>CM037634.1:30945965-31039208 GCA_015227895.2 Colaptes auratus | reverse complement strand
AAAAGCTCTCTGAGATCCTCCAGTCCACCCAGCAACCCAACCCCACCATGGCCACCAACCCAAGAGCCATGGCCACAGGGCTCTGGCACACCTCCAGGGGTGGGGACTCCACCAGCTCCCTGGGCAGCCTCTGCCAGTCCCTGACCTCAGCCTCTCTTTTTCCCTACTGCCTTCTCTGCTCAAGGCTGTTAGGGCACAGACTCCTCCTGCCCCACTCCTGCTGTGGCTCTGCCCTGAGAAGTCAGATCTTCTGCCAAGTGTTGGGGGCTGGGCTCTTGGCTGTCTTGGCCATCACAAACCCAGAGGCAGGGGCAGTGTGTGGGGGGAGCGAGGCTCCCCCAGGGCTGCTGATCCCCCCGGGGCGCTCCAGGCCCCGGAATGGAATGCTGGGCACTGCCAATCAGTCTGATTTGTCCTGGGACAAAGCACAGCTGGGAGCTTGCTGCGGTGCGATTGCTTCCCTTCCCCGCAGCGGTCTGTGCTTTCCCTCCAGGAGGTCTCTCCAGGTCTGCTTTCATTTCGCTCTTGACTCCTCCGTCTGGGGTAGGTGCTCTGCAGAGGTCCTGCTGGCCCTGCCGTGCTGTGGTGACGAGGTGTGCCCTGCACACCCTCCTCCCGTTGCCTGAGGCTAGCAGGCAGCTGAGCAGGTTTTTCACTGTCATGTCAAGACTGGAAAGAGAGGAGAGTGAGCTGGCTGGGGCTCAGTGCAAAGGGCTGGGGGGGAGCACCCTGGCTGTGCCTGTCCCCTTCACCCCGAGGCAGTGCTGAGGGGCTGCTGAGCTCCCAGCTGTGGCCAGGAGCAGGACTTGCCGTGCAGAAAGGGGAAGAGCATTAACCTCAGCTCAGCAGCAGAGCCTTCCACTGAAGCTGGCAGCTGGCCTTGGAGTGTTTACTCACTCTTAAATACATGCAGTGGAGACTCTGGCACAGGCTGCCCAGGGGGGCTGTGGATGCCCCCTCCCTGGAGGTGTTCAAGGCCAGGCTGGATGAGGTCTCTGCCCATGGCAGGGGGTTGGGGCTGGATGAGCTTCGGGGTCCCTTCCACCCCAACCCCTTCTGTAGCTAAAGAAGCATCTCTCTGTCCCCATAACATGGACAAAGCTCCTGGAGAGAGTCAGCAGAGGCCATGAGGATGAGGAGGGGACTGGAGCATCTCTCTTGTGAGGAGAGGCTGAGGCACCTGGGGCTCTTTAGCCTGGAGAGAAGACTGAGAGAGGATCCTATGCATGCATACAAAGATCCAGGAGGTGGAGGTCAGGGGGCTGGAGAGTTGGAGCTGGATGATCTTTCAGGTCCCTTCCAGCCCAGCCCTTTCTGTGAACCTCTGAAATTGCACTGACCTGTAGGCAACGCTTCCTGGGCAGCTCCTGGCCTCCCCCTGCTGCTGAGGTGACTCTGGGAGCCAGGTGCCCACAGAGGCTGGGGGCATTGCACAGCACCCAAGGCAGCTCAGCAGCACCTGAAAGAGCTTGATCCCATCCAGACCACTCAAGAGCAAGGCTGTGAGCTCCGTGCCCTCCAGCTGTCAGTCCCTCTTTACACAGGAGCCAGAGGGTGCCAGCAGCATGTTGAGAGATGCTGACACAGGAGGCAGCTCTGCCAGAGGGGAGCCTGGCCACATCCCAGAGGCTGTGCACTGAAACTGGTCCAGCTGGGAGAAGTAAGAAAAGGCCAACTGCACTGGAATCAGAGATTCTGGTGCATTCTGGCCTGCAGAAGTGCAGCCAAAGCCCTTTGGCTTGAATGCCAGAGGAGGCAGTCAGTAGCAAAGGTGCAGTGTCCTCACACCCGTCCCCAGTGCCCAGGACAGCAACCCAAGGCTTGCTCTGAAGGCTGCTGCAGGCACCTCCTGCTGCACTTGCTGCCAGGCTTGAGGTTTCTCCTGCTGCCAGCCATCTCCCCAGGCTGCAGAGGGACTTTTGCTGAGGGGGCTGGAGCCAGGCCAAGGGGGAAGGGTTTGGAGCTGAGGCAGAGCAGGGTCAGAGTGGAGCTGAGGAAGAAGTTGTTCAGCAGGAGGCTGCTGAGGCTCTGGCACAGGCTGCCCAGGGAGGCTGTGGCTGCCTCCTGCCTGGGGGTGCTGAGGGCCAGGCTGGATGAGGTGTCCCTGCCCATGGCAGGAGGTTGAAGCTGGAGGATCTTCCTACCCAACCCATTTGTGAATCTCTGATTTCCCAGGCAGGGGCAGCTGGGGCTGAGTCCCTTTAGAACACTGCCAGCAGAGCTGAGGCTCACAGTGTCTGACAGACCTGCCTTGGGTGGCTTTTTCAGATGTGTGCAGAAAATCTCTGCCAAAGTTGTTTCTGGTGTCTCTGCTGGAGTTGCCAAACAGCCTTAAAGGAGTCGTTTTGAACCAGGGCTGGAGGGCAGCAAAACCAAGAGGAGTGCTGCTAATACATCTCAAGCACCTAGTTAGAGCTGGCCTCTTTTAATTAGCAGCTTAACCCTGAGCTGTTTGATTGCCACGATTAGCTTGCCCTGTTACTCTGGGGTGTCTGAATACCTTTCTGTGCAAGCTGTTAGCCCTCAGCTGCTGGAGGGGAGGCAGTGCTGGGGAGCTGTGTGAGCAGTTGCATTCAGATCTGGGGCTAATTGCTTCCCAGGGCTTGGCCTTTCCAGCGGCTGGGTTGTCAGCAGCTGCAGGGGTTTGCTTCTCACAGCACCAGGGAATGTGGCAGCACTGGAATGGGTCTGCTGTGGAGCAGCATCAGCTGCTCCTCTTCTGGGGGTGCCAAGACCATGGCATCTTTGGGCTGCTGCAGGGGAGTCCAGCTCCTGGCTTAGCTGAACCTTGTGACTGGAGTCAGTTGCTTCTGCCAAGGCACTCTGGAGTGTTAATTAACTTTGAGCACATCAAAGCCTTGGGGCAGGATGCACAACTTCTTTGAGGCAGTGTCTCATAGTTTCAGTTTCAGTTTCATAGTTTTCAGATGAGCTGTTGCCCCTCTGCCCACTCCTGTGCCTGGCAGCCGTGAGTCAGACCTCCCCAGGTCATGGGATGAGGACCAGGGGCTTCCTCCTCTTTGCCATCTGTTTTCTGAGCCATCAGGTGACAGTCTGACAGGGTTGGAGCTGGGCTTTGTGGTCACAGGTTTACACTCTCAGGAAATAGGAAAGCTGAGAATGTCTCTGACCCTCCCCTGCCAGAGCAGAGCCACCCAGGGCAGCTCACACAGGGACACAGCCAGCTCAAGAGGGGCAGGGATCTGCTGGAGAGAGACCACAGAGGCTACCAGGATGCTGCAGGGACTGCAGCACTGCCCTGTGGGGAGAGGCTGAGCCCTGGGGCTGTTCAGTCTGGGGAGGAGAAGGCTGAGAGGGCATTTAATCAAAGTCTATCAATAGCCAAGGGCTGGGGCCAGGAGGCAGGGGACAGGCTCTGCTCAGCTGCACCCTGGCATAGGACAAGGGGCAATGGATAGGAACTCAGCACAGGAGGTTCCACCTCAACATGAGGAGGAACTTCTGCACTGTGAGACTCTCAGAGCCCTGGAGCAGGCTGCCCAGGGAGGTTGTGGAGTCTCCTGCTCTGGAGCCTTCCCAGCCCTGTCTGGATGTGTTCCTGTGTGACCTGTGCTGGATCCTCTGCTGCTGCTCTGGCAGGGCTTGGACTCGAGGATCTCCAGAGGTCCCTTCCCTAGCATCCTGTGAGCCTGGGATCCTGAGGGTAGGCAGCAGGTAGGACAGGATGGGACAGGTCGGCTGCTAGGTCACCCATTGCAGGTAGAGCTCAGGAGTACCCCCACAGGCAGAGGCTTCACCTCTGCTGGCGCCGAGCCGCCACCCCGCGGATTCTCTCTCCTGGTTTCCAGGGGCTGCTGACAGGCTCCTCGCTCGTTTCCTCAGCAGGGCTGTCGGAGCAGGCCGTGGGAAGCAGCACGGAGCTGGGGCTCATCATCTGCAGTTTCCCTGGGGTATGCCTTACAGAAGGGATTTCCTTCAGGAGGCAGCTCCCTGCCCTGCTGCTCCCCCGTGCACCTCGCCCTCTCCAGGGCATTTCAGGTGACCTTTTCCAGCCCTGAGAGCTGCAAACAGTCCCTGTGCTCCAGAGGGCTGCCACTGGCCTCCAGAGGCTGCAGATCTCCTGGGCTTGCTCCTAACCTTCGTGCCCCAGGAGTACTCAGAGCAAGGCAGGATCACAGACCCACAGAGCTGGCTCAGCTGGAAGAGACCCTTAAGGCCATTGAGATCATGGCAGTTGGGTTATGGTTGGACTTAGTGATCTTAAAGATCAGCTCTGATGATTCTGTGATTGAGTCCAACCAGCAACCCAACCCCACCATGGCCACCAAACCCTGGCCCCAGGTGCCATGGCCACAGGGTTCTGGAACCCCTCCAGGGCTGGGGACTCCAGCACCTCCCTGGGCAGCCTCTGCCAGTCCCTGACCACTCTGGCAGCAAAGTATTTTTTCCTCCTCTCCAACCTAAGGCTCCCCTGGCTCAGTTCCAGGCCAAGGGATGGATGATACTTCTGCAGCCTGGGGGAATCAGTGAATTGCTTCAGCAGAAGTTCACTCTTTGAGGGCTCAGAGTGGAAACATTATCAGCATAGACCCATAGAGCTGTGGAGGCTGGAAGAGACCTTTGGGATCCTCAGCTGCAGCTGCTCACCTGGAGCTCCCAATCCCATGGCTACTGCTAAAACCCCACCTGTAAACCACGTCCCTCAGCACCACACCCTCGGGTCTTCTAAATACCTCCAGGGGTGGCGACTCCAGCACTCTTGGAAGCAGCTTCTGGCAGATTTCCATTGCCTCCTTGCACGTCCTTTGTTGTTTCAGCACTCCTTAGGCTGAAAGGCCAATCCTTGCTAGCTCCCTTCCTGCTCTGTCTGGATGCTGCATTCTCGTTTACACCCTTCCAGGTGTTTGTGGCTGCGTTTGCCTTCTGAGCAAGGGAGCAGGGCTTGACCTAGAGCCCTTTGAAATCAGCCTTTTGAACCTCCAAGCAAGGGAGCAGGGGCTTGACCTAGAGCCCTTGAATCAGCCTTTTGAACCTCCAAGCAAGGGAGCAGGGGCTTGACCTAGAGCCCTTTGAAATCAGCCTTTTGAACCTCTAAGCAAGGGAGCAGGGGCTTGACCTAGAGCCCTTTGAAATCAGCCTTTTGAACCTCCAAGCAAGGGAGCAGGGGCTTGACCTAGAGCCCTTTGAAATCAGCCTTTGTGTTTACTCCTGTGGAGCTCCACACGGAGCTGCCAGCACACTGCAAGAGCAGCACAGCCCTTTCCCCAGCTTCCCCTGCCCAAAGCCCGGCACAGGGCAGGTTCTCAGAGTTTCTTTCATCCTTCTGCCAGTTTGGTTTATTCCCAGCTCCTCCTGCCTCGTGTTTGTGCCAGGGGATGGATGTTGTGGGGTAAACAAGGTTTGGTTTCGTTTCTCCAGGGTAAATTGCCAGCAAAAGAACAAACCCAACCCAACAAAAGCCCCACAAACCCCAATAAACCACAGCCACGATCGGTGCTTGAAGCAGCTAATTGCACTTAGTCACTCTGCAATGCAGCAGTTGCTGAGCCCTGACTCAGAGCTGGGGACGTGTCTGGGCCCCTTGCTCTGCTCTCCTGGCCAAGGCTGTTTGTAGTGGGGGCAGCTGGAAATGGGTCCCTGCTCTGCCAGGGCCAGCAAAGAGCTGCCCCTGAGAGCTGCCCTGCAGAGAAGGACTTTGGGGTGCTGGCTGAGGAGGCCCCTGGCATGGACCACGTCCTGGGCTGCATCTGAAGATGTGTGACCAGCAGGGGATTCTGCCCCTCTGCTCGCCCCAGACCCCACCTGCAGCACTTCATCCAGCTCTGCAGCCTCCAGGACAAGAAGGACATGGACCTGTTGGAGAGGGTCCAGAGGAGGCCACAGAGATGATCAGAGGGCTGGAGACAGGCTGGGAGAGGTGGGGCTGTGCAGCCTGGAGAAGAGAAGGCTCCAGGGAGACCTCAGAGCAGCCTGCCAGTGCCTGAAGGGCTGCAGGAGAGCTGGGGAGGGACTGATTGTAAGGACCTGTGGTGACAGGAGCAGGGGCAGTGGGTTTAAGCTGGAGCAGGGTAGGTTTAGAGTCAACATTAGGAAGAGGTTCTTGGAATGGGCTGCCCAGGGCAGTGGGGGGGTCACCACCCCTGGAGGTGTTCAGGAGCTGTGTGGACCTGGCACTTGGGGTCACGTTTTGGGGCTGACCCTTCAGTGCTGGCTCGAAGGGGTCTGGCTGAGCTGTGAGCTGTCCTCCAACCAGATCTGTTCTGTGATTCTGTGACCATGACAGTGGGGAGACACTGCAACAAGTTGCCCAGAGAAGATGTGGGTGCCTCATCCCTCGATGTGTTGAAGACCAGGCTGGATGAGGTCCTGAGCAGCCTGGGCTGGTGGGAGGTGTCCCTGCCCATGGCAGGGGGTTGGGGCTAGATGGTCTGTAAGGTCTTTTCCAGCTCAAGCCCTTCGCTGGGTCTCTGGAAGCAAGGGTAGAGGACACAGTGCTGACCCCACCCAGGTGAGCTGTGCTCCGGGCTACAAAGGGTCGTGCTCGGGGCTACAAAGGGTCGTGCTGACTGCGCTGCCTGGGCTGGGGAGGGGCCAGGGGAAGCAGAGCCAGTCCGTCAGATGGGCCTGAAGCTCCGTGTGTCATGTGCTCAGCAGTGTGAAGGAGAGAGAATGGGGGTGGGGGAGTCAGAGGGTGAGAAGGAGAGAGAAAGGAAAGAAACCTTCACAGTCACTGCAAACCGAGAAGTTAAAACCCTGTCTGCTGTCCTGTCTGCTGCTGGCCGCAGTCTGTGCAGGTCTGAGCCCTGAGTGGAAAGCCAGAGCCTCCTGAGCCTCAATATCCCTCTGCTGTAGCCAGCTCTGCCCGAGGTACCTCTAAATCCAACGCCATTTAGGGCCTGGAATTGTGCCAGGGGAGGCTTAGGTTGGAGAGGAGGAAAAATGTCCTTGCTGCAGGAGTGGTCAGGGACTGTCCCAGGCTGCCCAGGGAGGTGCTGGAGTCCCCAGCCCTGAGGGGTTCCAGAGCCCTGTGGCCATGGCACCTGGGGCCATGGCTCGGTGGCCATGGGGGGGCTGGGGGGCTGGTTGGGCTGGGTGGTCTTGGAGAGCTTTTCCAACCCGAGCAATTCCGTGATTCTATAAAAGAGCTTCAGTGCAGCCATACCTGTGTCAGCCCTCGCAGCCCTCCCTGCCCAGCCTGGGCTGCTGCCAGGGGAAGGGGAACAGGACCCTGTGGGATGTGCCATGGCACAGGATGCCCTCAGTGCTCACCTCGGGCAGGGGCTGTGTTGTGTCACCCTGGTGTCTCAACACCCTCCTGCCTCTCCTGATGCCGGCCTGCAGAGTGCCACAGCCTTGCCAGACTGCTGAAGCCTCTTCCCCGCTGGTCCCGTCATTAAATCCAGGCTGATCTTTCAGCTGAGTTGTCAAGGAATCTGCCAGCAGCTTAGCACTTAATGAGCGCAATGAGCTGCTGTACACAACAATGGGGAGGCCAACGTCCAGGCCCTGTCTGTGCTCAGCACCCAGGCACAGAGAGCCTCTCCCTCAGCTGTGTTCATGTTCCTGTGCCTGAGCGCTGCAGCAGCTACCTCAGCAGAGCTGAGCTGGCTCTCTGAGGACGCAGAGACGACTGAAGTGGGCAGATTGTTGGGACAGGAAATCCTTCTAAGCTTTCCTGAGCTGCTCTCTAGCTACTAATGAGTCAGAGCTTTAATTCTCATTGAATTAAACGAATCAGCTAGGAGAGAGTTTGGTACTTGAGCATTTGTAACAATCCAGCCCTTAAATTCTTGCTGCCTGGAGAGGAGAAGGCTCCAGGGAGACCTCAGAGCTGCATTTCAGCATCTGCAGGGCAGCTGCAGGCAGCTGGGGAGGGACTGCTCGGAAGGGGCTGTGGGGATAGGACCAGGGGCAATGGTTTGGAACTGCAGCAGGGCAGAGTCAGGTTGGACATGAGGAGGAAGCTCTGCACAGGGAGGCTGGGGAGACACTGGCACAGGCTGCCCAGGGCTGAGACCCCATCCCTGCAGACATTCAAGATCAGACCTGATGTGTCCCTGGGCAGCCTGCTCTGGCTGGAGGTGTCCCTGCTGCCTGCAGGGGGGTGGACAAGAGGACCTTTGGGGGTCCCTTGCAGGCTGATGCAACCTCAATTGTGCTGGTGGGACTGAAGCTGCTGAATCTCTCTGACATTCAGTGCTGAAACGAAGCCACTCTAATTCCACTGGGAACTCACACAACTCAGACACCTTCTGGAGTCAGCACAGCGACTGACTGCCTCTGGTCCCACCTCTCCGTGGGAGGGGTTTGTTGTGGGAGCTGTGTGCTGCCGTCTGGGGACACAGAGGGAAGTGAAAGGCTGCTGGGGTTTGTGTGCACTGCAGCAGCACTTCTGCTTTCGTGTTGACACAAACCACCCCGGTGAGATCTCTCTGCAGGGAAGATAAGAAGCATCCCTCTTAGGGTGAAGGTTGGACTCTGGTCTCAGAGGTCTCTTCCAAATGCAACTCTTCTCCAGTTCTGTGCTGCTGTTTCAGTACCAGGGAGGAGGGGAGAAAGCCTAGCTCCAGTCCCAGGCAAAGCTCTCCCTTAGCTCAGTGACATCCAGGGTTTCCTACTGTGTGTGTGAACAAAACTTCCCTCACCTGAGGGCAGTGATGCCATCCAGAGGGATCTTGAGAAGCTTGGGAAGTGGGCAAATGCCAGCTGCATGAGGTTCAACAAGTGCAAGGCCCTGCATCTGAGTCAGGCACCATCCAGGCTGGGTGCAGAGTGGGTTGAGAGCAGCTCTGGAGAAAGAGCCTTGGGGGCGCTGAGCAGCTCCCCAGGAGCCAGCAGTGCCTCCTGCAGCCCAGAGGCAGCTGTGTGCTGGCTGCAGCCAGGGCAGGGTGGGCAGCAGGGCAGCAGAGGGGATTCTGCCCCTGGGCTCTGCTCAGACCTCCCCTCCAACCCTGCCTCCAGCTCTGGGGTCCCCAGCAGCAGAAGGGCACAGAGCTGTGGGAGAGGCCAGAGGAGGCCACAGAGATGCTCCAAGGGCTGGAGCAGCTCTGCCCTGAGCACAGGCTGAGGGAGCTGGGGCTGTGCAGCCTGCAGAGGAGAAGGCTCCAGGGGCACCTCAGAGCTGCTGCCAGCACCTGAAGGGATCCTGCAGGAAGGCTGCAGAGAGACTTTTGCTGAGGGGGTCTGGAGCCAGGCCAAGGGGGAAGGGTTTGGAGCTGAGGCAGAGCAGGGTCAGAGTGGAGCTGAGGAAGAAGTTGTTCAGCTGGAGGCTGCTGAGGCTCTGGCCCAGGCTGCCCAGGGAGGCTGTGGCTGCCTCCTGCCTGGGGGTGTTGAGGGCCAGGCTGGATGAAGCCCTGAGCAGCTGAGTGCAGCTGGGAGGTGTCCCTGGGCATGGAGGGGAGGTTGGAGGAGATGAGCTCTGAGCTCCTTCCAGCCTGAGCCATTTCATCAGCTCTTGGTTCTCGGTAACAAATCTTCTTCTCTCCCCTGGGACAGAACTCCAGAACCTGCTGAAGGTGAGAGCCAAGAGAGTCACTGCCCTGGCACAAGGCTCTGAGCACCCCTGGGGACATCAGTGCTCCAGCAGTGAGGTTTGCTGTGCTTGTCCTCAGCATGTGAAGCTGCACCCCTTGTGTCTCCTGTGTGCTCATATCAAAGCCAGCACTTGGCTCTGTCACCTCCCTGCGTGGGAGAGCTGTGGAGCTCCCAGTTACTTGGATACGAGTCCCAGCTTCATCCTGCCCTCCAAGAGGGCACGTCAGAAGGTCTTGCTGGCTTGTTTGTGAAGCACAGAGCCTCCCCTGGCTCTCCCCAGCGCTCCCAGGCCGGGGCATGGTCAGTGTGGCTGTCAGCTCCCAGCCTGCCCTCCTCCTCCCTGCTGCCCCTGCGGCGTGCTGTGGGGGATGCCAGCTGCACCTCTGGCACGTGGAGGCTTTCCTGCTCAGGGCTTCAGGCCACTGCAGCAAGATCTACTCTCATTGCCCAGCAGAAAAGGACCTGGGGGTGCTGGCTGACAGCAGCTGAGCAGGGGCCAGCAGTGCCCAGGTGGGCAGGAAGGGCAGCAGCAGCCTGGCCTGGGGCAGCAGGAGCAGGGCAGGGAGGGTGCCCCTGGATGGGCACTGGGGAGGCTCCACCTTGAATACAAGGTGCAGTTTGGGCCTCTCACTTCAAGAAGGACATCGAGGGGCTGGAGCAGGTCCACAGCAGGGCAACCAAGCTGGGGAGAGGGTCTGGAGAACAAGTCTGTGAGGAGCAGCTGAGGGAGCTGGGGTGGTTTAGTCTGAGGGAGACCTCATTGCTCTCTGCAGCTCCCTGAGAGGAGGCTGCAGTGAGGTGGGGCTGGGCTCTGCTCCCTAGCATCAGGTGATGGAACAAGAGGCAATGGCCTGAAATTGTGCCAGGGGAGGCTTAGGTTGGAGAGGAGGAACAATTTCCTTGCTGCAGGAGTGGTCAGGGACTGGCAGAGGCTGCCCAGGGAGGTGCTGGAGTCCCCATGCCTGGGGGTGTTCCAGACCCCTGTGGCCATCCCTGGGGCCATGGCTTGGTGGCCATGGGGGGTTGGGTTGATGTTGGGCTGGATGAGCTCAGAGAGCTTTCCAACCCAAAGCATTGTGTGATCCTGTGACTCTGAGCAGAGCAATCTGAGCTCTATTTAAGGCCCATTGCTGGTGGTGGCACCTCCAGGCAGCTCTGCCTGCCAGCACAGGAGCCCTTTGCCCAGCCTCTGCTCTGCTGGGGGAGACTCGATTCTGCATCCTGAGATGATGCTCCCTGCCCATGGCTGATCCTTAGGGTCCCTTCCAACTCAAAGCCCTCCATGGCTCTGTGGTAAGTGCAGGCTGCAAACCAGCTGTGAAACCCAAGGGAGAGAGAGCAAAGCTGTTGTGGCTCTGGGAGCAGCAGGTGAGGTGATAGCTCCAGGACCTGCTCTGCTGCTCTGATTTGTTGCTGTTAGTCAGCCTCCTAGCCAGGGGCTCACATTCCATTGCTGTTGATGTCACTCAGACCCCTGTAAGGAAAGTCCAGAGTGGTGGTTTCAGCCATGTCTCTGCTTTCTCTCTCTGTGATTCACTACACCTGACTGGACTTGTTGCCTTGGAGCTCAGCACTTCCTTCTGCACAGCTTTTATCCCTCTTTTGGCTTTGGCTTTCTTTTCTTTCTTTCCCAATTCTTTTTGCTCTGCAGCTTCAAACAGTGGAACCCAGCAGGCAGAGAGGAAAAGGTGAAACACAAAATAGCTGAGAACCCCCAGGAGGAGGCCACAGAGCTGTGGAGAGAGGCCAGAGGAGGCCACAGAGATGCTCCAAGGGCTGGAGCAGCTCTGCCCTGGGCACAGGCTGAGGGAGCTGGGGCTGTGCAGCCTGCAGAGGAGAAGGCTCCAGGGGCACCTCAGAGCTGCTGCCAGCACCTGAAGGGATCCTGCAGGAAGGCTGCAGAGAGACTTTTGCAGAGCAGATGAGCTCTGAGCTCCTTCCAGCCTGAGCCACTCTGTGACTCTAAGCTTGCAACTGGTGCACATAGGTCTTGTATGTAATTATTGATCCCAGGTGATTGGAGCCCCCCTGCTTTCTTGGCAGCCTGGGAGTCCGGCCCTGCAGTGTCCCAGCCTCCAGGGGCACAGCCAAAGGAGCAGCCAGCTCACACCAGAGGGATTCTGCAGCAGTAGGGTGGAAAAACCTTTGTGAATCAAAGAGCAGATTCAGGAGTTTGCTGCTCAGGTTTGTGTCTCGGTTAAGGAATGCTGAGCTCAGCTGACCTTAATTACTGCAATCACTGCGATTGCTGTGCAATGACCATTAACAGAAAAGGAGGGGAGGGGCTCAGGAATACTTTGCTGCCCTTGGATCAAAGCTGGGCAGGGAAGAAGTGGATGGCACAGAAGCCAAAGCTGGCTGGTTCCTGCAATGCTTCAACCCTCTGCTGTGTGTCTGTGGCTCTTCAGAAGATGTTTTCCAGATGCTGAAAAGATGTTTCCAAAAGGTCCCGAGGGAATGTCAGCTCCTGGCTTGAATCCAGAGGCTGCCTCCCTGCTGATGAGCCTGGGGCCACCCAGCCCACGGGAGCTCTGTTAGGCAATCCAGGTGAATGGTTTACAGAGCAGCAGTCACCTCTGAAGTGCACTGCACCTCCTCGGCTTTACGGCCTGGGCAGGTCCTGCACATCAGATGCAAGGTCGGAGCTGAAGAGCTTTCAGCAAGCTGCAGACCAAACTGTGGCTGTGCTGCCTTAGCATCACAGAATGGCTGGGTTGGACCTTAAAGATCATCCAGTGCCAGCCCCTCTGCCATGGCAATGCAAGAAAGAGGCTGAGCTGCTGGAAGGTGTCCAGAGAAGGGCAACAGAGCTGGGGAGGGGTCTGGGGCACAGCCCTGGGAGGAGAGGCTGAGGGAGCTGGGGTTGCTTAGCCTGCAGAAGAGGAGGCTCAGGGGAGACCTTCTTGCTGTCTGCAACTCTCTGAGGGGAGATTGTAGCCAGGTGGGGGTTGGTCTCTTCTCCCAGGCCACCAGCACCAGAACAAGAGGACACAGTCTCGAGCTGTGCCAGGGGAGGTTTAGGCTTGACCTTAGAAATTCTTCCCAGGAGGAGAGATTGGCCTTGGGATGTGCTGCCCAGGGAGGGGGTGGGGTCAGTACCCCTGGAGGTGTTTAAGAAGAGCCTGGGCGAGGCACTTAGTGCCAGGGCCTGCTTGATTAGTTAGGGTTGGGAGGTCTCTTCCAGCCTGGCTGATCCTGTGACACCTCTCACCAGCCCAGGTGGCTCAAGGCCTCCAAACCACATGAGCTGTGACCTGCCCTAACCCTCCCCTGGCCAGCAGGAGGCTGCTGCAGCCCCCCGCATGCCCTCCCGGGGCTGGGGGCTGCGCAGGGCAGAGGGAAGCCAGGGTTGGTGCCGCTCACGCTGCCATGCTGCACGTGCAGGGGGTGCTGCCACGTCTCACTGCCTCCTCTCAGCAGCTGGCATCTCCCCTGGGGACCTTCAGCAGGGATGATGGTGTCTGGAACCCCCACCGTGCCTGTAGCTCTGCAGGCTGCCAGCACATGGCCACTGCTGTGTCTCCCCTCTCTCCTCCCTTGCACTTCCCCAGGCTGCTGCTTCCTTCCCTGTCTGTCCCCTGTCCTCTCCCTTTCTCCTCCCTGCACGCCCAGGAGCTGGCACACAGCCTGCTGTGCTCTTTGGGCTGAGAAGCAGCTGACAGCAGAGGCAGAGAAGGGAAGCCAGAATCCATGGGGATGCTTTCCTGGCTCAGGGCTTGGTGAGTGCCCTCAGCCTGGCCTGAGGACTCCGTGAGGCAGATGCCCCCCTGCAGGCCGTCAAGCTGCCTGCGAGTCTGGAGGTGTGGTACAGTGCTGGGGCATCCTCCTGCTCCTGGGGAGGTGAGAGCCTGATGGTGATTTCACTTCCTGTGGAACTGCAGCAGGGCAGAGTCAGGTTGGGCATCAGGAGGAAGCTCTGCACAGGGAGGCTGGGGAGACACTGGCACAGGCTGCCCAGGGAGGGGGCTGAGGCTCCATCCCTGGGGACATTCAGGCTCAGCCTGGCTGTGTCCCTGGGCAGCCTGCTCTGGCTGGGGCTGTCCCTGCTGCCTGCAGGGGGCTGGACAAGAGGCCCTTGGAGGCTCCCTTCCAGGCTGCTGCAATCTGTGAAGCTGTGAGTGCCCTGGAGGTGGCCCGGGGGGGTGAGCACCTTGCTGCTGGGTCTCTTGTTGCAGTCAGAAAGGTTTCCCCCCCTGTTCTAGCAAAGCAGATGATGGTTTGCCTGTCTCAGGTGCTTTCTCTCCACAGATGTTCTAATGCCATGCTCGCATTACCCTTGGCCCTTCGGGCAGTCTCTTAGTGTTCATCTTCCCTCCTCATCACTTCAGCAGCTGGGATGGTGACACTCAGATGGAATTGCCAACCTCAGCTTCACCAAGAGATTCCCTCTGAAGCTGCCTGATGGCTCTTGCTTGGCTGGAGCTGGTTATTATTTTTCCAAGCCTGGCTGACTCAGGCTGCTGCTGAAGTTCTGTTAGCAGATGAGGGAAGAGCTCCTTTGGAAGGCTCAGCAGCTGACTTCGGGGTGCCCACGCCTTTACAGACCTCCATTAAGGTTTGGTAGCTGAGCACTTGTTTGTCATTGTCTGCCCTCCATAGCTTTGATAAGCACAATTAAGCTCTATAAAGATCTGCAATATATTGATGTTATGAGTCCTTGGATAGGGAGGTACCCACGGGCTGTGATGCAATTAAACCCTTGGCAACTAATAACGACTTCAGGATCAGCTTTAGGCCTGACTTTTGGCTTCTGCTGGGTTCTGCCTTCTCCTCTCAAGCACAATTCCCTGCCCACTTCCCTGGGGCAGCAGCAGGGCCAGGAGCCAGGCAGAGGAGGGAGCTAATGGAACTCATGCCTGTCTGTTTTCACAGCCCCACAACTGATTTGCTTTGGACAGAGATGGCTTCCACCTGGATCACCTCTCTGAGCAGCTCACTGTGGTTGCATCCCACCCAGCCTTAAGGACACCAGACCAAACACAGGCATGGCATTGAGCCTGGAGATGAGGAAGGAATCCTTTGGGGTGAGGGTGGGGAGGCTCTGGCACAGGCTGCCCAGGGAGGCTGTGGCTGTCCCCTCCCTGGAGGTGTTCAAGGCCAGGCTGGATGAGGTCTCTGCCCATGGCAGGGGGTTGGGGCTGGATGAGCTTTGGGGTCCCTTCCACCCCAACCCCTTCTGTAGCTAAAGAAGCATCTCTCTGTCCCCATAACATGGACAAAGCTCCTGGAGAGAGTCAGCAGAGGCCATGAGGAGGGGACTGGAGCATCTCTCTTGTGAGGAGAGGCTGAGGCACCTGGGGCTCTTTAGCCTGGAGAGAAGACTGAGAGAGGATCCTATGCATGCATACAAAGATCCAGGAGGTGGAGGTCAGGGGGCTGGGGCTGGGCTCTTTCCAGTGGTGGCCAGGGACAGGACATGGAGCAATGGCTACAGACTGCAACACAGGAGGTTTCACTTGAGCTTAAGGAGAAAGTTCTTTACTGTAGTGGTGGCAGAGCCCTGAGCAGGCTGCCCAGGGAGGTTGTGGAGTCTCTGCTCTGGAGGCTTTCAAACCCTGCCTGGATGTGTTCCTGCGTGCCCTGCCCTGGGTGCAGCTGTGTTACAGTGGGGCTGGACAGGGGGGATCCCGAGGTCCTCCCTCCAAGCCCTGCCACTCCACGAGCCTCTGGAATAAGAGCTGGCAGGCTGCCAGCCGTGGCTGCTCCACACCAGCACCCAAGCACTCGGTTTCGTGTCCAAAGTCCGAACCCTGCCCTGCTGCCTGTGGGCAGCCTGCACTGGCTGCTCCCAGCTTGCTATCAGGAACTCCCCACTGCCTTTATGGCCAGTGATACCTTCCCACGCCCGTGGGGCCAGCTGGTGCCAGGCATTGGCAGGCAGAGGCCCCACCTGCAGCTGGCATCACTCTGGGTCTGCACAGCAGGGGCACGGGGAGCAGCTGCTGGCTCTGCCCCTCTGTGCTGCCACGGCAGAGCTACAGGTAGGTAACCAGAGTGACTTGGCTCAGCGGCCGAGGCCGGGCTCTGCCTTCCAGCTGCAGCAGCTCCTTAAACCCTGCCCAGAGCTTCAGCAGAGCAGAACCTGGGGCTTGCAGGGGGGTGGAGAAGATGACCTTGGAGGGTTCCTTCCAGCCTGCTGCATTCTGAGCTTCTGGGAAGGGAGCTGCTGGGAAATGGTAGGTGACTTGCATGAAAGCCTGTGGCAGAGATGGAGAATGAGGGAAATGGGGGGGGAGGCCAAAAAAAAGCTCTCTTAAGGTTTTTTTTCCCCCTGTGATGTTTTCAGAGAGTGAAGGTTTGGTGATCTCTTGTTTGGAAAGACAGACACTGGGAGGAAATGGAGCATGGAGGGGCAAAGAGCCCTGAAAGCTTTTGCTGAGAGAAATGCAGGGGTTGGGCGAGTGCCAGCGAGGAGCCTGCTCCGCTGCGTCGCAGCCAGACCCGAGCCGGGCGCCCGAGACGCTGGAAGCTGCGCAGCAGCAGAGGCAGCTGCTGGGTGCTGGGCTGGCGCTGTCCCTTCTCAGCGGTGCTCCTTGCTTCTGCAGGCTTTGTCTTTGCTGTGTGGCCCAGGACTTCTCCTCAGCTCTGCCTCTTCGGCGTAGCTTTGGCAGGAATCGAGGGCAGCCCTTCTCTGCCGTGCTCCGCGCGGCTCCAGGGCATCGCTCGGCGGTTTCTGTGCTGCTCCAGCGAGTTCCACTGAGACTCCTCATTACAAATGCTTCAGAACCTACATCTAATAATTACTCTTCATTAGCAGGAGAGGAAAGCTGGAACAGCCACTTTCTCCCCTCACAATGCTTGAAATGAAACCGTTTCTGAGGGCTGTGTGTCTGGGTGAGAGGCACAGCAAACCATTCGGTGTAAGGGAGCAGTGCTATCAGCCATATTTTTTGGTAAGCCTGGAAATGAGTTTATTTTCCCTCTGTTTTGATCTGCAGACATGTGCCTGGCACATTCTTGTTGTGATGATGTCAGGCCCTTAAGCTGGGCTGGAAAAATCTCTCTGACAGCTGTGAAATTGCTGGCCTGAGGTGGTTACAAATGGATGTGGGGAGCTGCGGAGCTGCTTTGTGTCTCCGGCAGAGGCAATTTCCTACCAGCCTTCCAGAAGCACGGGGGGGCTGGGCGGGGAGAGGGGGAGCTTCACCTCCCTTTCATCATTTGATGGTTGGGCTTATGTCCCAGAGGTCTTTCCTTAGCTGTAGAGGTCTTTTCCAACCACTGAATCATAGAATCACAGAAGGCTCAGGTTGGAAGGGACTTCAAAGAGCATCTCCTCCAACCTCCCCACCAAGGGCAGGGACACCTCTCAGCCAGACTCAGCTGCTCAAGGCTGGCATTGAACACCCTACAGGGAGGAGGCAGCCACAACCTCTCCACTCCAACCAGCAACCCAACCCCCCCATGGCCACCAAACCATGGCCCCAGGTGCCATGGCCACAACCTTTCTTGGACCCCTCCAGGGATGGGGACTCCACCACCTCCCTGGGCAGCCTGGGACAGTCCCTGACCACTCCTGCAGCAAAGAGGTTTTTCCTCCTCTCCAACCTGACCCTCCCCTGGCACAATTTCAGGCCATTGCCTCTCCTTCTATCACCTGAGACTAGGGAGCAGAGCCCAGCCCCAGCTCACTGCAGCCTCCTCTCAGGGAGCTGTAGAGAGCAATGAAGTCTCCCTCAGCCTCCTCTTCTCCAGGCTGACGACCCCCAGCTCCCTCAGCTGCTCTTCCCCAGACCCTTCCCCAGCTTTGTTGCCCTTCTCTGCCCCTCAGTGTCCTTCTTGCAGTGAGGGGCTCAGAACTGAGCCCAGGACTCAAGGTTCAGCCTCATCAGTGCCCACCCAGGGACCCCATCCCTGCCCTGCTCCTGCTGCCCACACCACTGCTGATCCAGGCCAGGCTGCTGGTGGCCTTCTTGGCCACCTGGGCACCCTGCTGGCTCATGCCCAGCTGCTGCCAACCAGCCCCCCCAGGTCTTTTGCTGCCAGGCAACTTTCCAACCCTGTAGCATGGCCTGGGGTTGGTGTGACTCAGTTGCAGCATCCTGCACTTGGCCTCCTTGAACCTCCCACAGCTGACCTCAGCCCATGGATGTTAAGAATGAGGCCAGGAAATCCTGCCCTTATCTCTGGGACATGAGTAAGGAGTGAACTTGCTGTGGAAGATGCAGGAATTGGGGGGAAAGGCAGCTGGCAAAAGCTTCAGCAGTGGACCTGGCTTTCTTCCATGGAAAACGTTGTAGAATGAAAGTCAAGTGAAGAATTCCTGCTAGCAGTGCAGCCAAGAGGCTTCCCTCACCGAACACCTCCTGGAGAGTCAGATGAGAGCAGCCCAGAAGGGGCTGCTGGCTAAATTGCTGTGTCTGGGTGAGCCAGGGGAGGTGCTGCTGGACACAGCTGCTCTGAGCAGCATGCAGAGGGCCAGGCCGTGCTGGGGGGTGGTTGGTTGGTTCTTTGTCATTTGTTGCCCTGAAAATATTTGTTGTGAGAATCAGGCCCTGGGAACCTTTCTGCCAGTGGAGCATCCTGTGGCAGTTGAGCTGCTGTGAGTCTTCCAAGTCTCTGCCACCCAAATCAGAGCTGAGTGTCACAGGCTGGGCTCTGGCAGGCTGAGCAGTACACTGGAAGGAAGGGAAGGACCTTTCTGTTCTCGTTCTGCTCATCCCAGGTGCTGCCCAGCTAAGCCACCAGCTGAGCACACCTCCACACTGCCCTGCTGCTAAAGGAAAGCTCTCACACGGCTTTGAGTCAGATGGAGCAGAGCCACAGCTGCGCAGACCAGTTGGAGGTGGTCAGCTTGGGGGTGCTGAGGAAACCTGAGCTTCACCCCCCTGTAGCTTGCAGGTCTGTAGAGCCTCTGCAGGGAAGCCCAAAGGGCTGCAGCAGGAGGAGCTGTGGGCTTGCTGCGTGTGTGTGCTTGTGGATCCCGGAGGTCCCTTCCCACCCGGCTGATTCTGTGCTCTGTCATAACCCATCCGTGTGTTCTGCTTGGCTGCAAAGAAATCCTGCACTGGAGGTTGCCTCCTGAGATGGAAACAGTGGGTGGCAGAGAATTAGCCTGGCTTAGCTCACACAGAGCCACAGCCACCTCCTGCACCCCACAGACAAGGAAAGCTGGCAGCTCCCGGGGCAGTCTGCGACCTCTCTGTGCAGCCAGCGGCCGCAGACCGAGCTGGGAGGCCTGTGAAGCGCCAGCCCTGAAGCAGGAGGCTGAAAGCCGAGGTCTATCAGCTCACAGAGCTTGCAGGAGCTCAGCTGTCAGCTCCCCAGCTGCATGCAGCTCCAGAGGGGGACTCTGTGCCCTTCTCTGAGCCCTGAGCAGCGGTGGCACATCCTGAGAGCAGTTCTTGCCCTCATGGGCTGTGCCTAGTCTGAGGTTTGGGATAAAAGGTCCCCCTGATGTAACCCCCAGGGTATGCAGTAAGAGGAGCTGCAGGCTGGCTGCCTGCAGGCTGGATGGTTTGAATGCAAGCCCACAGTTGTGCTTTGGAATGGGGCAGAGGTTGATGCTCCAAGAGGCTGCAGCTGTTGGTCCTGCATAGCTCAGAGCAGTGGGGAAAGGCTGCTCTGGGACAGACAGGCTGCACACACTGCCTCCCAGAAGGGCCCCCAGGCACATCCTGTGAGGCAGAAGGCCCCTCATGAGCAGCAGCCATGCCCCAGGGGCCATTCTGTGCTTGCCTTGGCCACAGGGCTCAGCCTCAGTGGCCATGGGTGGGCTCCAGCACGCTGTGCTGTGTGCAGAGCAGCTGGCTGCTGCAGGGGCAAGGTGCTGCCCCCATCCTCCAGCGCCTGCTTGCATTGTTGCTGTCCCGCAGCAGCAGCAGCAGTGAGGACCTCTCCTAGGCTGCACAGCAATGAGCAAAGGGCTTCCAGGTGCCCCTCACCATACAGCAAGGGACACAGAGCAGGGGGCAGGCGACAGGAAGATGAAGAACTTCTGGTACCCTTCACTGGATATTTTTTTCTTCCTTCTCTATCCTCCAGCCCATAGCAGTGCCTCTCCCCAGCACAACATGGCAGCTCAGGCTGGGAGAGCTGGGGCTGCTCAGCCTGCAGAAGAGAAGGCTCCAGGGAGACCTCAGAGCAGCCTTCCAGGACCTGAAGGGGCTCCAGGAGAGCTGGGAAGGGACTTGTGACAAGGGCTGGGAGTGAGAGGATAAGGGGCAATGGCTTGGAGCTGGAAGAGTGGAGATTGAGACTGGAGATGGGGAAGAAAGTCTTTCCAGTGAGGGTGGGGAGATGCTGGCACAGGCTGCCCAGGGAGGCTGGGTGAGACCTTGAGCAGCCTGGGCTGGTGGGAGGTGTCCCTGCCCATGGCAGGGGGCTGGAGCTGGATGATCTTCAAGCTCCTTTCTGATCCAAACCCCGACTCTATGAGAGTCCCAGTTTAGGAGTTCATCCCTATGTGGAGCATGGGCTCTCACACAGTGCCCATGGCTGCTGCAGCCTGAAAGCAGGCAAAAGATTTCTTAATGAGCAGAGGAGAAGGGAGCAGAGGAGAAGGGAGCAGAGGAGAAGGGAGCAGAGGAACCTGCTCCTTAGCGTGCTCTGAATGGAAGTCAGAGCTCGGCAGCGCAATCTGCCGGGGGCAGCGCTGTGCTCCTGGGGAGGCTGCCCCTTCAGGTACCAGGAGGCTGCTCTGAGGTCTCCCCAGAGCCTTCTCTTCTCTTGTCTGAACAGCCCCAACGCCCCCAGCCTGTCCCACGGGGGAGGTTCTGCAGCCTCTGCTCATCTCTCCTCTGGAGCCTCTCCAGCAGCTCCAGGTCCTTCCTGTGCTGGGGGCCCCCGAGCTGGAGGCAGTGCTGCCGGTGGGGTCTCACAGGCTGGTTTGGGAGATGTGCCTGAGGCAAGACCGAGGTCTTGCAGGATGTGCTGTGTTACCCTCTCTGCTTAGCAGCTGCCTCAGGCCAGAGTGCTCTCTGTGTGCCGATGTAAGGCTGTGCGTGGGCACTGCTGAGCCCAGCCACAGTGCTACAGCTCTGCTGTGCTGAGCAGCCCTGCTCTTCCATCCTCAGGTGTCACCACCCTGTGGCTAGGCTGCTGGTATCCAGCTGATGTAGTGTAAGCAAAACTCTTAACCTGTGAATAAACCACACTTGTACCAAGCCTTCTATCACCAAGGGGCCAAGCAGCTGAAGACTTTCATGTGCTCTGTTCCCAGCTGCTTACCCTCTCTGGGCTTTGATCATCTACATCTGGCAAGGCTTAAAACACCCTCAGAAGCTTCTGAGGAAATAAGGAGGTTTCATCCTAGGTGCTGGAAGCTGCACAATCCCCTTTGGAAGTGTGCAGCTCTGACTTCAGAGGAAACCCCAAACCCACAGTATTTGCCTGCTTAATTTCTTACTGACCTTTCCTTCCAGAGCTCCCCAACCCCCTGCCACCTTTTCACTTAGGAATTAACTCTCATGTCTGAGCTGCAGGACTGAAGAAATTCAGTTCCCATCCTAAAGCCTTTTCCTGGGAGTCTTTCACCTTCAGCTGCCTCAGAAGTAGAGGAAGGATAAGAAGGCACTGCCTGTGTGCAGCTGCCCTCTGGTACTTTGGTCACTTGGTAGGGGTTGGAAGGCACCTCCAGAGATCACCCAGTCCAAGCCCCCTGCCAGAGCAGGAGCACCCAGGGCAGGGCACACAGAGCACAGCCAGGGGGGGCTGGAAAGTCTCCAGAGCAGGAGACTCCACAGCCCCTCTGGGCAGCCTGCTCCAGGGCTCAGCACCCTCACACCAAAGAACTTTCTCCTCATGCTGAGGTGGAGCCTCCTGGGTTCCAGCTTGTACCTGCTGGTCCTTGTCCTGTCACTGGGCACCACCAGACAGAGCCTGGCCCCTCCATCCTGACCCCCACCCCTCAGATGCTGATAGACATTGCTCAGATCCCTCTCAGCCTTCTCCTCTCCAGGCTAAACAGCCTCAGTCTCTTCACAGCAGAGATGTTGCAGCCCCTTCAGCACCCTCACAGCCTCCACTGGACTCTCCCCAGCAGGTCTCTGTCTCTGTGCCCTGGGGAGCCCAGAACTGGACACAGGATTGCAGCTGTGGTCTCAGCAGGGCAGAGCAGGATGGGAGCAGAACCTCCCCAGCCCTGCTGGCCTCACTTTTCTTGCTGCCCCCAGGATGTCTTTGGCCCTCCTGGCCCCAAGGGCACATTGCTGTGCCATGGAGAGCTTGCTGCCCACCAGGACTCCAAGGTCCTTCTCCATGGAGCTGCTTTCCAGCAGGATGATTCCTGGTCTGTCCTGGTGCCTGGGGTTGTTCCTCCTCAGGTGCAGGGCTCTGCACCTGTCCTTGTTGAGCTTCATGAGGTTAAGCCTCCCTTGGTAAACCTCTCACTGCTTAACTTGGGACAACTTAATTCCAGCTGCTGTCAGAGTTGAAGGGCAAACACCTCTCAAGAAGGTGATGTCTAGGATCAAATTTTACTCTGGAATTCCAGGACTTTCAGGTTTTAAAGACTTCATTATGTAGAGACGAGGAGGCCTTGTGTCAGGTGATTAACCTCTGGTAGCAGTGGCTGCTCTGAAGCTTCCAGCAGAAAACGTGGAAGAGTGGAGGGAAATCCCTTCTTAAGCAGCAGCCCCCCCTGCCAGCCCAGCGAGCTGTGCTGGTGTCTGTCTGGATCTGCAGATGCCTTTGGGACTGGGGCTCTTTCCAAGCAGAGGACAGCAGTGTGGCTCCTGCAGGAGCAGCTGACAGCTGGACTTAAAAGGCGAAGTCCTGCTGCTGCTGCAAGGGAGTTGGTCTGAAGGAGCTGCAGGTCTGCTTTGTGTGGCAGGGCAGAGACGGGAACCCAACTGTTCCACTTGCTCCAGGAAGAGCAGAAAATGAAAGAAGGCTGAGAGCTGGGGCTGGTGAGCTCGGGGCAGAGCAGGCTGAGGGGCATCTGATCAATGCTTACACATATCCAGGGGTGGGTGCCAGGCAGGTGGGGCCAGACTCTGCTCAGTGGTGCCCAGTGACAGGACAAGAGGTCCTGAGCATGAACCTGAACGTAGGAAGTTCCATCTAAACATCAGGAGGAACTTCCTGACTGTGAGGGTGGCAGAGCCCTGGGGCAGGCTGCCCAGAGAGGTTGTGGAGTCTCCTTCCCTGCAGCCTTTCCAGACCTTCCTGGGTGTGTTCCTGTGTGCCCTGCCCTGGGGGATGCTGCTCTGGCAGGGGGTAGGACTCGATGCTCTCTGCTGTTGCCTTCCAGCCCCCTACCCTTCTGTGCTTTCCTGTACAGCCCAGTGAGCGCTCACAGAGCCAGTCCTCTGCTCTGGCACTTCAGCAGTTCCAAGTGTGCTGAGTGTTACTCCTTTAAATGCATTCCCCAGCAGAGGTATTCTGAAGGCAAAGGCAGAGATCAGTCAGGAGCTCCACTCCTAGGAACTTCAGTGTGCTGGGAAATGTGCTGGCCTTGGCTGTTCACAAGTGTGGTTTGAAGCTCTCCTCTGCTTCAGACACTTAAAGGATTTATCTCCTGTGCACAAATAGCCTCTGGCTTGTTTGCTGTGCTCCGCTGACCACCCTGGCAAGTGCAGGCTCTGAGTATCCTGGTTGGACAGAATTTTTCTAACGTCTTTATTTGGGAGAAGCTTTGACAGCCAAGGGCTTCCCAGCAGCAGCACTCAGCCGTGTCCCAGGGTGCTTTATACTGCTGCAAACAAACTGAGTCTGCCCCAGCCTGACAGTGGACATCTTTATTACTTCTGGTTTGGGGTTTTTTTGTTCCCACTTTGGACCTCATTGCTCTCCACAGCTCCCTGAGAGGAGGCTGCAGTGGGGGTGGGGGTTGGCCTCTTCTCCCTAGCATCAGGTGATGGAAGGAGAGGAAATGGCCTGAGGTTGCACCAGGGGAGGGTTAGGTTGGAGATGAGGAAAAGTGTCTTTGCTGCCAGGCTTTGGCACAGGCTGCCCCGGGGAGGTGGTGGAGTCCCCATCCCTGGGGCTGTTCAAGCAACGCGTGGCCCTGGCACTTGGGGACATGGTTTAGTGGCCGCACTCGATGAGCTCGGAGGTCTTTTCCAACCCCAAGCAATTACCAGGCTTCCGAAAAAACTTCCTCCCAACCCTCCCGTTAGGCAGAGTGCGGAGGGGTTAAACCGGGCGCGGTTAAACCGAGCGGCTGCCGCCGCCGAGCTGCCGGGAGGGAGGGGAACGCCCCTGCGGGCGTTCCCCTCCCTCCCGGCGCTCGACGGCAGCTCTAAGTCCCCTCAGTAGCTGCCGGGCGGCCGTCGGTGAGGTTGCTACCTGCGCTCAGGCATCTGCTGAGGAAGAGGCAGCAGCAGCCGGGGGGCAGCTATGCCAGGCAGCGACACGGCGCTGGCCGTGGACCGAACCTACTCGGACCCGGAGCGGCACCGGCGCCGCAAGACGCGGGTAAGGAGGAGGGTGGTCGGGGCATGGGTGCCACGGACCCGCAGAGCGTTCCTCGGCCCGTGTCAGGTTGTTAGGCTCAAAGGAAGTTTGTTTTGCCTGCGCTTCTTCGGTGTTCCGGCTGCGAATGCCCTTTGGTGTAGGAAAACGGAGCGAAACTGGCTGCTGACATAACAGAAACCGGCGTGGAAGGTAATACCCACAACAGAAAGTAGTTGGAGGGGGAGTAATGAGGGAACTTAGTCACCGAAGCCAACAGTGCTGACGGGTTAATGAGGTGAGTCTGTGTCTCATCCCCGGGAAGGCTTAGGTTTGGTCTCGGTGCTCAGGGTCTGCTTAGCAAAGCGTGGATCGAGTGTTGGGATCTGGTGTCAGAGGCTGCTTCCAGCTCCCTTTCTGGAGCTCCTTAGAAGAAGGATGGGGCAGGGAGGGAGATGGACAGAGAAGGTGTGTGTGGATGGGGTTAAAGTAAGAATACAGCCACGATAGATGGCTTTGTGGGGTCGTTTTCTCGCGGTCTGCTGGCAGGTTCGTCTTTCTTCATCTTTATTTTGCTGTTCAGTTCGCCTCCTGCCTGCTAAGCAACATGTGGGCAACGCTCCCCAGCCTCCCGTCCGCTGAGTGGCCGCCTCAGGCACTTTGTTTTCCAATTAATGCACAGACTTCAAGTCCTTACTCGAATGCTCAGCTGGAGCAGGTGGGAAGCTGCCTCTGCTCTTCCCATGCGCTGCGAAATAACTCCAAAAGAAAAGGAGAGCGTCCCGGCCCCACCTGGGACAGCAGCACAAATTCCCTTTGCCTTTGTGTGCCGGGACCCTGCACCTCTCAAATGAGCTTCACAGCTTGACGTGCAAAGCTCCGCTGCTTGGGAGGGAGGGTCGGGGCTGGGTATGTCGAGGGGCAAGCTTTGGAGGGGGGTTCGGTTTGGTTTGTTGCTGTATGGTGTTTGCTGGTTCCATTTCCACGGTTCCCCCCCTTGCCCTGCACATCAGCAGTGCTCTCCACTCCCTTCCAAGGGTGCTGGGAAGGGGCTGGTGTGCCTCAGATTGTTGCTGCACAATGAAATGCTTTAAAAAAGGGAGCCCTGTGCCCTGTGGCTTTGCTGCGGGAGCCTGCAGCGCTCCCCGCGCCTGCACCGTGTGCATTCGCCGTGTGTTCCGCGTCGGACGCCGAGCTGCTGGGCTGTTCCTGCCGCGCCGGTGCCGTTGCGCTGCCTGCCTTGCTGTGGCCGTGGAAGAAAGTTGCAGACCTTCACAGGTGATTTTCTGGGGGCATGTCGAAGAGTTGAACCTGAGATCCCTGCTCTCACCTAGCCGGGCTGCTGAAGAGCACACAGTCTCCAGGCTGACATTAGATGGTGTGTGTTGAAAAATCCCTCGTGCTTAAGGCCATGTAATGACATCAGTGATTCTGGGGGGATTGCTCTCAGTCAGAGTGAGCCTCCCTTCCCCTTCCCGTCACCGTGAGAACTGGAAGTAACACTCTAACAGGTTTGCAGAGCTGAGAGTCAATTGCAGGGCTCCAGCTTTGGGCCTTACAGGTTGTGTCAGGTAGCACTGAACTTGGGGGAGAGTTGCTAGAGGTGGCAGCAGCAGGTTGTGTGTTCCAGGTGATGGCAGGGGCTGGCATTGAACCCAGCTTGTGCTTGTTTGGGACCAGCTGGAGTGTTTTCCTGGGCACCTTCGACATTCCTCATGCTGCTTTAACCAGGGGGATGGGAATGGTCCTGCAGTGGAGCAGCTACAGCTGGTGACACTAGGCAGGCAAGCAGCAAGGAAGCAGCACGCTGAGGTCCTTCTAGAGTCTGAATACAGAGCATCAGCTGGGGCTAAAGCTGCCATTCCCAAATACTCATGGAGGAAAACCACACAGAGCATGAGCACAGCAATGCAGAGCTGCTGGGAGGGTGCCCAGAGAACCTGGCCAAACTAGGGAGACTCTGCTTGTGTGAAGGAAGGCTTGGAGCTGGCTTTGCCAGCAGGAAGAAGGTGGTAGTAGGGCGAGATCCATTTAATAAAGCCTAGGCTAAAGAGGTGTGGCCAAGTGGTTGCCAAGTCTCACAGGTTACTGAGTCCAGTTTTCAGGTGGGCAGGACTTCTGCAGCCTTAGGAGTGAGGATCACAGAATCATTAAGGCTGGAAAAGACCTCTAAGATCAAGTGCAGCCTTCAGAGGTTACTGTCAGTGCCTTTCAAGCCCATCTGAAGAGTTTTCTTAAGAGAAAGTGAAGCCCTCTGTATGGGCAGGCAAGAAGATGGTTCCACAGCTGCAGCTGTGTGACGTAGGAAGGAACCATCCAGCTGAGCTTGCAGAAGTGCTGGAACAACTCTCTGAGGTGATAGCCCTCTGAGTCTGTAAGCAGCAGAGTCTGAGGGGAAGAGGGTTTAAACATCTTGCTGCAGCTGAAGAGCTCCTGCAGGGTGAGGTACCAGCTCTGTTACCTTACCCTGGGCTCTGCTAACAGCCCTGCAATGAATCCTGTGTCACAGAGAAAATGCTTCAGTGACCAACAGCTGAGCATTGTTAACACGGGGGAGTCCTTGCTGTGCAAGGAGGCCAAGTGTCTTGAGGGAGAGGTTGGGTTCCTCTTCCCTTGGCAAGGAAAGCCAAGCTGTGCTGTGCATGGCAGCACGGGGGGGCATAGTCTGCTCTTGCTTGTAGCCAGTGCCCTGCAGGTCTGCTTTTATTTGAGGGGTGCAGATTTACAGTCCTGTGGTCTCCTTGGCTGGATAAGAGGGTACTCTTCCAGGAGCTCCCTGCCTCTCCTTGCCAGCAGGATCTGGTCACTGCAATGTGGATCAGTGCAGCTTGCCATGGTGGCTGAGGTGGCATCCCTGTGGTCAGCTGAGCTGTGGGACAGGCTGGAGTTCACTTCTGCTGATGCCAGTTGGTTGCTGCAGCTGCACTGGGCTTCACATCCACCACTGGGTGATTCCTGCGACGCTGTGGAAAGCTAACCAAGTTTTCCACAGTCAGGACCTAAGCCCTGAAAGAGAGGCCTGGTGAGCAAGGGTTGCAGCTGTAGCACCAAGTGCTGCTCTTGCTGGAGTGCAGGTGCAGGGCAGCCAGAGAGTGCCATGAGGAGAGGTTTGCTCTTGCAGTGTGCATTGTGGGAGACTGGAGGGGCTCAGCCTCTGGCTACACCATGCTCCTTGCCTGCTATGTCTGTGCTGAAGTCTATGCAGCTGCAAGAGTAACGTTCCCGATGCTCAGCCTAGCCTGGCTGTGCTAATCTGTGCCTCATTATGTTGACTTCTAGAGCATTGTCAGGACTGCATCCTATCACAAGTTTAGGCAGGGCTATGTCCTGCCTGGAACAGTACCAGAGGCTTTAGAGGGAGGCAGGACCTCCACATTCTGCAATGCCTTGCACCCTGGAGCCTGTTCAGTGCTTGCTTTTCACTACTCTTAGGCATTCGAAATGGGAAGAATTCTGCCTTTGTTACAAACCAAACCCACCTTGCCTGGAGGAGCTGTGCCTTATGTATCAACAGAGAGGATCTTAATTTCAGTCTCTGTGTTTTCAGCCTTAGGGAGAGTAATAACAGAATCACTGTTTGGGGGTGAACTGATCCTTACATCCTCCCTCTGCTCTGCCCTGCTGAGGCCACATCTGGAATACTGTGTCCAGTTCTGAGCCCCTCAGTTCAAGAAGAGCCTCAGGGAACTGCCTGGAAGAGTCCATCCCAGAGGCACAGAGCTGCTGCAGGCAGTGGAACATCTCCTGTGAGCACAGCTGAGGGAGCTGGGGCTTGAGCAGAGGAGCCTGAGGGCTGCCCTCAGTGCTGGGGATGAAGATGTGCAGGGCTGGAGCCAGGCTCTGCTCAGGGATGGCCAAGGACAGCACTGGGGGCAAGCTGGAGCAGAGGAGGTGCCAGGGGAACAGGAGGGAAAAGTTTGTCCCTGTGAGGGTGCTGAGCCCTGGAGCAGGCTGCAGAGAGGTGGTGGAGTCTCCTGCTCTGGAGCCCTTCCAGCCCCACCTGGATGTGTTCCGTGTGCCCTGCCCTGGGTGATGCTGCTCTGGCAGGGGGCTTGGACTCAACGATCTCCAGAGGTCCCTTCCAACCCCAACATTCTGTGGTGCTGTGATTTTCACACACTAGAAAGCACACATTAATAACCAAGACTGCAGGAATCCATTTGCTTTTCACTGGTGAGACCCCCAGGGGCTGAGGGCTGCGGCGTGCCTCTCCTCTCTCTTGTGATCGCTCCCATTCATCTTGCCTGGGAGCCGGGCAGCCTTGTCCGTAATCTGTCCTCTTACAGAAGCCTTTCTAAGCCTCTAATCACTTTCATCATCTGTCCTTGAATTCCCCTTATTTCTTAAAACCACTACAGGAGATAAAGGGACCTGGGAGGATCCAAAACGTTAAATATCTCCAAACACAAAACTCCAACCAACCACCACCAAAAGCCCCTCAACCCGACCCAAACCCCCACCCACAGTTTTGGGAGAGAGGGAGATTTGATCTCCTGGTGCTCCTTTAAAGGCAAAGATCCCTGCAGAAGAAACACCTGCTCGGGGCTTTTGTGGCTTGTGAGCCATCCTCCAGATATTCTGGGCTCAAAGAACTTCTCCTGCACACTCTCCTCCCTGCTCCCTGGTGTTTTGACAGCAGATGAGACAGGGGATCGTTAAGAGCTCCACGCACAGGCTGCAAATCTCGAGCTGTGTGAGCCCTGTCAGAGTAGGCTGTGCACGGAGCAGGGCATGAGGGAGGGAGGCCAGCACTGAGCTGCCCCTGGCATGGGAAGCCCAAGAAGCCGGGGAGCTGCAGCAGAGCCTGCTTCAGTCACTGACAGCAGTGCTCAGGTCCTCATTACTTGGCTCCTGGTGGAACTTCCTTGGAAAACTAAACTGTTTCATTTTCTTGCCAGTGCCAGGGAGGAATCTTTAGGAAGTTCATGGAGTTGGCATTTTTACTTCTGGGATGCACTGAGTTTGGGGATTCAGTGCCTCTAAGAGCTGGGGCAGGTGCAGCTTGTTGCTGCTAAGGGAAATCAAGGGGGAAGCTGCTGCTGCACAGCTTAGTGTGGCATTGCTGTGCTGCCCTGGCCCTGCAGGGTGAGCTGCACTGGAGGGTTGGTGGCCATGCTGGTGCTGGGCTGATGCTTGGACTGGGTGACCTCAGAGAGCTTTTCCAACCCAAACAGTTCTATGACTCCCTGGCTGTGAAACCCCAGCATCTCTATACATTTCTGCATCAGAACTAAATGACTCCTGGGCTGGGGTCTGGACAGGAATTCACAGGCAGTGCATGTGCCTGGCTGACCATGGAGGCCAGGGGTCAGATGCAGCAAGGTTCCCACTGCAGCTCTGCTGCCAGTGGAAGTTCCTGTCCTGCTCTACAGGAATATCATCTTCTGGAACCAAATCAATCCCTTTGCTGCCCAGCATGGTTGGGACTGAGCTTTCCTTGCTAAAGCTTCATCCACCAAGGGTAGGGCTTCTTTTTATTCCCCTTTTTAAGCATCACAGCTGTGCTGATGAAGCATTTCCATGGAAAGCAATCCCAAGGCAGCAGAAATGTAGAGCAGCTCAGTGTCCACAGATGCCTGACAGCACTGCAGGAGCTGGAAAGCTGTGGCTGGGAGAGACTGAAACCCTCTGCCCTGAGCACAGGCTGAGGGAACTGGGGCTGTGCAGCCTGCAGAGGAGAAGGCTCCAGGGGCACCTCAGAGCTGCTGCCAGCACCTGAAGGCATCCTGCAGGAAGGCTGCAGAGAGACTTTTGCTGAGGGGGTCTGGAGCCAGGCCAAGGGGGAATGGTCTGGAGCTGAGGCAGAGCAGGGTCAGAGTGGAGCTGAGGAAGAAGTTGTTGAGCAGGAGGCTGCTGAGGCTCTGGCACAGGCTGCCCAGGGAGGCTGTGGCTGCCTCCTGCCTGGGGGTGTTCAAGGCTAGCTTGAGAGGTGTCCCTGGGCATGGAGGGGAGGTTGGAGAGGATGAGCTCTGAGCTCCCTTCCACCCTGAGCCATTCTGTGAGCTCTGAGCCATGAAGGTTCTATTTTCACCCAATCCATCTCCCTTCCAGCCCAAGCAGACAGCCTTAACCAGCAGGCCATGGGATGCATCTTCTTGTCAAGGCTTAAGCTGGGGTTTAGATTTGGCAGTTTTATGCTTAGACCTTCCACATTTTCTTTGATCTCCACCTAGAACATTCCTGCCTCTGAAGACTGCACAGTGCCTCCTGTGCTGTGCTTTTGATTCACCTTTCTCTGTGGGTGGTGTTGCTGGCAGGACTGGCTCCTCTCCTGCCACCTTTGGAACGTGAGGTGTACTAAACAAAAACTAAAGCACTGGTGGAAAGCTGGCAGCCCTCTGGTGTGCTGCCTGTTGGACAGAGGGGCAGCTCTGCTGCCACTGTGCGATCGGTAGGGGGTTGCCTGTCGCTCCCTGGCTTGCTGATTGCCATCACCTCCCTAGGTAAGGCTCCAGCCAGGCAGCAGTAGCTGTGCAGGGGCTGAGCCTTTGAGGTTTGGGCTGGGTTTGATGTCTGACATTTCCTGGTTGAGGAGGTTGCCTCTGCCCATTGCCCAGCTGGAGTTACTGTGGCACCATCAGCAGCTCTGCAGCTTTCATCTTCACCCCTGCAGGGAGTGTGGCCTTGGGGAAGACCTGTGTGGGAGAGGAGTTTCTCTGCAGTGCTGGGGGAGTGGTAAAACACAATTCTGGCTTTCCATTCAAGTATCCAGGCAGAGAAAGCACTCTAGCTACCGTTGGCACCATTGCTGGGGAGGGGGCTTGGGTATCTTAGCCATTGAAGGTTTTCTGCTCTCCCCTTAGCCTGCAGGAAGGGTGGAGGATTCCTGTGTGAAGCCCACAATAAACCTGCAGCTCTGCAGCCCTGACACATGGGAGCTGGTGTGCAGCTGGGGCCGCTGCTGGCTGTGCAGCTACCCCTCTGAGGCAGTCCTGCATACCCTCACAGCCAGCCTGAGGGGTCGCACCGGGGCAGGGGTGACCGTGGAGAGCTGTCTCTGCTGTGAAGAATATCCACAGGCTGTGAGCTGCAGAAAGCTGAAGGGAGACCTTTTGTTTCCAGAAAGATTCCAGAAGAGCTGAATAATGCTGAGAGCTGGCCCACTCCAGAGTTTCCCTGAGCAGGGGCTGCAGCTGGGTACAATTCCAGAGGGCAGGGCTTCAGGAAACAGCTTCTACTGCTAATGAATTAATCCAATTGCTGCTGTGCTGAGCACAGAAACACATCCAGATGGGTCTTGCAAGTCCCAGAGAAGGAGACCTGCCCCATGGGGAGGGAGGGAGGGAGTTTGTTTGTTCAGGGGTTTGGGGTGTTGAAGCAAGTGTGGGAACTGGGATTTTTAGGTTGGACTCAGGCTAAACATTGGTCCCAAAGGCCAAGAGTCCTTTGCACTCCACAGATGACTTGAAAACAAAAAGCTTCACTACTTGGTCTTGCTCCAGTTATTGATGCCAGTGAATAATGGGGGGGTGTAGCTCCTGCTGTGCTAAGAATCTTTGCTTTGTTGGAGGTTTTGGCAGCAGCAGCACAACTGTGTCGTGGCTGTCCCTGACGTTTGTTGCTAGCTCAGCAAAGTCTCTCTTCACCTCATCCAGTTTCCAACCTTTCTTGCTCCTTGTCTGCCATGCCCAGAGAACTGCTTCTCTTGGTTCACTGCTCCAGCCTCCCATGCCTTCAGGAAGAAAGGTGGCTGCATCTGGTCACCTGTAAGCAGTCCCTCTTGGAGCAAACCAAAGGGTTCATTCTCCTGAACAAAGGAAGTTGACAGCCTGCTCCCCAGAGGAGCTGAGGGAATATTCTTGGAGACTCTTTGAAGGCCAGGTGGTAACTGGCAGCAGACTGATTCAGTAGGTGCCAGGCTCCTGTTGTGCTAAAATGGGTGCAGAGGCTGACAGGGAGTTTGCCAGACTCTGGAGTTGTTGTCCTGCTCAGCTCTTCGTGAGGGTCTCTGTAGTGGAACTCCTTCACAGGTGGGGCTGTGCAAGGGTCACACTCAGCCTTCTGGTGCACAGCATCATCCCAAGCAGGAGCTGCAGGCCCTGGAGAGGGCCTGTGGTCTCCACAGGAATTCTTCTCCTCCTGACCTGTGCAGGTGGTACTTTGAGTGCCAGAGGCATGGGGAGGCTGGGGGGTGAGAGACCTGAGGAAGATCTAGGACAAGGAGGAGTGAAGGCAAGGAGAAGATCACTGACAGTGAGAGGATCTCCTCTGCCTGCCAGCAGGTATCTGAGGCAATCCTGGCACATGTTTGGTTCCCATGAGCAAAGTTAGTTACAGTCAGAGAAGTGTTTGGGTTGGAAGAGACCTCTGAAGTCATCCAGTCCACATCAACCCAACCCCACCACAGCCCCAGTGCCATGGCCACAGGTTTCTGGAGCACCCCCAGGGCTGGGGACTGCACCACCTCCCTGGGCAGCCTCTGCCAGTCCCTGACCACTCTGGCACCAAAGACGTTTTTCCTCCTCTCCAACCTACCCCTCCCCTGGCACAATTGCAGGACACTTCCTCTCCTTCTATCACCTGATCCCAGGGAGCAGCTGCAAGGGTACAGCTCTTGCAGGTGACTTCACTGAGCTCTGTTGATTTGATGCTTCAACTAAATCACACAAAGGTGAGCATCTGGAGCTGGCTGAGGCTAAATCCATCCCAAAGAGCTGTGGCAGTGGATTTTACTCTTTTATTTGCAGGCATGCATAAAAGTTGGGAGTTTCAGCAATAAAATGCAAATGTCACCATTTTTGATGCATTGTGGAGCCAGATGTGTGCACTGAAGGCTGAGGCATCTGTGCCAAAGCAGCTTTAACTCTTCAGTGAGACCAGAAAGTTCTTTGTGTCAGGCAGAGAAGCAGAAGGCTTTGCTGGCTCTGCCTCTTGCTCAGAGCAGCTTTAATCTTGCTGAATCTTCACTTGTGCAGAACTCCAATGTTTCACAAAACTTTAATATGTGTCTATATAAAGCCAGGGTTTTGCCAGCTCTGCCATTATGCACTGAAACCCTTGGGCTCTGGCTGCTCAGGGTTCTGGCAGGACACGATGTTACCTCTCCTTTCCCCTCTTGTCTCTGCTTTGGCTCGGTGAGTGTCTTGAAGCCCTCCTGGGCGTGCTGCAGGGGAATGCATTCCTTGTGTAGTAAGCCAGAAAAAGAGCAATCTTCCCCCACTCTGAAGATTGCTGTTATGTCACATAAAGAAAGGAAGGTGCAAAAGTCCCAGTGTATGACTGGGGGAGATTGTCTGTCTTGCAGTAGGAATAAGGTAAACCCAACAGCAAAGGAATGCTTCTGTACGTACTGCTGGTGGCAGCAGCCTGTGCTCTAGTGGAAAGCTTGGCAGGGGTTGTAATCGGTCAGTGCAGCACTGGGCTGGAATCAGACTGACTTCCATGTGTGGTCTGGTGGCAGGCTTGAGGCTGCAGGCAGAGGAGACCACTACCAGGGCACTCACAGATGGCATTGGGTTGGAAGGGACCCTCAAAGGTCATCCTGTCCACCCCCCCTGCAGGCAACAGGGACACCTCCAGCTAGAGCAGGCTGCCCAGGGACACCACAATTCTGATCTTTAATGTCTCCAGGGTCAGGGCCTCCACCACAAGCTTACAAAAATCCACTGCCACACTGCCATTTAGAATGGATTTAGCCCCAGCCAGCTCCAGATGCTCACCTTTGTGTGATTTGGTTTAAGCTTCAAATCAACAGAGCTCAGTCAAGCCACCTGCAAGAGCTGTAACCCTGCAGCTGCTCCCTGGGATCAGGTGATAGGAGAGGCAATGGCCTGAAATTGTGCCAGGGGAGGGAGAGGAGGGAAAAATGTCTTTGGTGCCAGAGTGGTCAGGGACTGGCAGAGGCTGCCCAGGGAGGTGCTGCAGTCCCCAGCCCTGGAGGGGCTCCAGAAACCTGGGGCCATGGCACTGGGGCCATGGCTTGGTGTTGGGTTAAAGGTTGGATTCGAGGATCTGAGAGGTCGCTTCCAACCCAAACAATTCTCTGATTCTAATCAACTTGCACTGCAGTTGGCCATATGGAACCTGGAATCTGAAGACCTGGGTTAGAATTTGCATTGTTGGGAGTGGGGAAGGCACTTTTCTGTCTGAAACAGAACCTGGATCTGGTTTGGGAGTCGTCAGCTTTGGGGTTTGCTTCCCAACGTTTATGTCTGACTAAAGTAAAGGGGAAACGAAGGCTGCCTGGTGAGGCAGCTTTGAAATGTCAGAGTTCAACTCCCCTCAGAGTTCAACTGCCTGCAGAGCTCTCCCTTGCACATGGCAGCAGAGCCTTAATGTCTATTTTTAAGAGGTGGTTTGTATCTCTGGTTACAGCCAGTGCAGCTGGCTAATTTCAGGGGGTGGGGGAGAGCTCCTCCTGCTTCGGTGAGGTTCGGTTTGAGAGCTGTGTCTGAATACTTTGTTTGAAAGTCATTGCTGGATGTTCTTTAATGCAGGGCCAAACATTTCGCTTGTGGTGTGGCTGCTGTGGTGACTAAGAGGCTGATGGACTGATAAATCCACCCTTCAGTGGGGTCTGTGGGGACTGGGAAGGAATTCTCCTTCCAAGAGCATTTGGAACAGTCTCATGTCTTAGTACACTGAATCTCATCAACATGATGTGATGCCACAGCCAGGAGTGGTTTGGCAGTACTGGATTTGAACTGGGATTGCCCAGGATGGTGGCTGGGACCCATCCCTGCAGATATTCAGGGTGAGGCTGGGCAGGGCTCTGGGCAACCTGATCCAGTGGAGGATGTCCCTGCTGCCTGCAGAGGGGTTGGACTGGATGAGCTTTGAGCTCCCTTCCAACCCATTCTATGATTGTGGCATTGGGGCTGCTGAGTGCAAAATGAGCTCTGCTGTCACTCAGGGGAGCCTTGGTCTTGAGGATGATCTCCCCTGCAAGAAACTCAGCTGAAGGAACTCCAGCTAGCAAAGCAAGTAACAAGTGGAAGGAAGTGACCTCAAGCTGTACCAGGAGAGGTTTAGGTTGGACATCAGAAGAAACTTCACCTCTGAAAGGGTTCTCAAACACTTGAACAGGCTGTCCAGGGCGGTGGATGCTTCCCCATCCCTGGAGGTGTTGAAAAGCTGTGGAGATGTGGTGCTGAGGGCATGGTTTAGCACCAGACTTGGTAGAGTTAGAGGAGGGTTGGACTGCATTGATCTTGAAAGTCTCTTCCATCAAAGCAATTCTGTGGGCCTAAGATTCTACAATCTTTCGCTGAAGGAGAAACTTCTTTGGTGTGGGGTGCTGGAGCCTTGGAGCAGGCTGCCCAGAGAGGTTGTGGAGTCTCCTGCTCTGGAGACATTCAAGCCCACCTGGATGTTGTGATCTTGGGCAGCCTGATCTAGATGTAGCTGCTTTACCAGGGTGCTTGGGCTAGGTGAACTTCTCAAGGTGCCTTCCAACCCAGTGGACTCCGATTCACTCTGTGCTGCCAGTTGCCGGTCAGGGGCATGGCACCGCCCTGTGTGCTTCTAGCCAACACAGGGAGCAATGTCTTTGTTTCCTGTAGTATTTGTTCTTTGCTAAATTTGGAGGAGCTGTAATTTTAGAAGGGTAGTGCCTGGCACTCTCCAGCTCTGCTCTTAACGTGCTGGGGAGACTCAGCTCCAAGCGCTCCCAGGCCCTTGCGCTGCAACTGCGTCATTCCCGCAGCGTCTTCCCCTCCTGGGGCAGCCAAGCCTCTCGCTGTCATTATCTTTGCAACAGCAGTGAGGTTTAGGAGACAGTCATGTTAACAACAAAGGTACAAAATGTCCTCAATTCAGCAGCTCGTTTCCAAACACAAAACCCCCTCAGCATTCTCACAGCAGATGTGCTGAGCCCGGATTGCTCAGAAGCCTTCCTGAGGCGAAGGCAGTGCTCAGCTTGCTGCTCCTGAGCAGGCTTTGGGGGCTTGGTGTAGCCCTTTGTCATCTGACAAAGGGGAGAAGGACTACCGATGATGCCCAGGGCCATTTGAACGCTGCATGTTCTGCATCAGTCACAGAATGCTAGGGGTTGGAAGACATCTCCAGAGACAGAGTCCAAGCCCCCTGCCAGAGCAGGGTCACCCAGGGCAGGGCACACAGGAACACAGCCAGAAGGGTCTTGAAAGTCTCCAGAGCAGGAGACTCCACAGCCTCTCTGGGCAGCCTGCCCCAGGGCTCAGCACCCTCACAACAAAGAACTCTCTCCTCCTGCTGAGGTGGAACCTCCTGGGGTCTGGCTTGTACCTGTTGGTCCCTGCCCTGTCAGTGGGCACCACGCAAGGAGCCTGGCACCTTCATCCGGACCCCCACCCCTCAGATACTTGTAACCATTGCTCAGATCCCCTCTCAGCCTTCTCTTCTCCAGGCTGAACAGTCCCAGGGCTTTCCTCACAGCAGAGATGTTCCAGTCCCTTCATCATCCTCTTAGGCTCTGTTTTTCTCCCCAGTAGATCCCTGTCCCTCTTGAGAGCCACCTATGCACCAATATGAGCCACAGCTGAAGTCCCCCGGGGTAGAAGAGCAAGCTCTAAGTGCAAGGAAAGGTTGTGAACCAAGATGGAATGTTTTATCTGTGGGAATAATGATGCTCTGAAGTCTCTTTCCAGACTGGAGTAGCAGGAAAGAGCTCACTCCTTTGGAAAGGAAGCCTGACAAGTGATGAATGTAACCTCAATGGCAGGAGCCAGGAATTTCCTTTGAAAGTTCTTTGTTCCTGTCCTGGAAACTATTTTGCATGTTTCCTGAGGCTTCTGCATCATTCAGCTCTGTTGAGGTGAATCTGTTCTGCCTAGCAAGGGTGAGAGGAGGCCAGAGGGCTCAAAGGTAATGAGGGCTTGGAGGAGCTCCCCTGTGGGGACAGGCTGAGAAGAGGAGCAATGGATTGAGGCTGGAGATCAGGAAGAAGTTCTGTACAGTGAGGGTGGGGAGAGACTGGCCCAGGCTGCCCAGGGAGGCTGTGGATGTCCCCTCCCTGCAGGTGTTCAAGGCCAGGCTGGATGAGGCCCTGAGCAGCCTGGGCTGGTGGGAGGTGTCCCTGCCCATGGCAGGGGGCTGGGGCTGGATGAGCTTTGGGGTCCCTTCCAACTCAGAGCATTCTAGGGCTGTGCCAGTCTGTTCCTGCCCATTGTGCTCCCTGGTTCAAGCATGTGGCTGCAGACTAACAGCAGGTGAATGTTGTGGGGGCATCCAGTTTGTCGTCAGACCTGGACTGGCTGCGCTTTGTGGGCGTGTGTGGGTCCCAGCAGCGCCTTGGAGGTGCACCCTGGGTACAGCTCGGCAGAGTAATTGGTGCCTGTTTGCCGGCCACCTGTAGCGAGGCAGCTGGGCTGTCGGTGTCTACAGAGCGCTCCTGGCAGCTGGGTTTGGGCTGCAGAGCTGTGGGCACCCTGCTGAACATGCAGGCTGCCCCCGCGGGGGAGGTTTCCTGTGGAGCCTCCTCAGTAACCTTAGCTGCTGCTGGTGCTGCATGGGGCTGGTGCTGCACGGGGCTGGCCCTGCAGCCTTTGAGCTGCCCAGCAGCTTGCATGCAGCCAGCCCTGCAAAGGGATTCTCTCGCCCTCCCACTCCCTCTGGGTTTTCACCGCTGCTCTCCTCTGTGTTGTGTTGTTAGCAATCGGGACACCCTTCAGAAGGAGCAGGGAGCTCCTGTGGGACCAGCTCATCCCCCTGCTGGGTAACTGGTGCTGGGCAGATGTGGCACAGAACCACAGAGTGGTAGGGGTTGGAAGGAACCTCTGGAGATTGAGTCCACCCCCCTGCCAGAGCAGCTTCACCTGGAGCAGACTGCACAGGATGATGCCCAGGTGGGTTTGGACTGTCTCCAGAGATGGAGACTCCACCACCTCTCTGGGCAGCCTGCTCCAGGGCTCCACCACCCTCAACATTAGAAGTTCCTTCTCATATTTAGATGGAGCTGCTTCTGCTCAAGTCTGTGCCTGTTTGCCCTGTCCTGTGTGCCCTCTGATGGGGTCTGTGCTGGCAGCACGGAGCTGTGCCACACGAGGCAGCTCTCTGCTCTGAAGGAAGTTTTCATCTCCTCTGGGTGGTGGTGAGTTGACAGAGGTCTGCTAACAGTGAACGAGCTTGAGGTTCTTAAGTGGTGGAATGTGCTCAGAGACGTCTCAGCAGTGAGGAGCTCTTGGTGGCTGCAGTTCCAGCCTCTCCTGGCAGTGGCAGCCTGCTGTGCTTGTGGGGGCTGCTGGATGGCACTGCTTGGGTTTTGCACTTCCTGGAGAGGTCAGGACAGTGCCTGGAGACCAGGCTCTGCCTGCAGTCCATTTGAGCCCTCTGACCTGCACACACCACCAGGCTTGAAGTTCTTCCTGTCAGCATGGGGTGGTGATGGATGTGTGCTTTGGTGAGCTCTGCTCAGCTCCTGGCTGGTGAGGAGCAGTACAGCACAATTGCTCCTTTAGTGGGAGAGAGGCTTGGCTCAGGCCCTGCTGATTGATGGAGTACCTGGGGGGAAATGTGAAATCACATCTTGGACAACAATAGGATAAGAAGCAGACTCTATGTGCTCCATGGAAGCTGCTGCTGAGCTAAGGGAAGGAGACTGTGGACACCTGGAGTGTTGCCTCCTGTCTCCTTGGAGCTGCTTTTGGAGCCTGAGATGTGCAACCTGGGGGAGACCTTTGTGGCTCCTGAGGCAGCTGAGCCTCAGCACTGCAGGAGCTCAAGGCAACAGGTTCCTTGCTGAAGAACAGCAGGAGCCAGGCCAGGAACACGAGACTGCGTGCCAGCATGCTGTGCTGCAGGGACAGGGCACTGCTCCAGACAGGGCTGTGCTGTCAGGAGAGCTCTGCCCTTGCTGGGGTGTCCTCGCTGCCCCCCTGCCTGCTGTGGTCTCTGCATGAACTTCACCAGCTGCTGGCTGCAGAGGAGGAGTGCAGCTGGCTCAGTGTCAGTGTGGTGGCTGAGGTGACTTCCTTGCAGCTGGGAGTTTGAGTTGTTTGGGTTGGAAAAGATCTCAGAGTTCGGCCATTGACCTAACACCCCCATGGCCATTACCCCATGTCCCACAGTGCCAGTTCCTCGCAGTGTTTAGCCACCCCCAAGCAGTCTGACTCCTCCACCTCTCTGGGCAACTGGTTCCAATGCCTGACCAAAGATGTCCTCAGCTGCGGGGAGCCTGCAGCCCAGCCTGGTTCCTGACAGCAGTCTCACCTGCTGAGCAAGGCTGGAGGTCCTCCCTGGCCCCAGGCCTGCAGCTGGAGGCACACACAACCAAGCTCATGATCCATCCCTGGGCTGCTGCTTCCCCCCGCCTCCTGCAGTGAGGCCATGATGCCTTTTGTGCCTCGAGTGATTGCCCTGCCAGCAGACTCTGACATCACCTCCCCTCTTAGCCGACTGTTATGAAGTCATCACAAAGAAATCCTTGGAGAATGGGGGAATAAGGTCTTTAGGAGAAGAGTGTTGTGGTTTTCCTAAGGCTGTGAAACAACAGGGCAAAGCATGCAGGAAGTGCCTGGCTGAGTGCATCTCCCCTGGAGCAGTGACATTTGTCTGCAGCCTGCCTGCCTTGCCTCTCTTGGGTCTTCAGAAGCACTGCTCACTTTCAGGCAGCTAAAACTGCCTTGGAACTGTTCCTTACCTTACCTGCCTTCCCTCCTTTGTTGCTTGAGTGGCAGGAGAGAGAGACAGGAAGAGGCTGGGAATTGTGTTTGTGGTGCAGATACCACAGAGCTTTCATTTGCACCACTAGTGGCTGGGAAAAAAACCCAACCCACAGCCAAAAAACCAGCAGAAGAGAGAGTGTATCTGATAGTGCAGTTGCAGTCCCCTCCTTGCCCCCCATGCCATGTCCTAGCACCATCCAATTGCTTGGGCTGGGAAAGACCTCTCAAAAATGTTTACAGAGAGTTGGGAAAGGGCTTGGCAGAAGCTCAGAGAGCTCATGAAACCTTGTGTTTGACCACTGAGCTTTGATTCGAAGCAAAGTCCTTGTTGTGGCAGAACAGCTCCTGTAGTGTCCACCTTAAGAAGCTCCCAGGCTTTCCTCTTCCCCCTGTTGAGCTTCCACCTGCCAGCGGCTCCCAGCATCACCCCAGCCAGCCAGGCCGTGGCTGAGAGCAAGTGGAGCCATAGGAGCCTGGGTTATGGTTTGCAGTAGCAGAATCCCCAGGTGCAAGGTGTCAGGTGCCTGTGGTATCAGAGGATGAAATTGCAGCTGGGGTGGCTGCAGGAGCAGTGTGGCATCTCGCTGGGAGCACAGATCAGGTGTCTGTGGCTGTCACCAGCACACTTGTTTAACTTTGCCCTGAGAGGAGTCCCTGAAGGTTGCAGCAGGGGAAGCAGCTCTGACACTTGATCTGTGGCTAGGAGATCACCAAAAATCTTCATTTTGTGAGCACCTGCAGGGCAGGTTCAGGAGGCAGCACTGACTGAAAGGGAGGTAAACCCCAACCCCGCCATGGCCACAGGTTTCTGGAGCCCCTCCAGGGCTGGGGACTCCAGCACCTCCCTGGGCAGCCTCTGCCAGTCCCTGACCACTCTTGCAGCAGAGGAAATTTTCCTCCTCTCCAACCTAACCCTCCCCTGGCACAGTTTCAGGCCATCTCCTCTCATCCAAGGGTGAAGACACTGACCCCCATCTCAGTCCAAGCTTTCAGGCAGCTGGAGAGAGCAGAGAGGTCTCTCCTCTTGTCTCCCTAACTTCTCAAGTGACTCCCTAATCTTTTCAAAGGAGTGCTGGGCCTTGGGTTTTGTTCTGCTGTTCCACTCTCGAAGGCAGGAGGCCTCCTGTGTTCGACGTTGGGCCACTTGCTGCAGGCTGCCCTGGCTCAGGTGCAGAGCTCTGGCTGGGTGCAGTGCCAGGAGCTCTGCTGCGGCTCCAAGGACAGCACAGCTCTTGCCTGCTTCCTTTTCCCCCTGAGCTCAGCTTTGTTCCTTGCTGTTGCTATGACTGAACGTGGTGTTGTTCATAAATCTTTTACACCTGAGCCAGCCCTGTGCTCAGGAATATCCTTTGAGAGGGGCTGAATAGAAACCTGAGAGAGAGGGGAGGGCTGGGGGGGATGAGTCTGTTGGGAAAGCTCAAAGCAGGGGGAGGCCAGGAGTGGAGTATTGACTGCAGCCTCATTCCTGATCAAGCCAGGCTGGTGAATGGGCTGCTAACAGCTCCACAGCCCTAAAAATAGAAAACTCTAATAGGAGTTTAATAGGTAGGAAATAGCATGGAAAGGGAATTGGCAGCTAGCATCTCTGCCTCTGTGCTCTGGAGAAACCCAATCTGTTTGGCTTGGAGGTGAGCTGAGCACAGGGTGCTCTCTCTTGCTGATGCCTTGACAAAGGAAAAAGACTGAATTAAGATTGCAAACTGCCATAAAAAGCCCCTCAGGCTCAGGGCAGTATTTTATGGTGTAATAAAGTTATATGGGGAAGGGAGAGGGGGAGGAGATCTCTCAGCTGAATGTCTGTATCCTGATCTAAATCTGCTGGAGGAGAGGCTGAGAGCGAGCTGGGGATGTTCAGCCTGGAGAGGAGAAGGCTCAGGTGGGATCTGGTTGCCAGGGGTCAGCACATGAAGGGTGGCTCCCAGCAGGGTAGAAACAAGGAGAAGACAAGGAGTGGTAGGGACAAGTTCCTGCTGGGGAGGTTGTGGGTGATGTGAGTTGACAGCTTTGCTTGGTTTGTCTTCAGCAAATAATCAGAAGAATAACTATGTCCCTCTCTGAGAGGCACCACCCCAGGACAAAGCAGCCTCCTTAGCATTGCACTCTTCCAGGTAAGCAGATAATCCCTTGGACACTGTTGTGTGCTCGGGAGAGCCAGCACAAAACACCCAAGGAGTCCTGAATGGTGCTGAGATCCACATGAGGTTGTGACTGAAAACATAAACCATCCTCTCTGCCCTTGAAGATGGCTTGAAGATGAATGACACAGCTCTGTGACATGGAGCTGCTGAGTGAGTCCAGAGGAGGCCACAAAGGTGATCCCAGGGCTGGAGCAGCTCTGCCCTGAGCACAGGCTGAGGGAGCTGGGGCTGTGCAGCCTGCAGAGGAGAAGGCTCCAGGGTCACCTCAGAGCTGCTGCCAGCACCTGAAGGGATCCTGCAGGAAGGCTGCAGAGAGACTTTTGCTGAGGGTGCCTGGAGCCAGGCCAAGGGGGAAGGGTTTGGAGCTGAGGCAGAGCAGGGTCAGAGTGGAGCTGAGGAAGAAGTTGTTCAGCAGGAGGCTGCTGAGGCTCTGGCACAGGCTGCCCAGGGAGGCTGTGGCTGCCTCCTGCCTGGGGGTGCTGAGGGCCAGGCTGGATGAGACCCTGAGCAGCTGAGTGTAGCTGAGAGGTGTCCCTGGGCATGGAGGGGAGTTGGAACTGGTCCCTTCCAGCCCAGCCCAGGTCTGTGAGGAGTGCAGGGAAGCAGACCTCAGCTCCTGGTTAGAGCTCCCTAGCACGCAGCGACCTACAGGTCCTACGCAGCAGGGCAGAGCTGCTGGCGTAACAAACTCTGTTTGTGAGAGTCTGACTTTATCATCCCGGTGTGGACAGCAGGGTGGGGGGAAGTGGAGCAGCAAACAGGCTCCTTTTGAGCTGGTGACTCAGTTGATGTCCAGGACAAGCTGTGATTGTTGATGTGCCACAGCAGTGAGGCAGGGGACGGGACCTTGTGCGTGGTGGGGCTGCCATCCTCTTGCCTGCAAGGGGAAGCTCTGCAGTGGCTCAACAAACAAAACAAACCCCAGCCTGGAGTCTTCTGCCTGTGGGGGCCACTCTGTCTGCATCTGCATTGATTTATCTCTGACTGGCAGTACCTCCACAGTTCCCTGCTGCTGTAAATTCGTTGTGTTCTTGTTACAAAAGAGGTTTTCTCTGAGGGCTGCCAGCTCAGAGCAGCCAAACTCTCATCAATTAGGCTTTGAAAAAGTCACTGCTGGGCTGCTTTGGGTAGCTCACACTGGAAAAGTTTCCTTAGCATTGCATCTGGGGGGAAGCAGAACCTGGTTGGTGCTGGACTGTGCTATGAAGTCAGGTGTGGGAGCTGCTGCTGTGGAACTGAGGGCAAGAAGCTTCAGCAGTGTTCCCTGGGAGTCTCTGGGAGAGTTCCAGGAGCTGGGAGTTTCAGGAAGTGCTTGGACAATCTGAACAGCAATGGCATGGAAAGAGTTGAGTGTGGCATGGGAAGACCTGGGTGGAGGCAGCAGGTGACCTGTTGCAGCTTTATTGATGTGGAACAGGCTGGGGGGTGATGAGGTGGAGGTGCTGGTGGGGGAGAAGCTGGACAGGAGCCAGCAATGGGCACTGGCAGCCAAGTGCTGCCGGTGCCCATTGCCAGAGATGGAGAGAGGGGATCCTGCCCCTCTGCTCTGCTGGGGGGACCTCACCTGCAGTGCTCCTCTTCCAAAACGAGCCACCCCCGTGCTGATTCCTAGTGGCTGTGCTGGATCTGGAGGGGTTTGGTGGCAGGGGAAAAGCCCTCACTGCCCGTCAGAGGCTGCTCATAAGCTCTCCTGATGGAACCACCCCGGGGCTCCCAAGTGCTTCTTGTATTGCTATGGAAACCTGAGACAGAAGGAACCTTGCACATAAAAGTGACATTTAGTTTGATTTAAGAAGTTGGGAGAGAGTATTTTAATGACTCTTGTCATTAACTGGGGTTGTTCAGCCTGGAGCAGAGGAGGCTGAAGGGAGACCTCATTGCTCTCTACAGCTCCCTGAGAGGAGGCTGCAGTGAGGTGGGGGCTGGGCTCTGCTTAGTTTCAGGTGATAGAAGGAGAGGAAATGGTCTGAAATTGTGCCAGGGGAGCCTTAGGTTGGAGAGGAGGAAAAGTTTCTTTGCTGCAGGGGTGATCAGGGACTGGCAGAGGCTGCCCAGGAGGTGGTGCAGTCCCCAGCCCTGGAGGTGTTCCAGAACCCTGTGGCCATGGTTTGGTGTCCGTGGGGGTGTGGGGGTGATGCTGGGACTGGGTGCTCTTAGAGGGCTTTTCCAGCCCAAACAATTCTGTGATTCCATCCATAAGCAGATCGCTTTGTGCTTCGTGGGTTGCTCCTCGCAGTGGAGCAGCCCTGAGATGTGCACTTCTGGAGCCTGGTGCCTGGCTGCATTGGTGACTCTGTCCTGCAAATGCCTTTTCCCTCTGCTGCTTTCTGCCACTTCTTGCAAGAATGTGAAAAACCAAAGCCAACCAAAACCTATGAAATGAAGAGCTCAGTCTGACACCTGAGCATAGGTGGATGAGCTGTCACTTGCTGGTGGAGAGCTATTGACACAGTCAGTGGAGCTGAGGAAGTGATTCACTTGAGCATGTGGGTGCTGGAGGGTGAGCTGCCCCGGGGCTCTGTGCTCCATTCACCACAGAGCTAAGCACAGAGGCAAGAAAACAACCCCAAAGTGTGTTACATCAGCAGGTTTCAAGAGGCTCTGTTGCTTGACCCAGGCTTGCACCTCGATGGCAGGAGGCCTCCTGCTCTTGTGGCACTACACAGCCAGAGGAATGTGTTGGGTGTGACTCTGCCCTTGAGGAGCTCTCAGTCCTTCCCCGTTCCTAGCAGTGCTTCGGGGGCTCAGACACGAGTCTGTGAACTTCACTGACTTTGGGCTGTGCTGCACACACAGCAGCACAGCAGCCAGCTGGGAAGGGACCCCAAGGACCCAAGGACCATCTGCTCCAACCTTGCCAGCTGACAGTGGAGTTGGAAGGAGCTGGCCCAGCACCCTGCCAAGCTGAGCCTTCAAACTTCAAACTGCCCAAGGGAGAGGACTCCACCGCTGCCCTTGGGAGAGGATTCCAGTGCCTGACTGTGCTCAGGGGGAACATTTCCTTCTGGAGCCCACTGGGAATCTCCCCAGCAGCAACTTGTCCCCATCACCTCTTGTCTTCTCCGTGGGACTCCTTGTACAGAGGGAGTCTCCATCCTCCTGGGAGCCACCCTGGACGTGCTGCTCCATGGTGCTAAGGTCTCCCTGAGCCTTCTCTCCTGCAGGCTGAACAACCCAGGCTCTCTCAGCCTCTCCTCGTGTGACCGGTTTTGCTCATTTCAGAGGCAGATTTGCCACATGCTAATAGTTTCCTCAGCTCCAAAAGCAAGGCAGCTTTCAGCAGACCTATCCCCTCAGAGCCATTGTTCTTTTCGTCCCTATTGCTGCTGTGACCTTGGCGTTCCAGGAAGGCATGGGGTGCGTGGTGGTGATAAGACCTTGCTGACCACTAGAGACTGCAGCCAGGGGGGAGCACATCAGAGAGAAGGGCTCTGCCTCGGGCTCGTATCCAGTTTATTACAATATATTTTTAGGCTATTTTGTACTGAGGAAGTAAACACTTGGTGCTGTGTAAAGGTTAGAGACAGACCCACCCCTTCTTGGAAGCGTGCACAGCTTGTCCCGAGTGCCGCCAGTGATGGATCTGTCTCGTGTGTATATGCAAGCCCCTGATTAACCACAGCATCCTCCCGTGCCAGAGCCGAGTCAGGAATGGCTTTGGGTTGTCTCAGGAAACTATTGTTTTACCCTGAGCCTTTTCTCTTTACTGAATTCATCCAGACCCAGGAAATCCATGTGCAGAAATGCTTGCAGTGGGGTGCAAATGTTTTGCTCATATTCGAGGCCTGTTTTGCTGCCCCCAGAGTACTCAGAGAATGGCTCAGGTTGGAAGAGACCTTAGAGGTCATCTGCTCCAATATTAGTACCTTGGAAAGTCTTCTGTAAAGGCTTTTTTCTCCCCCTCAGTTATATTTCTCAGACTTGTTTGATCCAAACTGATAAATCCATACCAGTGGGAGCTAGTTCTGACACGTGTGACTTTTGTCACTTTTAAATTAGGCACCAGCTTGAGTGGAGAACTGCCAGCCACCCGTGTCTGCCCTGTGCCAGTGCTAACAGGAGACGTCAGCACAGAATCACAGACTGGCTCAGGCTGGAAGGGAGCTCAGAGCTCATCTCCAGCCTCCCCTCCATGCCCAGGGACACCTCTCAGCTGCACTCAGGGTCTCCTCATCTAGCCTGGCCCTTAACACCCCCAGGCAGGAGGCAGCCACAGCCTCCCTGGGCAGCCTGGGACAGAGCCTCAGCAGCCTCCTGCTGAACAACTTCTTCCTCAGCTCCACTCTAACCCTGCTCTGCCTCAGCTCCAAACCCTTCCCCCTTGGCCTGGCTCCAGGCACCCTCAGCAAAAGTCTCTCTGCAGCCTTCCTGCAGGATCCCTTCAGGTGCTGGCAGCAGCTCTGAGGTGCCCCTGGAGCCTTCTCCTCTGCAGGCTGCACAGCCCCAGCTCCCTCAGCCTGTGCTCAGGGCAGAGCTGCTCCAGCCCTAGGAGCATCTCTGTGGCCTCCTCTGGACCCTCTTCAGCAGCTCTGTGTCCTTCTGCTGCTGAGGATATCAGAGCTGGAGGCAGGGTTGGAGGTGAGGTCTGAGCGGAGCCCAGGGGGAAAACGCTTGTAAATTTCCAAAAGCTCCTTTTGTTTCACTGCTGGAAGCTACTTTATGTTGTGTACTTACTAACTACAGGTGGAAAAGGAACCTGAAAGCTGGGTTAAATATCAATGGCATTTGAATTTGACTTCTCTTTCTGTCCCCTCCCAGGTGGAGAGACATGACATGAACACCCTGAGCTTACCGCTCAGCATCCGCCGGGGAGGCTCCGACACCAACCTCAACTTCGATGTACCGGACGGGGTCCTGGAGTTCCACAAGGTGAAGCTCAGTGCAGATAGCCTGAAGCAGAAAATCCTCAAGGTGACAGAGCAAATCAAAGTGGAACAAACAGCTCGCGATGGGAACGTGGCTGAGTACCTGAAGCTGGTGAACAGCGCGGACAAGCAGCAGGCTGGGCGCATCAAGCAGGTCTTCGAGAAGAAGAACCAGAAGTCTGCGCACTCCATCGCCCAGCTCCAGAAGAAGCTGGAGCAGTACCACAGGAAGCTCAAGGACATCGAACAGAACGGAGCCTCCAGAGCCGCCAAGGAGACTTCCAAGGATAACTTGAAGGATATTCCCCATGGGAAGCCGCGGAGCTCCGGGCACGGGGCGGAGAGCGGCAAGTCGGGCGTGCCGGGGGTCTCCCTCACGCCTCCCGTCTTTGTTTTCAGCAAGTCCAGAGAGTTTGCAAACCTGATCCGCAACAAGTTCGGCAGCGCGGACAACATCGCTCACCTCAAGAGCACCCTGGACGAGTTCCGACCAGAGGCGGGCTCCAGGACCTACGGGGGCAGTGCCACCATCGTCGCCAAGCCGAAGTACGTCAGCGATGACGAATGCTCCAGTGGCACCTCCGGCTCAGCCGACAGCAATGGCAACGCCTCCTTTGGCCCTGCTGTGGCGAGCACTCTGGACAGCCAGGGAAAGCTCTCCGTGATTTTGGAGGAGCTGAGGGAAATCAAGGAGACGCAGTCCCAGCTAGCTGATGACATAGAGAACTTAAAGAGCCAGTTTAAAAGAGACTATGGCTTCATTTCCCAGATGCTGCAAGAGGAGAGATATAGGTACTGGGGGTCTTCTCTTCTCTTCTCTTTCCACACTGGCCCCTTGGAATGCTTTTGGAATGGCTCTAGGGAGTGGAAATACGGATGTGTGCTGGTGTGGGGGATAGTCACAGAGCTGTCAGGGTTGGAAGGGACCTCAAGGATCATCCAGTTCCTACCCCCCTGCCGTGGGCAGGGACACCTCACACTGGATCAAGATCCTTCAGAAGCAAGGGAGGAAAATTAATTCCAGTCGGTATCCAGTGCCAAAAAGCAAAATGTTCCTCTCCTTCCAGTTGCTGCAAAGGTGTGGGCCAGCAAATGCTGCGGCAGCTCTTTGTCTCTGGTCAAGGCTTGCCAGAAAATCTTCTCCTGTGACAGGTGAAGTGAGCACTGCCTGCAGGAGATGTAACTGGGGAAGGTTTCTGCTCTGTTGTGCCCCGGTGATGCTGATCAGTCTGTGGTGCAGCCACGCCGACTTTCAGCTGCTAACTGAACTTGTAGCCCTGAGGGCCTTGTCCACAAACTCCTCAGGCACTTTGCTCTCTGCAGTGTCACTTTGTCCCCTGCTGGAGCAGGTGGCTGGAGCTGGAGCACCAATTCCTCTTGCGTTTGTTCCTTGGCAACTAATTCCTCGATCCTGCCCTGTGGGAAGTGAGAGGTGCTCTGCGGAGGGCTTGCACCCGGGGTTCCTGTGTCCCATTGGTCACGTTGCTTTGCTCAAGTGTTGGTCCTTGAAGCCTTTCCTGTGCTACTGGGCAAAGCCTCCACCTGAGATGCAATATTGGCTGTTGCCTGCAGTCCTTGCAGTGCAAGGAAGGCTGCACAGCAGGTGGTGCCATGGGGGGGAGAGCACAGAGCCCTCCCAGACTCAGGACTTGCTGTCAGGAGAAGGCAGAGCAGCCTTTTCCAGCAGCTCACTGCCATTAAGTTCCCAAGCCCCCTGCCACTGTTTCCACAGCCAGGCAATTTCTGCCTTCACCACTTCCATGCTGAGTGCACCGTTTGCCTCTGTTAAACCAAGCCACAACCTGCCAACCCCCACTCTGGTTTTCTGAGGGTGTAGTTGAGCTTGTCTGCTGTGCAGGGGCATGCAGGGGCAGGCTGGATGTGAATGGCAGGATCTTGTAGCTGTGGTGGAGAGAAGATCCAGGGAACGACAAGGTTTTCCGTTCACTGCAGGCGAGCCAGGCTTAGGGAAGCCTAACTTCTGGTGTGAATGGGGGGAGGACTAGGAGAACACGAGCTGTGTGCCCTTAGGCACCGTTTATAGGTCGTAGAATTTGCCAATGATGTACAAATATTTGCTTTTTAACACCCACTGCCAGCAGGAAACACTCCAAAGAGGCTTTCCATTTGCTGAACAAGTGCTGCTGGAGGGCTTCCAAAGCTGTTAGTGAGCTGTGATGCCAGTCAGAGGGATCCCAGTCTACGGCAGGCTGAGAGATCACCTTCCCAGCAGCATCACTGCTGTGTTGTTCGGCATTACCTGGACAGAAGGCATTAAATGTAGCCCTTTTTTCCCTCCTAAGATATGAAAGATTGGAGGACCAGCTAAATGACCTCACTGACCTTCATCAGCACGAGACTGCAAACCTGAAGCAGGAGCTGGCCAGCATAGAGGAGAAAGTTGCCTACCAGGCCTATGAGCGCTCACGAGACGTGCAGGTACCTCCTCTTGTCTTGGCTGCTTGTCCTTAGCATGCATTCAGAGGATCCCAGCTTGCAAGACCCACACCTGGAGCTCTGTGTCCAGTTCTGGAGCCTCTATTACAGGAAGGCTCTGGAGGTGCTGGAAGGTGTTCAGAGAAGGGCCACGAGGATGAGCAGAGGGCTGGAGCTGCTCTGCTGTGAGGACAGACTGAGGGAGTTGGGGTTGTGCAGTCTGGGGAAGAGAAAGCTCTGAGCAGACTTTCCTGTGGCTTTCCAGTATCTGAAGGGGGCTCCAGGAAAGCTGGGGAGAGACTTTTTAGGGTGTCAGGGAGGGATAGGACTGGGGGGATGGAGCAAAACTAGAAGTGGGGAGATTCAGATTGGATGTGAGGAAGAAGTTGTTCCCCATGAGGGTGGTGAGAGCCTGGCACAGGCTGCCCAGGGAGGTGGTGGCAGCCTCCTGCCTGGAGGTGTTTGCAGCCAGGCTGGATGTGGCTGTGAGCAACCTGCTGCAGTGTGAGGTGTCCCTGGCCATGGCAGGGGGGTTGGACCTGGATGATCCTTGAGGTCCCTTCAAACCCTGTCAGTTCTGTGACTCTGTGATCATCTAGTGCCAACCTTTCAGGGTAAGGATACAGTTCAAACAGGATGGCCAAGCTGTCAGGCTGGGCCTTGAAACTGTCTCCTACAGGGGAATCCACCACTGTGAAATGTTTGCTTCTCCCTTCATCTTTGGTTAAGGAATTTGGGGGAAGACTTAAGCCCTTTTTTGTTTCTTTTAAGATGTGGTGTAAGGTGATAATCCAACATGTGTGAATTGGGGCCACTCTCTCTTTGTTTCAATGGCTTCAGAATTTTGTCTGCTGGAAGTGATTCCCAGAATGGGTTGGAAGGGACCTCAAAACTCATCCAGTCCCAACCCACTGCCACGGGCAGGGACACCTCCCACCAGCCCAGGCTGCTCAGGGCCTCACCCAGCCTGGCCTGGAACACCTCAGTGGTTGGACTTGATGATCTTAGAGGTCTTTTCCAGCCCAAAGAATTCCCTGACTGTATGAAATGCCAGAGAGGCAAAGGAGATTGAATTAGCATCCGAGCAGGCTTGTGCTGCCCTCGTGTCTCTGTACTGTGTACAAATAACTGACTGTGGTGCTGTTTCGAGGCACTGGGAGTTGCTATGGCAACAGCTTCCTCAGCACCTTACCTCATCAGTGTTGCCTGTCATGAACACCACAGTTAGGACACTTGCTCTCAGGCATGGAAAATGTAAAAGCTGCATCTTGGACAGCATCAGGTTTGGTCATAGCTGAGCAGGCAGCAATGCACACATGCAGCTACCAACCCCTTCACAGACTGCACTGGGTTGGGAGGGACCCTCCAAGGTCCCTGCACTAAGCAGGGACACCTCCAGCTAGAGCAGGCTGCCCAGGGATGCATCCAGGCTGATTTTGAATGTCTGCAGGGATGGAGCCTCAGCACCTCCCTGGGCAGCCTGTGCCAGTGCCTCACCACCCTCCAGATGCAGAACTTCCTCCTGATGTCCAACCTGACTCTGCCCTGCTCCAGTTCCAAACCATTGCCCCTTGTCCCTCCCCAGCCTTCCTGTAGGTCCCCTTCAGATACTAAAATGCAGCTCTGAGGTCTCCCTGGAGCCTTCTCTTCTCCAGGCTGAACAGCCCCAACCGTCTCAGCCTGTCCTTGTAGAGGTTCTCCAGCCCTCTGATCATCTTTGTGGCCTCCTCTGGAGCCTCTCCATCGGCTCCATGTCTCTCTTGTCTTGGGGGTCCCTGCATAGCTGGAAGCAGCACTGCAGGTGAGGTCTGACCAGAGCAGAGCACGGGGGCAGGATCCCCTCTCTGCACTGCTGGCCAGGCTGCTCTGGCTGCAGCCCAGGCTGATGCATTTAGATTTTCTTCCAAGCACTGGTAGTTCATTCAGGTTCTAGACCCTGCAATAAATTATTCTCCAGCTCTGCCTGTGGAGGGCTGTGCAGCTGAAACAGGAGGCAGTGGCCAGGGAAGCCCAGCTGCCCTAACTCTTGCTCTCTGCCTGCAGGAGGCCTTGGAATCGTGCCAGACCCGGGTTTCCAAGCTGGAGCTGCACCAGCAGGAGCAGCAGGCACAGCAGTCGGAGACGGTGAACGCCAAAGTGCTGCTGGGCAAATGCATCAACGTGGTGCTGGCCTTCATGACTGTCATCCTGGTCTGTGTGTCCACCATTGCCAAGTTCGTCGCCCCCATGATGAAGAGCCGCTGCCACATCTTCTGCACTTTCTTTGCAGTCACGCTGCTGGCAATATTCTGTAAGAACTGGGACCACATCATCTGCGCCCTCGAGAGGATGATTATACCCAGATGAAGCTGCTGGGCTGCCTCATCATGTATTAGGATTGTGTTTTCCCCCCTCCTCTTTTCTTGCCCTCCCTGTTTTTTTAAGTGCTGTGTGTCTACAAATCATTGTTGCTGTCACTTTAAGTGTGGACTGGATGGGGAAGGCCACAAAGACTCTTGGACTTGGAGGTGTAAATACCCACACGTGCTGGCAGCCAGCTGCCTGCTCAGCCTGATGGTGTCCAAGGGGCTCTGTCTCCTGATCAACTCCTTGCTTGTGTCAGTCTCCTGCCTTAATCCCACTGCACAAACCCACACCACGAAAGATGATGTGATGCTCTGGGAGGGGCCCAAGCCACTGCAAGTGTCGGGTGTGGGCTAGCCTGCAGTGCAGAGTGTGATCAGGAGGGAGTGGGCTATGAGGGCTGTCAGTCCTGTTAAACTGAGACCTTTCTCTCTCTGAACCCAGCTGGAATGATGTGCCAAATTAGACAGTCATGGATGAATAGCTCTTGATTGTAAATTAATGGCTCTCTGAATCAGGGCTTTCTAGTTTTCAGGACCGGCAAAACTTGGTACTTGTGCTAGTAACCCTTTGCACAGAGTTTATTGCTTGTCACTTCCAGCAGGGAGGACTATGGACTAGTTCACATTTGGGAAGCACAGGAATGTGGTGTAAGACTTCCACATCTAAGCTGAATTGGCTGGCAATGGTCTCCAGGCCACTTTGTAAAGGAGTCAAGAAGCAAGTAAGCAGTGGGTAAGTTGTGATGCAGAACAAAGCACTCACTGGCTTCAAGCCCTGCAACCTGGGACACTGGTGAGCCTTTGCCAGCACTGAATTGTTGGGGTGCTCTCACTGGCTGCAAAAGAGCTCTGGTGGGACTCTGGGTACAGTGAAGTTTGTTCTTGTGTCAGATTAAGGACTGTGGAAGCAGCACAAGGGAGCAGGGAGTTCAAGTTCTGTAAGTAGGCAAACACTGTGCAGCCTCCTGTGAGAAACATTCCTGGAAGTCCTCTCTGAGCTTACAGCCCCACTGCTGGGGCACAGCCTTGGTTTCCTTTCCTTCCTGCAAGTTCTTCTGCTTGATCTAAGAACTGTTGAAGAAAAATTCCCTGCCAGCTGCTTGGCTTCCAGCCGTGATGTCAAACAGGATCTGTAGTAACAACAACTGAGAACCCCTCCAGCCAGCACAAACTAAAACCACCCCCCCAGGACTCTCCCCCACTCTGCATTAAATGAGAAGGTGAAGAGGGAATAGCATTGCTTTTGGGGGCTTCAGGGACCGAGGGAGGGATGGCATTAACTGCATCAACAATGCTGCAGCAGCTCAGCATCTAGGAAATGCAGCTCAGATGCTGTGAAATTAACTGAGCAATTCTTCTTTGTTATCATTTTTGTGTGCTGCATCTTCCACCAGAGCTCGGAGAGGGGTTTGTGCTGGCTTGCAGGCACCAGGAATGCGTCAGGTGAGGCACACAGCTCCAGAGGAAGATGCAGGAGAAGGCAAAAGTCCTGCTGAGAGGGGGGTGGCTTCATAAAGCCCAAACCTAGCAACTGGCTCGTCCCTGGCTGTGTCAGGAAGCAGTTTTTCACAGTTACATTCTTCTTCCCCTCAATATTTTGGGGTTTCCCCCCCATTTACTGCTGCATTCCTGGTGCCTCCTGCAGAAGGGAAGCAGTGAGGTGTGAAACTTTGCTGTCATCATTGCTGCAGGGGCTGCTGCTGGGCTCAGGGTCACCTTCCCTCTCGCAGCTCTCAACCCACGCTGGCACCCTGCGTTGCCCAGGCCTGCAGCCCCACCTCCCAAGTGCCTGCCCTTAGCCTCCTCTTACAGCCAGCTCCTAGCCTGAGGATGTGGCTTGCACGGTGCAGCTGTAAACCAATCTGCACAGGAAAGTTCCTCCCTCAGCGTTAGAAAGATGGAAGCAGCTCTTTCCTGGCCCTTTTACATCACAAGAAAGGGTTTGTTTTTATGCCCTTTGGATGTGTCCTGAGACTCTCTGGGTCTTTCCCAGTGTTTTCATAGAATTAGTTCCTATCTGCACTTGTTCCAAAGGCAGGGCATGCCTTTTAATATCTGTACTTTCCATTTCCCTAGCCAGGGAGTCTGCTTCCACTCCGAGTCCTTCCTGAAGCCTCCTCCCGAATTCCACCACCCACTTTATCAATCAGCTTTATGACTCTTCCCCTCCCCACCCCCTTTTCCTCTCCCTGGGCCACAAGGCCCTACATTCATTGGGGAAAAACAAGAGCCCTGGCACCGTGGCTCTTCACAGGCTGGTTTTTGCCATCTTTGTCGTCATCTCCATTCTCCTGCTCCATTTGCACAGCCACCTTCTGGTGGAGGAAGCAGTTTGCCTGGCACTCTGTTGAATGGCTGCAGAAGGGTACGAGGAAGCAATACCTCAGGGGGGTCACTTTCATGTAAGAAAAATTCCTTTTGCCTCTTGCTTGGCTGCTGGTTTAAAGATCTAAAGCTCCCAGGAATTAAAATGTGATGCCAGGCAGTCTCAGGGGCAGGTAAGAAACAGGTTAGGAGTTCTTTATCACTGAGCTCTGACCTGGGGAGGTGAAGGCTGCTTCTGCTCCACAAGCATCCTCTTAAATCCTGGAAGGTGACCTCAGTGCAAAATGAGAGCAGAACATAAAATCAATGGGCCTGTGAAAGATTGCTGACTGTCCTGATGAAACCTGACCATGTCCAAGGTGGAAACAGAAGGGTCCTGTGCTTCCATGCTGGGCTTCTAGCTGGCAGAGGCTATGGAGCTGTAAAGGCTGCACAAGGTTGCTCATGCACGTTAAAATGACCCTAATTGGTGAATGGGCACAGCACTTCTCCAGGTTCTTTTTCTGCCCTGGATCTAAATCGTTGGAGGATGTGGCACATCAGGAAATCAACAGAAGCAAGCTGTGAAGTGCCAAGAGCAGCTTCTGGGTGAAACAGCTGGAAGGCCACCCAAGGAGGAGGGAGGTCTCCCCTCCTGCTTTCACCCTCATTCTTTCCCTTGTGCTGATGCTGGGGTGTTGTGCAGTCTCCTGCATGCCATCCTGCCTCACTAGGCTGGAGGAGAACCCTAGAGAGAGGTAGATGGAGCTTCACAGCTGGAGATTGAAGTGGCTGATGGAAAGGTTTCTGAGTGCAGAGCAGAGACAAATTGGGAGCTGAGGCTGGTCCCTGCTCCAAGGAGTCCCTGGCTGCCCCTGGTGAGGCTGGTCCCTGCTCCAAGGAGTGCCTGGTGCTGCCCTCTGGGCAGCCTCCCTGTACAGCATCAGGGCAGAAAGGTTCCTCCTGGAATTGCCTGCAGGGAAACGACAGAAACAGCATGAGGCTCTGGTGGCACAGGTGTGGGCTGGCTGTGGCTGTGCCCACCCCAAGGTCAGGCTGGTGGCTGGGCTCACCAGGGCTGATGCCTGTGCCATAGGCTGCAGGATCAGTCTTGCCTCCTCCCTTAGGCTGGGGCTGTAGCCAGCACCCAGCTCTGACCTGCTGGCTGTGGAAGTGTGCCTGGGCTGCCCCACACAGCTCTCTGCAGAAGAACTTTGTGCAGCTGCTTTCCCTCAGGATATTGTTGGCTTTTATCTTCAGATGTTCTGAGTGTGCTCCTCACACTCCCTCCTCAGGAGCCTCTAGAGCACTCCCACTCAACCAGCAGTTGCCAGACAGTCTTCTGCTTGATGCTGCTTGGTGCTTAGTGCTTGGCTTCCCTTTAAGGGTGGCTCTCCAGCTGAGAAGTCCTTCAGGTCAGCCCCTGTGCTGCAGGCTTGTGGCTGTGGTGTGTGCTGTTCTGGGGGTGGGTTAGCTCACTTCTCCTCATCTCTCCCATTGCAGCAGGGGGGTCTAAATTAGTTTTTTTTCTAAACCTTGTGTAATGGATTCCCCCTGGCTTCAACTACACCTCCATGGCTGTTGAACATCCCCTTAGTCACCAGCAGCACTGAATGGTACCCAGTTTAAACTCCTTCCTGCTCTGTATTCTGTGTCTGCACAACTGCTCCTTGCACTGCTGTCCTCTGGAGTCTCCTTGTTCTGACTTCCTGGAGGGGCACTGCCCGGGGTGGCTGCTTTTCACTTTACTGTCCAAATGCTTGTGTCCTGCAGTGCCTCTGCTGCAGGACCCTCACCTGAAGGGCTGACTGCTGCACTGTGTGACTGAACAAACGTGAACAGAAACTCACTAGGGGGAGGCAACTTGCTGCAGGGAAGAGATGTGATCCACTGGCTACAAGCTGAAGCTACACCAGTCCAGTGCAAGCATTGGCTCTAGTGCTGGAATTAGAATTGCAAGCTAGTCCTTAGCTGCTGATCACATGAACAGGGAAGTTGAATGCTGCTGTTGAACGAGGGATCAGTTCAGGGTTGTGACTGGTGCAAAGTCAACTGCAGAGTCACAGGTAATGCTTTCTGGAGTGAAAATCCCCCAACAAGAGATTGTTTGGAGAAAAGAAGCCCAACAGAAGCCTGTGATCCATTGGGGGGGTCTGGAGGGAGATGGTTTGCTTCTGGACTCAGTGGTACAAGAGAAGGTAAACACAGGTGGATGTCATTAAACACTGCAGTTTGGACAACAGAATTTAATCCACCTAGGGTCAGCAAGCAGGCACATCTACTGGCTTTTTATTTCACTCCAGTAAACACTGGTCTGCTTTTTCCATTTCCCAGCACAGCAGGATGTGGCCTCAACTAATTAATTAACTACTTCTAGTGCTCCCCTTTAAAGTGTAAGAGATGGCAAAAGCCTTGGGTTCAGTTCCAGTCTGAGTGAGTGGTCTCCCAGGTGCTGAGCAGCTTCCAGCAGCCAGACCCAGACAGTTCTCCAGCGGTGAAACACTAAGAACAGTTGGGTTTCAACTGCCACACTTGCTGCCCTTCCCTGCAAAAGCAGCCTGAGCTGCTGCTGCCGCTGAGGGCTGCCTGAGGAGCAGTCAGAGTGCCCTCCCCGGGGGGCGACTTGCTGCATGTTTAGGCTGTGGAGCTGTGCTGTGCGGGGGAAGTTCTGCACAAAGCCTCCTTTTGTTGGGGCCCAGGGCAGCTCTGGCAGGCTCCAGCCGTACCAAAAACGAAGTGTCTAGGTGCAATGTCTCGGTGTGTGATTCCCAGTGCTTGCCAGCCCCTGCTGCAGCACAGTGGGAAGATGCAATGACAACCCCGTGGTGTTTGTGTATTTTGGTCTGTACTCCTCACTGCCTCCAAGGTGCCATTAACTTTTTTTTTAATAGATATATAAAATAAAAATCTTTACATTTCTTTGATGATTAAAGTTGCTGCTTCAGCTCGGTGCCTGCTCACTCAAACCCCTCATCATTTTCTTTCCTTCATCAGTGACAAAGCTCTTTCAGAGTGTGGAGCTGTGCTCGGGATTGCCCCTACCCAGCTGCAGCACCGTCAGGAGGCTGACCACATGCCCACCCCTCCAGCCTGGCAAGGTGTCCCTGGGTGGCATCCTGTCCCATTCCTCCAGCACAGCAGCTTGGTGCTGCCAGCAAATAAGGTGCCTAAAACATATCCCTTCCATAGCTACGCTGCCAAGAGCTTGGTCTTGCTTCATTTGACACCTCAGTCGTGCTTGTGGTCAATACCTCTGCAAGAAATGAAATGAACTACCAGCAGTACTCAAGCTCTGCCTCTGCTGCCACAAGCAACGTGACAGCAAACTCAAAGGAGACCTTCCCCAATGAACTAGAATTGAATTTTGATGCAAGCCAGGCTTTGATTTAAAACCAAAGCTGTAGTTCTACACAGCTGTTTTACAATGCAAAAGGCAAAAGCCAGTCTGACGCTGCGGGCCTGACCCTTTGTTTTCCCTCTCACACTGGCTCATCGTAAATTCTGCTCTTCACTGCCAGCCCCACAAATGTTAATGCTGAAGTTGAACAGAATCTTCCTCCTTTGGACAGCTCCCTGGGCCCTGGCCCCAGGTTCTTTCTTTGGTGCTGTTAGTCTCTGTTCACGTCAGGAGTACCCATCCTGTAATCTATTGACAGCCCATTTCCCTGATTGCCGAGAATCTACAGCCCTCAGGCTGAGCTCTGCAGGGGATGCAGCTAAAGAAAAGGTGAATTCCAGTACTGTTTAGGTAACTAAACTCCTGCCAGCTGATTTGTGGTAATGCTGCCATTTTCCTGTAATCATTCCCAAAGTGGAGTCTTCTTCCAAGGAGATGAATCAGGATGGTGGAAATTGCCTCACTTTATCTTCGCTTCCCTGTTCTTCACGTCAGTCACAAAAGTGGTTTGCCCCTGAGGCCCTCTGAGTCAGGTAGTTCCACTTTACCACCTCCACTTCCAAGATGCCATTAGGTGATTACGATGCTCCTCTTCCTCACAGTGACCATCTCAGTCCGTGGAGCACTGCTGAAACCCTGCCCCTGCCTTGGGCTGCTTTAAAAACAGAGCTGCTGTGGTGACTCAGCTGGGCTGGACCTGGCAGTCTTGTAGGGTACCAGGCAAGAGAGATGGAGTTCAAGAGAGAAGATGCAGCACAGAGGCACAAGGAAGAGATGGCTGAAGGAAGGAGAAAGAGCAGAGCATGGGGCTCATGGACACAGCTGAGTAAGAGGAAGGTCAGCCAAGAGATGAGCCTAGAGCACAAGAGGGAGAAACAGCTGCAAACCAGAGACTAAATATTACAAGATGGGGGAAAAAAGGAGAGAGAACGATCACTGTGGAAAGAATCCATGCTCTTGGAGGGGAAGGCAAACACATCTGGGCTTGCTGCTTTGTTTTCTCTTGGTCTATGGCAATGTACTCTTCTCATGAAGTCAGCCAGGTGTAATACCTTCATGATGTGCTGGATTATTCCAACAGGGGCAAATCCCCCTTTTTGGAACATCTCCCGAAGCACAGCAACACAAATTCGTGCAGATCCACGTCTCAGCAGCTTACAAATAAGTGAAGAGATTTCATTTTGAGGCCTCGAGGTGTTTTTTGGTTGAGAGTATTAGAGGTTATTTGTGGCTCTTTAAATGTCATCTTGCATTAGTTCTGGGCCCATCAGCATTTCACAGAGCAGCAAGGTTTGTCCTCACACAAAGCAAGCAAGGCACAAAGAGCAATGAAAGCTGTGGAGAAGCCTAGGGAAACACTCCAAGAGGTTTTGCAGATGCTCTCTTTGGAGGAGGATATTGCAGAGGTATGGTCAGGAAATGTCCTGATGAGTCTGAAAGCTCATTCAGACTCCCTTGCTGCCTCTGTTTGAGCAAGCTGAAAATAGTGGCTAGCTTAGATAAAGCCTCAAGCTGCTGTAGCCCAGTGGTGTATCTTTAGGGAGGGGGTTTCTGCCCTGCACACATGCTGCTGCTCATACCTGTACTTTAATCCAGGCTAAGTTTTGTCACCTTGACCTGAATCCAGCCTAGCAGGATAGAGAGCAAAGGAGGAATTTATGTGGGAAGTACAAGCACTGTTCAGCCTCCCAGTCAGCAGGAAGGGTGCAAATAGATTCAGCATCTCCTGCAACTGCAGCAGGGGTGTCTGCCATCAAGCAGTGCCCTGTTTGTGGTGGGGAGTTCAAACCAAACCTTGTTGTGTGCAGCTTGCCTGAGCAAAGTTGTAATTTGGGCACTGCAGAATCAGAAGATGCCAAAGTGAAAAGAGGCTTCCCTGAGGGAACTCGAGGGGGGGGGGGGTTACTGCTGAGCTCAGTAGGGCCAGGATTAAATTCTTTGCAGACAGGACACCAGGAGACAAAGATCATGGGGCAGGTGACAAGCCATTATTCAGGCTAACATGTGGTATGGGGCTGCTGATCACACAGCTGTGCTGTTCTCTGCTTCTCTTTTCAGTATGGGCATACAGAATCTCCTGGTCACGAACACTGATCACAGCATCATGGACTTGTTTTGGTTGGAAGAGACCTCCAAGATTATTGTGTCCAACCATCAACCCAGCACCACCATGGCCACCAAACCATGGCCCCAGGTGCCCTGGCCACGGGTTTATGGGACACCTCCAGGGCTGGGGACTCCCTGGGCAACCTGTGCCCATCCCTGACCACTCTTGCAGGGAAGGATTGAGAGGAGCCCTGCCGAGAGTGCTGGTGGATGAACCTGGACGTAACTCCCATTTGAACGTGAGGAGGAACCTGAGTAGTTCCAGGGTCAGTGAGCGCTGGAGCAGGCTGCCCAGAGAGAGGTGCTGGAATCTCCATGCAACACCCGCCTGGATGCGTTCCCGGGTGACCCTGCCTTGGCAAGGGGGTTGGTCCGGATGATCTCCAGAGGTCCCTTCCAACCCCTGCCGCTCTGTTGCCAGGGGCGGCTGTTCAGCGCCCCCCACTCAGCACAGCGCTGCTGCTGCCGGCCCCAGCCAGCCCTCGGCCCCCGCGCAGCCCTGCCGCCGCACCCCGCACGCGCGCCCGGGCGGGGCCAGAGGGCCGGGGCGGGGCCAGAGGGGCGGGGCGGAGCCAGAGTGAGCCGGCGCGCGTCCGTCGCCCTGGCAACGACGCCCTCCCCGTCCGGGCCGGCCCGCGGCGCTCCCAGCACGCTCCGCGCGGCGCGGGGCCCGGGCGGCGGCGGCGGGAGGTGAGCGCCATTTTTAAACTGCTCCAGCCGCGGGCGGCTGCTGCACACCGCCCAGGGGCCTGGGGGACAGGGTGGTGCTGGCGGGAGGCCGGGGGGGCGCCTTCCTCCTTGGGGTTTCATCTGACGGCGTACGATCTGGAGAGGCCCTTCGGCCTTTGCGTTGGTACAGCTCGCCTTCCCCCCCCCGCCCAGGCCGTTAGTTACCGAGCAGGGAGGCGCAGGGCTGGACAAAGAGGTCAGCAGCTAGCTCCAGAGAGCGATCGTGTTTTGTTTTGTGTCCTGTGTGGTGGTAACAGCCTGCTGGGGTCTTCATTTCAGTGTCTGAAGAAGGCCGACAGGTAGGCTGGGGAGGGACTGTTCAGAAGGGGCTGTGGGGGTAGGGCGGGGGGCAGTGGTTCGAAACTGGAGCAGGGCAGAGTTAGGTTGGACATCAGGAGGAAGTTCTGCACTATGAGCGTGGGGAGACACTGGGACAGGCTGCCCAGGGATATGGTTTGAGGCCTCGTATCTGGAGACGCTCAGCTCAGACTTGGTGTGGCCTTAGGCATCCTGCTCCAGCTGGAGGTGTGCCTGCTGCCTGCAGGGGGCTTGGACAAGATGAGCTTGGAGGGTTCCTTCCCAGCCGATGCAGTCTGTGAATCCATGTGTTTGAAGGTCTCTTGTGATGAAGAAACAGTGCAAACCATACAGGACAAAAGCTGTAGCTGTTGTTGAGCACGGATGGATTTACCACCTGCAGCACCCGTGCAAAACGTCCGTTTGATCGATAGCTTCTGGCAGTCTGACTTAGTAGTGTATGACTAAAGCAAGGACAATTAATCCTGAGTTAAGACATAACCTCGTTTGGTGCTTGTCACCTAGTGACTAACCTTATCCCTAGTGTAAGACAGAGGTTGGAAGAGTGGTACTGAATGGATGCTGAAATGATGTTTGTCTAACTGTTTTGATTTGTGCTTTGAACAGAGTTGTGGAGGGAGCAACAGTGGTTTAAATAAGATTGATGTCTTCTGTAATGTGGAATCATTAAGGTTGGAGAAGACCTCAAAGACTTTCTACCCAACACCTCCATGACCACTAGGCCATGTCCCAAAGTGCCACATCTGCTCATTCTTTAAACACCTGCAGGGATGGTGACTCCACCACATCCCTGTGCAGCCTGTTCCAATGTCTCAGCCATATGCAGATGTGGTCCAAGCTTTGTGCACTTAGTCATGCATGGGCATGTTTGTTTTCACTGGACTCTCTGCAGGGATCTTTGAGCTGAGCTTCCTATAATAAAGGTTTTCATGCTTCTTTCTAATTATTCCCCCCCCTCCCCTAATATGTAAGCATGTAAGGTGATTACTTTGGCTATTGCAAGCTGCTGATGGTGGATTAGTAGATTGTGGGCTGTTGGAGTAAGAAATATGCTCTCTTATTTCTCAAATTATATGTATTTGGGGGGGGTTGGGGTTTTTTTATGCTCCTAATTTTCCTGGGAATCTGCTTTGTGGGTGTGTTGCAGAGTCATTTAAGGTAGGGTTTCTTTCACTTCACTTTGCCTGTCTAAAAGCCAGGTGTCTGGTCCAAGGCTGTGACTTTGTGACTGTCTGAGCTCATGATGAGGCAGCTCTCTGCTCCTGAAACCAGAAAGCCTTGCTCTCTTCCTGCCTGTTTACTTGGCTCTTTGTTCCTTTCTCCTAGCCAGTACCAGCTGCCTGCTGCCCCTGATGATGTAGCTCGTTGGATTTTTCCATGAGCTAGCGTGACTCACTGACCCCACAGAACAGCCATTGAGTCTCTCCAGCTTATTTGAGTGTCCTGGCTTCTTGAGTTCAACCAGTTCATGGAAGGGGCTGATGACAAATGACAAATGCAGGAATGGGGATGAAGAAAGGAGGAGTGGAACCTCCCATCCCTGGTGACAGTGAGCTCTTGTATTGGATCACTCTTTGCCACTAGTCCATTATCTTAGTCTTACTGTAGTCTCTTAAGCAGGGATGAGAAGGGGTAGTGTTTGGAGAGCCACTTTTGTGAGGCTGTGCTTCTTTTGCCTGTCTCACTTATTCTTTCAGGCAAATAGTGTATTGTTTCACAAGATCTTGGCTGGTTCAATTAGAGAGAAAAACCCCAAACAATTAAAACAAAAAAGAGCATATAAAGGGGTCTAGAGCCTGACAGAAGCAGGCAATGGATTCAACCATGCATTGTGTGAAACAGCTGTTTGGCTCTCCACGCACTGGACTGACAACTCCAGTGCTTGAACAAAACCTGGCAGAAGGCTAAATACTGTTACAAGTTTCATCAGTGGTTGCAAAGCTACCTTCGTCCTACCATCTGTCAACAACCTCTTCAAGTGTGTGATCATTCTGCGTGTTCTAAGCGTGGCTGTGGTGTGTAAAGCAGAGCCTTGAGGGAGTGACTGACGTCACCCAGGTGAATTACCTGCAGCAGTCCTGCAGGACATGCAGCAATCTTGTGGGTTGGTTGTGCCAAGGAGGCTGTTGCAAAGTGAAAAGTCAAACATGTAGTGCAAATGAAGACAATAAAGAGAAGCATATTGGTGTGTGTAAAACTCGCTTGGTGCCTTCCTGTGTGATCTGGTGCAGGCGATCCCGCTCCGGCAGCGGGGTTGGACTGGAGGAGCTGTCGAGGTCCCTTCCAGCCCCTGAAGTGCTGTGATTCTGTATTGTCTCTAATTGCAGCTATTCTTACCATTGAACACAAACTGAACCAAAATAACAAACAAAAGAAAGCAACATAGCTGAAAAATCTTGTGAAAGAAAAGAAGCTCTTTGGGGATGTTTGGTTGTAAGGAAGAGAGAGATGCGAAGTAGGCTTCTGGGCAGTGTTCCTCTCTGCCTGAAAACAAACAGTTGGAGAAGAAAAGCAAAGCAAGGGTGATTCCTGGAAATGTCATGGAGTTCCTCCACTTACCTGGCTGTGCTACAATAAACATTGCCATTTCAGCTTCTGCCTGTGCGCTTCCCAGGCCCCAGCACTCTGCAGCAGTCCCTCTGGGTGTGCATGCCTGCACAAAAGCACCCAACCATTTCCTAGCATGAATCTGGCACAAGTCTGCAGTTCTGTAAGGTGATAAAACCTGTGATTCTATGATTCTGAGTGTGTTGGTGGAGAAGCAGTTCTGCAGAGGATGTGCTTTTGTTTCTGCAGAGCATGTTTTATGGTTTGCAGATCACCGATGTTCTCTGCATCTTGAGCAGATCTGCCAGGGAGAGGAAAAACTTGGAACTAGTGTTCTTTTAAAGCATTTCTCAAACATTATGGGTGTGCTCGTGTGTAATTTTGAACATTATTTAAGCGCTGTTCCTTGGCTCTGAGCAAGTAGTATAAGTCATTAGCAGCAGAATAAATTATTCTTAGTAGCCTACTTACAATATTTGTAGCCCTGAGCCATGCTGACTGCTGAGATCACTGCCACCAATGATTTTATGACTTGAGAGAATAAAACAACCAGCCAACCGGCTTTTATTTGTAAGAATGTGAGCGGGTGAAATGTTACTAGTTCCTGTGAGTGGCTTCAAGGAGGGAGCTCTTGGGAAGTGAAGAATTGGGAATGGTTATTGTAGTTCCTTTCGTTGGTGTCTCCGGGGTGTAATCCGCGACACTTGCCGCTAGGTGTCGCTGCAAGCCAAAAGTTTCCCTCCCTGCCCTGCCAACCGCTGAGTTTTGCAGCCTGGAACTATTGTTTCGGAGCTGCATTTCCCCGCTCTGTGCTTTCCTTGTTCCCTTTCCCTCATATCTCCATGCAGATGGATGGAATGTCTTGCTGTATGATTTGTACACTGAGAGTTGTGAGGAGAGAATATTCATGCAGCAGCTTGGAGCTGGGAGAGCAAAGGGGTGTGTTCCCGGTGATCTGCTGTATGTTTCGGGGTGTCTTTGACTTTAGAGCTGTTATGCTGCTTCACAAATGCTTCTCACTCAAGTGAGCTGTGGGAATCAGACCTGGCATTAAATCCTGTGGTCCTAATTCAGAGCTTTGCCTTAGAGTTTGATAATTACATTTGGTGTCTCCAGCTTCTGAAAGCAGAGGCCTGAGACAGAGAGCAGAGCCAGCCAGCTGGTGGTCGGTTTTTCAGTGGTGCCATTGGGACTTTGTCAGTTCTCCTCATACAGATGTGGATTTAACAATTGAAAATGTCTCTGTATTTGGAAATTGCTGTTGTCCTTTGTATCTCAGTAACCAACAAAATGCAGGAATGACAAATGGATACTGTATTGATCAGAAGGTTCCTCAGAACCTGTGCTGTTGCTGCTCGAGATTGTTGTGCATACAAGACAGGCACTGGGGAGAGCACTCTCCATTTTCATGTCTTTCCCCTTATTCTCAGCAAATTGGGTAAAACCAAATACAAAGTTGCTGTTGTTGCTTTGCCTGTACTAGTGTTGTAATTCTGGTAGATTTTCTGCCAATCATTCCCAGCTTTAGTGATGGAGGAAGGAAAAATGGGAAAGGGAACTTAAACCTACAACTAGAGAGGTGATTCTGCCACTTGACTCTGTTAAGACCTCATCTACAGTAGTGCATTCAGCTCTGGAGCCCTCAGCACAGGAAGGACGTGGGCCTGATGGAATGGGTCCAGAGGAGGCCACAAAGATGATAGGGGAACTGGAGCACCTCTGCTATGAGGACAAGCTGGGGGTGTGCAGCCTGGAGAAGAGAAGGCTCTGGGGAGACCTAACAGCAGCCTGCCAGTACCTGAAGAGGCTACAAGAAGGCTGCAGAGGGACTGTTTGCAGAGGCCTGCAGGGACAGGAGTGGGGGCAATGGCTTGACATGAGAGCAGAGCAGATAGAGATTGGATGTTAGGAACAAGTTCTGCAGCAGAAGGGTGGTGGAACACTGGAATGAGTTGCCCAGGGAGGTGGTTGAAGCCTCATCCCTGGAGATATTCAAGGTGAGGCTGGACCAGCCTCTGGGCAACCTGATCTAGTTGAGGATGACCCTGCTGACTGCAGAGGGGGTTGGCCTGGATGAGCTTTGGGCATCCCTTCCAACCCAACCCATTCCACGATTCTGTGACTTTCAACACTGGTGTGGTAGTGAAACGGGCCCTGACATACGACCTTTGTTTTCCTGTATGGAAGGCAGGTTTTCATCTTGCTGAGCCTTCAGGGGCTTGTAAAACCAAATGCTAGGTGTTTAAGATAGGTCCATGAGAAATGGTGTTTGAGATAGATCCATGAATGGTTTAAGGAGAGCAGTGGCAGAAAGCATCCTGCATTCAGCTGCATAGGCAGAGGAGGTGAGGTATTGGCAGTGACGGTGGAGAGTTGACCTTTGGGCTTTGAGTTTTCCTTGCACCGTGTTACACTTTGTACACTGCAGCTGTGGAGTTCTCAGCCATCCCTCCACCTATGCCAAAAGCTAAGATAAATTGTTTTGAAGCTTTGGAACTTCCCTAAAACTTAGACAGTGCACCCTCCCCCAGATGCTTGAAAGCTGTCAGTAATGATCAGCCTAATAATCCCCTTCTACTACCAAGAAGAGCTACCGAGGCGTGCTGCAACACTTCCTCATCTCTCAGCATCTGCTGATGTGCAGCTTTCTCACACCAATCTGATGCTGTCACATTTAGCAAAAGCCTTTCTGGAAAGGTCACAAGAAACCATGAGATAAGATTTGAAAAGGAGGAAGTGACACAATTTGGTGATAAATTTCAGGGCTGAGCTGTGAGCGGGTATCTTCCAGGCTGTCCATGAAAGGCCTTACTAGGAATTCAACAGGGAGAATTATCTGCTCCTCTTCCAGCTGGAATGGTGTGTATTGAGCAGCACATCTTGCTGGGCTGGCCTGAGAGCATGACTGTGATGAGTAAAAGCTCTGCACATCTGATGGCTGTGGCCTCTGCTTGACCGCTGGTTATCGAGCCCTAATTAGGGCACTACTAGCACCACACTGATTCGCCGTCTGCAGCATAAGTAGGAGACCATTTCAGGTGGTCAGCCCTCAGACAGAAGTGCCTGTGCATTTTGGGGCGTTGTGGTGGCTCAAGTCATCTCCATGCTGAAGTTTAGTCTGTGTCCCTGGAAGGGCTGCTGCTAATGAGCAGAGGAGTTGTCCTTTCAGTGGAGGTTTCTGTTCTAGGCTGAGTGGCAGCAGCGCTAGGAGCCTTCTGTTCCAAAGGCAAAAGCAGTGTGGGAAGTCTTTGAACTGAGAATGTGCTTGATGGCTAATTCCATGTCCTTGACTTTGTTCAGGTGCTCCTCTGGGACGTCAGCAGAAAATGTGGATGGCACTGGAGATTAGTTAGAAGTTCATCTTGATTTTGTCCTCTCCATACTCCTCATGAAATGCAGGCTTCAGGCAGCTGCCTTCCCCCTGTGCTTGGGAATTATGATGCAGCCAACTGGATCCAGCTGCAGAAGCTCCTGGCTGATGAGAAAATGCGCTGTGATAGCCATAAAGCAAACTATCAGACTGTGAAGGCACAGCTGCTGAGGTAGGCTCAGTTAAACAGTTTCTTTCTGGGAGCTGCTTAAAGGTGAAGCTAAATGTTGGGTGGAAGGGATTTGTCTGTGTGAGAGAGAGGTATTGCTGTAGTTAAGGACAGATTTGAGCACTGTTCATATCAGAAAAGAAACGATTCCCAAGGCAACAATTCCAAATACCTGAGGGCTTGACAGAAGGAGGTGCAGCCCATGCCACAGCAGTGCCACAGCAGTGCCACAGCAGTGCCACAGCAGTGCTGGTACTTCAGTAAAGCACATTGCAGCCTCATTCTTCACAGCACCTCACTGCGTGGGGCACTGATTGCTGAGTAGGGGAAGAAAAGATTGCTCCTGCTTTGGCTCCCCTCTCTAGGGATCATCTTTGCCAGACCCTTTCAGGTGGAGGGGATGGCTTGGGATGGCAGGCACACCAGTGATGGGCAGGGATGGCTGTGCCAGGCCAGCAGCTGCCTGGACAAGAAGTGGCTTCAGTGTGTTCCAGGAGAGGTTTAGGTTGGACACTAGGAAAAATTTCTCCCCCGAAAGGGTTGTCAAGGCCTGAAAGAGGCTGCCCAGAGAAATGGTGGAGTCACCATCCCTGAAGAGATTTCAAAGCCATGTAGATATGGTGCTGAAGGACATGTTTTAGTGGTGACCTGGCAGGGCTGGCTTAATGGCTGGACTGGATGATCTTAAAGGTCTCTTCCAACCCAAATGATTCCATGTTTACATTGTAGGTGTTCCTGCCACTCTTCTATGCATGGAAATAGCAGATCCCTTTGCAGAACATTACAGGCAGAGGATGTTACTTACTTGGTATTTGTATGTTTGCTTCTGCATGTGGAGTTTTTTGAGCTCTGAGGTTGAATTTGAGAGGGTAAATGTAAACTGAGTGCAGATTTTGATCTTGCAGTTTGCAGGATGAGTACAGAAGATCACAAGAGGAGCTGGAGAGGCTGGTGGCTGAAAGGCAAACTGAACGTGACAACCTCCAATTACACCTCAATGACTGTCAGGAGAAGTTGCTGGGTAAAACACAAGAGGTGGAGAAACTGAAGATGCAGGTGGGATAGCTTACTGGCAACACTTCATGTGGATGTTAATCCATGCCTGGATTTCTGTTTAGGTGCCCTGTAGATACCAAGTTAGAGTCCTAGAACTGTCAGGGTTGGAAGAGACCTCAAGGATCAGCCAGTCCCAACCCCCTGCCATGGGCAGGGACACCTCACACCGCAGCAGGTTGCTCACAGCCACCTCCAGCCTGGCTGCAAACACCTCCAGGGATGAGGCTTCCACACCCCCCCCGGGCAACCCGTGCCAGGGTCTCACCACCCTCATGGGGAACAACTTCTCCCTAGCATCCAATTTGAATCTATTCATTTCTAGGTTTGCTCCATTCCCCCCAGTCCTATCACTCCCTGACACCCTTAAAGGTTCCTCCTCAGCTTTCTTGTAGCCCCCTTCAGATACTGGAAGGCCACAATTAGGTCTTCTTGGAGCCTTCTCCTCTGCAGACTGAACAGCCCCAACTCTCTGTCTGTCTCCATAGCAGAGCAGCTCCAGCCCTCTGCTCATCCTCGTGGCCCTGCTCTGGACACCTTCCAGCACCTCCAGATCTTTCTGGTAGTAGGGGCTCCAGAACTGGACACAGAGCTCCAGGTGGGATCTGGAGTTCTTTCAGGCCCCTTCCAGCCCAAACCATTCTATCAATCTATTGTAACCCCCCTTCCATGGGCAGGGACACCTCACACCAGAGCAGGTTGCTCACAGCCACCTCCAGCCTGGCCTTCAAAGCCTCCAACCCTAACAGTTCTATGATGCTAATAGCACACAGCATGGAGCTCAAAGCAGGGAATCTCTCCTGGCCTTAGTTTTATTTCACACCTGTGTCTGTTGGAGCACACCTTTCTGCTGTGGCTTACAAAGCATGGGCTTGGTGCTGCTCCTCCTGTTCTTTGGGGTCCCTTCACCTACTGGTTAATTTTTTTCCAACCTCTTGATTCTTCATTTCTTACACAAGACCACTTCCCTCCACCCCCCCAGAGAGATGCATCTCTTGGCAATTCCATTTCTTCTGCCAGAAAATACTGGCATTTACCTGCTTGTTGTCTGCCCAGAGTATGACCTGATCATGCATGGCACGGAGGCTGTGGGTTTGGTGTCTCTCTGCTCTGTAACTCCTGTGAACAACTGCTTAGAGAAACACAGGAAATGAAGCAGGATTCCTAAACTCAGAATGGAAAGGACTGATTCCTGGTAGTTTTTCCTAGCACAGCAGAAATAAATGAATGTGACTAACTACTTATGATGCCTTTCTGTCTTAAGGTACTAACCCCTCAAAAATTAGAGCTGTTAAGAGCACAAATTCAGCAGGAGCTGGAATCTCCGATGGCTGAGCGGTACCGGAAGCTGGAAAACGTAAGTGATTCGTGCTGAAAGTCCTTTGGAGGAGTCCTCACCACTTCATAGTGATTCCTAAACCCCTGGGGAATTAAAACTGAAAAGGGAGCAAATCATAGAATTGCCAGGGTTGGAAGAGACCTCAAGGATCAGCCAGTCCCAACCCCCTGCCATGGGCAGGGACACCTCACACTGCAGCAGGTTGCTCACAGCCACCTCCAGCCTGGCTGCAAACACCTCCAGGCAGGAGGCTGCCACCACCTCCCTGGGCAACCTGTGCCAGGCTCTCACCACCCCCATGGGGAACAACTTCTTCCTCACAGCCAATCTCAATCTCCCCACTTCTAGTTCTGCTCCATCCCCCCCAGTCCTATCACTCCCTGACACCCTAAAGAGTCCCTCCCCAGCTTGCTTGTAGCCCCCTGCAGATACTGGAAGGCCACAAGAAGGTCTCCTCAGAGCCTTCTCCTCCCAGACTGAACAGCCCCAACTCCCTCAGGCTGTCTCCATGGCAGAGCAGCTCCATCCCTGTGCTCATCCTCGTGGCCCTGCTCTGGGCACGTTCCAACATGTCCAGATCCTTCTTGTCCTAGTGGCTCCAGAACTGGACACAGTGCTCCAGGTGGGGTCTCATCAGAGGGGAGTAGTCACCTCCCCCACCCTGCTGGCTGTGCTTCTCTTGCTGCAGCCCAGGCTCTGGTTGGCTCTCTGGTCTGCAGGTGCTCACTGCTGGCTCCTGTTGAGCTTCTCATCCACCAGTCCTTTTCTTCAGGGCTGTTCTCAAGCCACCAGGAATGACCACATTGTGGCCTGGGCAGTGCATGTTGGAGGGGAAGAAAGAGGCATTCCGTTTGGTAACTATAATTCCTGAGCTGCTAGGAACATTGCACGAAGGAAATAAATCTGCAGACATCTGTGAGTGGTATTTTTGGTTGGGTTTTTTAATTGTTTGTCTGTTTCTCCTGCCTCAGGAGGTGGAGAAGTACAGGACAGAGTACAACAAGCTGCGCTACGAGCACACTTTCCTGAAGGCGGAGTTTGCACACCGGGGCCAGGAGCACGCGCGGGTCCTGGAGGAGAAGGAGGCCAAACACAAGGCTGAGGTACACAGACTGCTCCAGCAGCTTCAGATGGGTCTGGGGCCAGAGCTGCTTGAGCATTGTGCAGATGCTGTCCTGGATGGCTTGGCAGTTTGACACCCCTCCACAGTGGGGTGTTTGTTTCCCTTCTCTTCATTTTCGAGACACTTTGATGCCTCAGCCTGGAGCTGTCTCTGGGGGTTTGTTCAGCGATGTGTTGCAACACCATTTTCTCAGTAAGAATAGGCTTGCCTTCTGATAAATGACAGCCAGCCTCTAGCTTCACTTAATGCTTTGAATCACAGCTGTGATGGCATTTCAGACATTAAGCTAATCTGGAATTAATAAGTTATCTGAGCAACTGATGTGAATGTAGATCTTAAATGACTCCTCTGGCAACTACTCCAAGAAGAAGACAGCAAAAGATGCTGTTGATGCCAGGCAGGGCTACGGTTTGCAGCCAGGCTGGATTGTGACAGAGATGGCCAAAAGGATACTGAAACCTTTGCTAACTTTATTCCAGCTGCATTAACTCTGCAGTAAACCACTAATGAATCCTCTGTACTTTGAAAGCACAGCTAAATAAATTGCCAGCCTGCTTATCTTTGAACCAGCTGCAGCAGTGTTGATGGCTGCTGCCTGTGCCATTTGCATATTCATTTAAGTATTTGTCTGGCAGCATATATCCTAAGATGTCAGGCTTGAATGTATGAGGCCAAACTTGAGATACAAATCAAAGCAATCTTCCCTTTCACAATCAATCCAAATTTGCAAATGCACTGCATTCAGACCAGAACAGTTGTCCTTCCTGGAGCCAAACCCACATGCTGCTTTACAGCCTGCCTCTCCTGTGGCCTCCTTGAGTTTGTGCTAGTCCTGCAGCTAATTAGCACAGTTCCAGAGAATGAAAATACCTTGAGCCCAGGGCACAATGTGATCTAGTTTCTCCTTCCTAGAGCTTTTTCAGCCTTCTGTGCTATTTAGCACAGGAAGGCTACAAAACCATCCAAATTCTTCAGTGGTGGCTCAGGCCTGTCATGCAATAAGTGTTTGAATGTCCTCATAACAGGGGTGTGAAGAGCTTTTCTGCAGAAATTGACTGCTTCCTCAGCTCCACTCTAACCCTGCCCTGCCTCAGCTTCAAACCATTCCCCCTTGGCCTGGCTCCAGACACCCTCAGGACAACTCCCCCTGCAGCCTTCCTGTAGCTTCCCCTCAGGAGCTGAAAAGCAGCTCTAAGGTTCCCCAGGGTGTTCCCCAGGGTCTTCTCCAGGCTGCACAGCCCCAGCCTGTGCCCAGGGCAGAGCTGCTCCAGCCCTTGAAACATCTTTGTGGCCTCCTCTGGACTCTCTCCAGCAGCTCTGTGTCCTCCTCCTGCTGGGGACCCCAGAACCGGAGGCAGGGCTGGAGGTGGGGGTCTTACAACTGGAGCGAAGAACTGCCTTGAAGGCTGGAAGAAGAAAGGCCTGTTGATTTTCCTGCTCTAAGGAGAGAAATGTAAATGTAATGTCTTAATACTTTAGATGCACACTGCTCTTTTCTGAGTTGTTAATGCTGTGTGTTGCTGCCTGCCAGCTGCCCAGTGTCAAAGCTTGTCTTTTCCTCCTGACCCCCTCTCAGATTGCCAGGCTGGATAAGGACAAAGAGGAACTCCATAATCAGCTGCTTAGTGTTGATCCCACGAGGGACAGCAAACGTGTGGAGGCCCTCTCCAGGGAAAAGGCACAGCTCTGTCAGAAGCTGAAAAGCTTAGAAGCAGAAGTGGCAGAGCTGAGAGCAGAAAGAGACAACTGTGGTGTGCAAGCGGAGAACGTGCAGAGAGTGCAAACGCGGCAGCTGGCTGAGGTGCAGGCTCTGGCAAGGTCTCTCGAGGTAAGAACCAGCATTGTTTCCTGGTTGGGTTTGCTTTCAGTCTGCCCCTCTGGAGAGTGTACTGGGAGTAATGCTTGGCCTGGTGAAACTGCCACTGAAGTCTCTGATCATTTTGCCATGGACTCCACAAACTGCTTCCAAATCTGAGGTGTACAAGTCCCAATTCACAAGCTGTGTCCTGGCAGCTCAGCTTCAGGACGATGCAGAGCTCCCCTCTGGATGGTCTCCTTTCCAGACATGTGAGTGCCATCCCTGCTTGCAGCCAGGGGATAGGCAGGGCAGCACCTCCCCCTTGGAACTAGGTGGTTAACACAGTGTCAGCAGTTCTGTGACAGAAAGCTCTAAATTCTTTTCCCACATGGCATGAAATGCTCCCCAGTTTCTTTACAGGAGCTCAGAATGCTCTTGGCTGGAAGGCACCCCCAAAGGTCATCTAGTCCACCCCCTCTGCAGTCAGCAGGGACATCCTCAGCTAGATCAGTGAATCCTTTCCTTGTCTGCCATCTTCCTTCTTGCTCACCTCTGCCTCTGCTTTCTCCAACACTTTGAACATGTTGCTGCAGCTGTTCAGTTCTTGGCTGTCGCTCTCCCTGAAAGAACCTTTGGTATTTGTGGTCTGCTGTGTGTTTCCCAGGGCTCCACTGTATTCCTGACCTGTGGTCTTCAGTCCTGCTGTCCACTCCTGCTGTCTCTCTAGGTGCAATGAGTCTTTCCATGCAGGCTGCTCACAGGGTTGCAGCACACAGATAGAGTTGGGTTTCCTTTCTGCTGTTGTGGGTGCTGCATGGCTGTGTTACAGAATGCTCTGAGCACAACCTGCCAAGAGGGGTTCTGTCAGATTCTTAATTTAGATGGGAAAAAAGGAAGTCCTGATGGAAATAGATCAGTTCAGAAAGAGGAAAGAGAAATTGTAGGTTAGATTATCTCTTTGATACTCAATAAAGCCCAGGGGCTTGACCCTGTAACACTCACAATAATTGCACTGCATTTCCTCTCCATGATGTTAATCCTTCAGTTAGTGTCAGCACCTTTCTGAGTAGGCATCTACAGTCACACTGGTGTTTACAGCAGTCATTTACTGGTAGCAATATCCCCAAACCAAGGCAGATCACCTCTGCCTCTTGTGAAGTGTGATCCTGTGCAGGCAGGTGAGTAAAACCAGTTGTGACTTTGGATTCAAGGCCCTCGTTGTATTGGAGCTCATTGCTGAGTAAAGATAAACATTTCTGCACTGTGTAAGATGGTGAAGGGGAGAAGATAAGCTGAGAGACTTGGGCTTGTTCAGCCTGGAAAAGGCAAGGCTCCAGGGAGACCTTAGAGCAGCCTTGTGTACTTAAAGGGGGCCTGCAGGAGGGCTGGGGAGGGGCTCTGTCAGGGGGTGGAGTGACAGGACGAGGAGTAATGGTTTCAAACAGCAAGAGGGTTGATTTAGATTAGATGTGAGGAGGAACTTCTTTAATATGAGGGTGGTGAGACACTGCAACAGGTTGCTCAGAGAAATTGTGGATGCCTCATCCCTGGAAGTGCTCAAGGCCAGGTTAGATGAAGCTTTGAGCAATGAGGTCTAGAGGGAGGTGTCCCTGCCTGTGGCAGGGAGGGTTGCAGTAGATAATCTTTAAGGATCCCTCCAACCCAAAGCATTCTCTGATTCTGTGGCATTATGATGTACCATAAAGAGTCAGGCACACCTGAAAACTCAGATCAATTGAACCTTTCAAGTGAATAGCAGGAGACAGCCTTTGTCCAACCCTCTTACCCACATTTCCTTCATGAAAGGCAGAGAAGAGGTCTGCTGAACTCCAGATTGATCGGCTGGAGAAGGAGCTGCAGAGCAGCCACGAGCAAAACCTCCTCCTGACGAGCAAACTTCACAAGGCTGAGCGAGAAGCCAGCGCCCTGGCTGCCAAAGTGAGTGCTTCAGCCTGCTGGAAACACAGCCTGCTGACCCTGCCCTCTTGCAGGCTTTCTGTTTGTCCTTAATGTCAACTCAAAAAGCAAAACCTCTTCTGCTGGGACACAGATTTGGGTTTTCCCCCATTTTCAGTTGGGGGGGGTGTGTTTTATTGTCAAATACCTTTAACATTGAGGTTATGTTCTCTTGATTTAATTTTCTTTCCCTTGCTTTCTAAGCAGTGTCATGTTTTCAGTGCTCATGAGAGCAGCCAGCTTTGTCTGATGGAAACAGGCATTGCTCTATGAACAAAAGGCTGTGAAGGGCAATATGGCTTTAAATGCAAATCTAAAGTCAGATTTGGTTTCATTTTGTTGTTGTTTAATGGAGCTTTTGGGCACCTTCAAATTGTCCTATGAATGGGCTGTGTTGCCCAGGGGCAGCAAGCTGCATGGAATCACCTGTGGGGATCCATGAGCAGCAGGTCCAGTTAGCATAACATTTGTGTTGGGCTAGTGCCAGCAGAGCTTGCACAGGAACATCTCTGTGCAGCACTGCAGCTGTCATAAGAGGTTCAAGAAGTCCAAGTGCAAGGGCCTGCATCTGGGTCAGGCCACTCCCAGGCACCAGGCTGGGTGCAGAGTGGGTTGAGAGCAGCTCTGGAGAAAGAGCCTTGGGGGTGCTGAGCAGCTCCCCAGGAGACAGCAGTGCCTCCTGCAGCCCAGAGGCAGCTGTGTGCTGGCTGCAGCCAGAGCAGGGTGGGCAGCAGGGCAGCAGAGGGGATTCTGCCCCTGGGCTCTGCTCAGACCTCCCCTCTAACCCTGCCTCCAGCTCTGGAGTCCCCAGCAGCAGAAGGACACAGAGCTGTGGAGAGAGGCCAGAGGAGGCCACAAAGATGCTCCAAGGGCTGGAGCAGCTCTGCCCTGAGCACAGGCTGAGGGAGCTGGGGCTGTGCAGCCTGCAGAGGAGAAGGCTCCAGGGGCACCTCAGAGCTGCTGCCAGAACCTGAAGGGATCCTGCAGGAAGGCTGCAGAGAGACTTTTGTTGAGGGGGTCTGGAGCCAGGCCAAGGGGGGATGGTTTGGAGCTGAGGCAGAGCAGGGTCAGAGTGGAGCTGAGGAAGAAGTTGTTCAGCAGGAGGCTGCTGAGGCTCTGGCACAGGCTGCCCAGGGAGGCTGTGGCTGCCTCCTGCCTGGGGGTGTTGAGGGCCAGGCTGGATGAGGCCCTGAGCAGCTGAGTCTGGCTGAGAGGTGTCCCTGGGCATGGAGGGAGGTTGGAGGAGATGAGCTCTGAGCTCCCTTCCAGCCTGAGCCACTCTGGGATTCTAGGATCATTTCAGGTGGATCATGGTCTTGCCACGTGTTTGAGTGTCTTACTTGTTGGGTTTGAACCAGAAGTTTTCTTCTGTGTTTGTATCTTTTATTTCATGTTTTATGAGATCTTTCAGGCATTTCTAGAAGAAGAAGAAAGAAAAAGCAGGTTGCAAACTCAGAGGAAAGCTGAAAGTGCCCAAACTTGACTCAGTGCTGAGGGTCTGAGCAGCACGGAGTTAGTCTGGCTGCAGAGTTTGCAGACTCTCAGCTGCACAAAGCTGGCAGATCCCTTATGCAACTTCACAGATGATCACTTGAGCAAACACACAGAGGAATGAAACACCAGGAAACTGTTTTCTCCTCCAGTGTTGCAGAGTGCTACATTGCCTTATGCAAATTGGAGTCAGAATCCTGGTCCTAATGAAACAGTTACTTGGGTAAATATTAGCTTTCTGCTGTCTCTTATTTCCTTCCTTCTGCAGAGAATATTGGGTAATAAAATTTAGATGTGCTGCCAGAGGTGGTAAATCTCCTATGTTTTCTTACCTTAAGAGGCTTAAGTTAGTCCTGAACTGACTGTAAAGCTCCAGTAACCTTGGTCTTGTTTGTCTAGCTGAGTGCAGAATTACTTTAAGCTCTCTATTGACTTAAAGCTATCTGTGTTTCTCAATTTCCTTTCCAAAACAACCTTGGCACCTGCTTTGTGTGGGCACAGCTCTTCATATTGTCATAATATGCATCAAGAAAGCTACAGCACAGAAAGAAAACTTCTAACTTTGACTGTGCCTGCTCTTTAGCAATCTCACACTGAGCTCCAGCCAGGCTTGGGAGTGCACATTTTGGCCCTTAATCCAAAAAAGTTCAAATTTACTGTAAGAGCAGGGAAGACCTTGACCAGTGTTTAAAGCCAGAGTGTCCAGAGAAGGGCAGCCAAGCTGGGGAAGGGTCTGGAGGACAGGGCTGGGGAGGAGCAGCTGAGGGAGCTGGGGGTGTTCAGTGTGGGGAAGAGGAGGCTGAGGGAGACCTCATTGCTCTCTGCAGCTCCCTGAGAGGAGGCTGCAGCGAGGGGGGAGTTGGGCTCTTCTCACTAGTCTCAGGTGCTAGAAGGAGAGGCAATGGCCTGAAATTGTGCCAGGGGAGGGTTAGTTTGGAGAGGAGGAAAAATGTCTTTGCTGCAGGAGTGGTCAGGGACTGGCCGAGGCTGCCCAGGGAGGTGGTGGAGTCCCCATCCCTGGAGGGGTTCCAGAAGCCTGTGGCCATGGCACTTGTGGCCATAGGTTAGTGGCTATGGTGGTGCTAAGTGGTTTTGAACCAATTATCTATCAGAATCTACAGAGGATTGTTACACTCCCTGCAGTTTGTGTCAACTGCTGTTCTCTGCTCTCTTCTAAGGTAGGAGGAGGTGGAAAAGTTCAGTGGTGTTTCTTGAGGAGAGGAAAGCAGAAACTCATTTCTGTACTAACCTCCCCCCCTTCTGCACCCACTCACACTTACCCTGAGCACAGGTGCTTGTACTTCTGATTTGTGCCTCCAAAGAGCCTCCTTAAATCTTTCCTTGTTGCTCTGAAGCCTTCTCAGCTGAGCATGCAAGCAGCCAAATGCACGGCGCGGTGCCTGTGTCGTTCTTAACCTTCAGCACTTGTGCATCCTAGCAGGTTGTGATGACATCTGGCAGTGGGAATGGCTTCTAAATCTAAGCTCTCTCCTCCAGGTATTTCATTCTCATTGACCATGTAATTACTGCATGCCAATGCCTACACTAGAGGAAGTTTCCAGACGAGCAGCAATTGTCTTGGATTTGATGGTCTTAAACTCCCTCTTTCATGAGAGCATTTGATGCCTGTATCAAAGCTGCAGAGGAAGATTTAAGATGCACTTGAAACCCAGGAAGACCTGGATTCTGAAGTAGTGTAGCACTGCAGGACTAATTAATTTTGGTATCTACTTAGAGTCCCCCTGAACAGTCCAGGAAGTCGGGAAGGCCATAAGTAGTTCATAGGTTCATAGAATGGTTTGGGTTGGAAGGGACTTCAAAGCTCAGCCAGTGCCTGCCTTGGGCAGGGACACCTCCCACCAGCACAGCTTGCTCAAGGCCTCACCCAGCCTGGCCTTCAACACCTCCAGGGAGGGGACAGCCACAGCCTCCCTAGCCACCACGTGGAAGCAATTGAAGATCTGGGTTTGCAGAGCACTGTTTTGTTTTCCTTAGGGAGGTTGCTTGTTTTGACTTGGCTTGGAGGGGCTCCTTAGTCAGAAGTGAAGCATGTGTAAACTGCCATGCCAGTGCTGGCGCCAGCGAGGCATCGGGGTCCTTTGCAGCTTGGCTCAGTGGCAAAGCGAGCTCTCTCCCCTGACTCTTCAGAAGCACCCCAGTATTTGGAGGCTAGCTTGCAGAATGTGTAATATTTACTCAGAAACCAAGCTTTCACACACAGCCCTGGGCATCTCTGCATGTATCACCAAGGCTTCTTACAAGAGCAACTGTTCTGCACTGCTGTGTGCAGTAACTGCCCAGCTAAAGGTGAAATGGGGGGAGACTGGCACTGGAGATCAGGGAGAAGTTCTGTACAGTGGGGGTGGGGAGGCACTGGCACAGGCTGCCCAGGGAGGCTGTGGATGTCCCCTCCCTGGAGGTGTTCAAGGCCAGGCTGGATGAGGCCTTGAGCAAGCTGGGCTGGTGGGAGGTGTCCCTGCCCATGGCAGGGGGTTGGACCTGGATGAGCTTTGAGGTCCCTTCCAACCCAACCCATTCTGTGAGTGCATGAAATGCATGGCAGTGGTCAGGCAGCTCCTGCAGCATGTGCTGTGTGCCAGCCCTGCAGCAAAGCAATCTCTGAACCCTGCATTTCAAGGTGACTCAGTGTGTGACTTGAGGAGTTAATGCAAACCCCTCACAGCACTGAATAGGCAGTGGGGAATCAGCTCAGGTCAATAGCTTTAGTGTTACAGTGTCTGTATAATGCCCACTCCAAATCATCTCCACGAGTGGATACTCAGGGAAGCAGTGGAGGGAAACAAATACTTAAAGTATGTTTAAAGTAAGCAGAGTCTGTGGTTATTTGGCAGATTTTCTTGTTTGCAAAGCATCACTTGAAGAACTGTGAAGATTTATGTATCTCTCTTAGCTGATTTGGACTTTCTTCCCCTCATTCATAGGTAGAAGAGCTTAAACACTCCCATAAACTGGAAGTAACAAATGTCAAACTGGAGGCAGCGAGAACAAAGAGCGAGGTAGAGAGAGAGAGGAACAAGATTCAGAGTGAAATGGATGGTAAAATGTGCAATTAATGTCAAACTATTTCCTTTGTAACTTCTAATTAGTCTGCCACAATTATTTTTCCTTCAGGCATTTCCCCAGCAACCTTCAGCTCCCTCCTCTGGAGCAGGTCACAGGTGTGACAGTTCCTTTTGCAGCTGAAACGGGTGTGTTGTTTCCTTGGCCTGCCAGGTTAGGGAGAGCGGTTGCAGAGCAGGTCTGCCCTGGTGTGAGTGGTGCTCCTGAGACACAGGCTGAGCACAGTCTGCCTCACATCCTCTGCCTCCTGTGCTGCCTCTGGCTGAGCTGGCCGAACGCCAGTCTCTCCCCTGAGTGACTCTGTCAGCGCTCTGCCGTGACCCCGGAAGGTGCTCCGGGAGCACAGGGAACTACAGCAGAGGCCAGCACAGGGCTGCTGAGATGCGGAGGGGATCTCAACCTCTCTCAGGCGGGGAGAGGCTGAGAGAGCTGGGGCTGGTTAGCCTGGAGCAGAGGAGCCTGAGAGGGATCTGATCAGCGCCTACCAGTGTCGAAGGGGTGGGTGTCAGGAAGATGGGGCCAGGTTCTTAGTGGTTCCCCCTTCCCTCCTCGCTCCTCCTCCTTCCCCTCCTCCCCTCCTCCTCCCCTCCTCGCTTCCCCTCCCCGCTGCCTTTCTCTCCCGTGCATGTTAATTGTGGTGTCTCTCTCCCTGTCCCCAGTGTCTAAGGCCGTGTTAACACTTCCCTCCCCAGGCTGCTCTCACTGTGCCTTTTCTGCCTGTGCTGCAGGGCTGCTGTCAGACAGGGAGGTTCTGAAGGCAGCACTGGAACGCCACAAGGAGCTGTTAGTAGAAAAGGACCGGGAGCTGGTTCGCAAGGTGCAGGCTGCCAAGGAGGAGCTGTTGGGTCAGCTTGCAGGCCTGCAGGATGAGAAGTATGTTTGTTGCTTTCCTGCTCAGCTGCTCAAAGCTGAGGCCTTTGCCTCCCTCTCAGAGATGTCCTCACAAGGCCTCGCTGGTGGCATTTCTCATGTCTTGTGTGCCTGATGTCCCAGGTTGGAACTGGAGAAGAGATTGGCTGACCTAGAGAAGATGATACTGGAACAAGATAGCTGGAGACAGTCAGAGAAGGATCAGTATGAAGAGAAGCTGCGAGCTGTGCAGCTGGCAGAGGAGTCCAGCAGAAAGGAGCTGCAGCGCCTGCGGTAGTGTGGCTCTGCGGACCTGCACGCAGGGCTCTCACCCCCACCCTCCCCCAGGTCCCTTGCAACAGTCACTGGGAAAGGTTCCCAGATACACAAACATTCATTGTGGGCAACTGAACAGACATCTTTGGGGTTGTGTCAAACCACACACAGAGGGCATTGGGTTGGAAGGGACCCTCAGAGCTCATCTTGTCCAAGTGACCTGCAGGCAGTTCTGACTAGAGCAGGTTGTTCAGGGCTCCATCAAGTTTGACCTTGAATGTCTGCAGCAGTGGGGTCTTAACCACATCCCTGGCAACCTGTAGCAGTACTTCACCACTCTCATTCTGAAGAACTTCCTCCTAATGTCCAACTTAAATCTACCTTACTCCAGCTTCAAACCATTGTCCCTCATCCCACTGCCACAAGCTCTTCTAAGCAGGCCCTCCCCAGTGAGGCCAGAGGAGGCCACAGAGATGCTCCAAGGGCTGGAGCAGCTCTGCCCTGGGCACTGGCTGAGGGAGCTGGGGCTGTGCAGCCTGCAGAGGAGAAGGCTCCAGGGGCACCTCAGAGCTGCTGCCAGCACCTGAAGGCATCCTGCAGGAAGGCTGCAGAGAGACTTTTGCTGAGGGGGTCTGGAGCCAGGCCAAGGGGGAAGGGTTTGGAACTGAGGCAGAGCAGGGTTAGAGTGGAGCTGAGGTAGAAGTTGTTCAGCAGGAGGCTGCTGAGGCTCTGGCACAGGCTGCCTCCTGCCTGGGGTGTTGAGGGCCAGGCTTGATGAGGCCTTGAGCAGCTGAGCGTAGCTGAGAGGTGTCCCTGGGCATGGAGGGAGGTTGGAGCTCTGAGCTCCCTCCCAGCCTGAGCCACTCTGTGACTCTATGAATAACAAAATATTTTTAAACCACGGTTGAGCAAGATACTTACTGACCTCTCACAGGCTGCAGCATGTGCTGCTGTCAGACTGATTGCTGTATTTTAATGAGATAAAAATAAAGACTCCTCCTTCAATTTCAGATCAAAAATTCAACAACAAACTCTTCAGACAAAGGAGCTGGAAGAAAGGAACCATGAAAATGCTGCTCTGAAGCAGGTGAGGTTTGACTGCATTGTAACACTGCCAGTTACCAGGGGCAGGTACTGAAGATTAGATGGAATTCCTCAGGCTTTTTGTCCTCCTTTCCCTGAGGGACAAAATGCATACCTACAACAGCTATTTGAAAGCTAAACTGTTTAGAAATCACTTATGCTTTCCTGGACCCTGCATAATGGATTACAGCTCTTTGCTTCATGTGTTTTGTGGCTACCAGGAATTTCCAAGCTGGATGTTTATAGACTGCTGTATTGAACATGGTTCTGCACTATTTAACTGCAGATTCAGTTTCCATGGAGACTTATAAATTGTTTCTAGGTAGTGCTTTGCATTTACTCTGCATCTCAGCTGAGGTTCTTCAAGTGCTTAACAGATGTTTCATAAAGGAATAAACTGGTTTAAAGAGGTGTGTTTCTGTTGCAGAGTGAATTGATGGCAGGCTTGAAAATAAATCCTCATCCTTTTAACTCCTGCTCAGCCATGTTGGTTTGTAGTGAGTAAGAGCATAGCTGTGCACCAAAGCAGGCTGCAGGCCTGCAAGGGAATTTATTTGGGGGTTTTTCCCTCCAGAAGTCAAAATTGGGGTGTCTTGAGTGGGGGGAGGAAGAGGAAAGGCAAATCATCCTTGTAATGTGCTGGCTGCAGAGGTTGGACTTTGCAGGCTCTGTGCTTGTGGGGAGCTGGCTGGTACAGGCACTGCTGGCTGGAATGCATTGTGTGCTAGAGGAGGCAAGAGTCTGGGCAGCTCCACAGCCCTGCTGCTAAGTGTTGTCTGGTGCTCCACTTCTGTTCAGCCCTGGGGCTTACTGTTGGACTTCTTAAGCTCTGGGGGACTCTTCAATGCCTGTAGACTCCTGCCTCCCTTTCTCTCATTTGAGCTACAGCAGAAGACCTTTGTCTAGTAGTGATCTACTGCAGAGCTTCTGGAGCAGCTGTTGAGTAAGGAGGAAAGGAAGAAAGAAGCAGGGTTTAGGAAAAGCTGATGCAGGCAGTTGGTGCCTGCCTTTTGCTCTCTCTCAGTACCAGAACTCACTGAGAGTTGTTTGCATGCTCTCTGAAATGGAAAAACATTGTTTTCTTGCAGCAAATTGATGACATGCAGCTCCAGCTCGCCTCACTTTCTCAGGCAGAGAGTGATTTGCTGGAGTCTAACCAGAAGCTGAAGGAAACAATAGAGAGACTGAACCAAGAATGTCAATATGCAAGGACTCAGGCAGAAAAGGCTCAACTGGAAACAGAGAAGTACAGTTCTGGTTTTCTTCCTTTTGGCTTTCCTTTTGTTTTCTCACTGCCTGTGAGCCTTTCACGTGGGTCATTTAGCCATGGGCTGTAGATTCTGAGTGAAGTCAGAGACTCAAAGTGAGCAGGAGAGAAGTGGACAGTGGCAAACAATTGGACACTTCTTACAACCTTCTGGTTGGCAGTATGTAGAAGAGCTTGGCTTGTGGTAACTTCACAGGCAGGAGTTTGCTTCCACTGATGGCTGGGCCAGTTAATTCTTGATTGGTGAAAGCCACTCGTGGTACTGCAGTGACATCAGGGTGGTGCTAGCTTACCTTTTAGCATTGTGCCAGCTTATGTTTTAGCAGTGGTTAAGCATTAAGGGTGACAACTAAAACATGTAAGCGTTGCATTATGCTTGGTAAGGTGTCAGGGACTCTATATGATTAAGAGATCCTTCCCCCTCCCTCCCCAGCCTGTTTCCCCCTGGATCCTTCAGCAGATACAAGGCAAATAAAAGTTGATTTGCTGTCTCCTAGTTACCAGAATTAAAACCAATCCCTTCTCTTGTAGCAGAAGATTGACCACATGCCATCAAAACAGGTTAATAAGTGCTAAAGGACAATGAATCTTGTTCAGATTCCATACAGCAAACAACACTTTCCTGGCAGTGTCCTTTGCTCATCCAGACTGGTCCTGGGTGAGGCCTTGAGTAATCTGTCAGGTGGGAGCTGTCCCGCAGAGGAGGCTGTGCGGCATAGGTGTCTGCTACTGTGTTCCAGTCTGAATGGAGACATTTTCCACGGGATTGTGTGGATTTGGCACACTGCCAGCCAACAGGCAGCCAGCAATTAACCCTTTTATTGGAGTCAGTTCTCAAGCTGCCTCCTAGCTGGACAAAACCTGGCCCGGAATGTTGTTAGTCACAAGGAGATCGTTAGCACAGGCAAATTGGAACCAGATCCTTTTGAGCACAGAAAGGTAGGAGCTGTGAAGAGCTGCATTGGGCTGAAGAGCCTTGAGGCACTAATCAAATGCAGAGCTTTGTCTGTGCAACCTCTGCATGTTCACAGGGCTGTGGAACAGCAGCGCCTGGAGTGGCTGGGGGAGAAGCAGCTCCTCACACGGCGCCTGGCGGAGCGGGAGGAGCGGCACAGCCAGATGAAGAGCAAGCTGCACCGAGCTGCTGTCGCTCAGAAAAAGGCAGGCTGACTCTTCCACCAGCTCTGTCTTCCCCCTCTGCTCTGCCCTGCTGAGCCCAGTCCCAGGCTCCCCGGTTCAAGGCCAGGGATGTGCCAGAGAGGGGACAGCAAAGGGCTGCAAAGATGCTGAGGGGAATGGAACAGCTCCGTGAGGGGGAAAGGCTGAGAGCATTGGGGCTGCTTAGTCTGGGGAAGGGCAGCCTGGGGGGGATCTGATCAATACTTCAAGGGTGGGTGTCAGGAGGATGGGGCCAGGCTTTGTTCAGTGGTGCCCAGGGACAGGACAAGAGGTAACAGGCACAGACTGGAGCATCAGAAGTTCCACCTAAGCATGAGGAGGAACTTCTTTAATTTAGGGGTGCTGCAGCCCTGGAGCAGGCTGCCCAGAGAGCTGGTGCAGTCTCCACCTCTGGAGACCTTCCAAACCTGCTTGGACATCTTTCTGTGTGACCTGCTCTAGGTGACCCTGCCTGGGCATGGGGGTGGGACTGGATGCATGTTTCAGCTACTTTGGCCAGGTGGGTTTAATAGCAAGAGTGTATTTGCACTGCTGCCTGGGATGACAAAATGTATCAGGTTCCTCAGGATAGGCACAGAAACAGAAGAGAACCTTTGACCTACACAGCATCTCTTCTGAAGGGAGGAAAAAGGCTGTCAGAGCTTGAAACTAAACCAGGGCAGATTAGCTTTGTCCAGGATCTCATGGAGCAAGGTTGCTGAGCTGTTGGAAATGTTTGCTTGGCAGAGGAAGACCCTCAATGATAACAAACACAGGAGGCTGCAAGAGAAGCTGGACCTCTTGGAAGCCAAGATAGAAGAACTAGAGAAAGAAAATCAAGTGTTGAACAGGTAAGAAACTTTGCTTTTCCTTAGCTTGGCAGAGGGTGCATGCCCAAGGGCTGACTTAGCAAGAGGAAGTGTTTTGGGAGCTACTTGACTCCTGGTAACTGCAGCCCTGGCTGATAGCATTTTCAGCACTGGAATCCTTGAGTGGAGTCTGTTTAGGGTGGGCTGCTGAAAGCTTCTGAGGCAATTGCAGGGCTGTCTCCTCAGGAAGAAACAGAGGAAGGATATCTGACAGATGTGGGTGCAGGAATCCCCTCAAAAGCAGGAAGTGAAAGAGACTCCAGAATGGCAAGAGGAGACTTAGCACCCACTTTGAAAGACAAACTCCTGTCTTGTCTCTTCATTGGGCACCTGTGGAGGGCCAAATCACTAATGAACTGTGGCTGCTGTGGCTCCCTGCTGGGAGTGCCACGAAGAGACTCATGTAAATTCTGGTCTGTAGCACACCACAGCAGGGTGGGGGGTGGAAGGGGCCTCTGGAGATCATCCACTCCAAGCCCCTTGCCAAGGCAGGCTGACCTAGAGGTGGTCACACAGCAGGTTTGGAAGGTCTCCAGAGATGGAGACTGCACCAGCTCTCTGGGCAGCCTGCTCCAGGGCTGCAGCACCCCTAAATTAAAGAAGTTCCTCCTCATGCTTAGGTGGAACTTCTGATGCTCCAGTCTGTGCCTGTTACCTCTTGTCCTGTCCCTGGGCACCACTGAACAAAGCCTGGCCCCATCCTCCTGACACCCACCCTTGAAGTATTGATCAGACCCCCTTCAGGCTGCCCTGCTGCAGACTGGACAGCCCAAATTCTCTCATCTTTCCTCACAAGAGAGATGTTCCTGTCCCCTCTACACCTACCTGAAGGGAGGTTGCAGCCAGGTGGGGGTTGGTCTCTTCTCCCAGGCAGCCAGCACCAGAACAAGAGGACACAGTCTCAAGCTGTGCAGGGGAAAGTTTAGGCTGGATCTTAGAAGGAAGATCTTCCCAGGAAGAGAGATTGCCCCTTGGGAGGGGCTGCCCAGGGAGGGGGTGGGGAGGGGTTTAAGAGGAGCCCGGATGAGGCACTTAGTGCCAGGGTCTGGCTGATTGGATAGGGTTGGGTGGGGGGTGGGACTTGGTGGCCCTGAAGGTCTTTTCCAAGCTGGCTGCTGCTGCGTGCCTCGGGGGCTGTGTGCTGGGGCAGGGCAGGGCAGTAAGCAGTGTCTCCCCTGGCAGGCAGCACGTGCCCTTCGAGGAGCACCGGCGGCTGCAGAAGCAGCTGCAGGAGCTGCGCCGCCGGCACGACGCCTTCCGCAGCCTCATCCTCAACCCCGGCCTGGCACCGCTGCCTCCCGGGCCAGCCTCCAGCCTGCCTCCTGGGCCTGCTCTCGCCTTCCCCCTCCTGCAGGTGGGGATGTGTTGTGAGTCCTGAACATAGCACAGCTAAAGGACACCACAGCTGTCCTTCATCACAGACCTTAGGTGTAAAGCAGGGAGGCTCTGAGCAGAGCAAGGAACCTGAAGACTGCTTCTAGCGCTGCTCCCTTCCTTGCAAGAGGTGGAGGTCTCCAAAGGCAGCCAATACACTACAGGGTGTAAGAACCAGGCTGTGGTAGCCATGTTTTCCATATTCCATCCCTGGCCCTTCTGCTGAGGGGCTTCACAGGGCTCCTTCTGGGCACAAAACACCAGAGTGGTGTTCCGGCACCATGGATTCGTTAGTACCACAGAATGGGTTGGGTTGGAAGACACCTCCAAGGTCATCCAGTTCCAACCCCCTGCCATGGGCAGGGACACCTCCCACTAGGCCAGGTTGCTCAAGGCCTCAGCCAACCTGTTCCAGTGTCTCCTCACCACCACTGGAAAGAGTTTCTTCCTAATCTCCAATCTAAACCTGCCCTCCTCAAGCTTCATCCAATCCATTCCCACTGCTGCTCTTATTTTCTGGTGTGGTTACGAGTTGGACATCAATGAGCTGCTGAGGTTGAACATCTCTGGCTGAGGCTGACCAAGCTGACTGCACAGAGTGTGTGTGACAGAGCTCAGCTCTGCAGGCCTCAGCAGCTGAGAGGAGGAACATCTGCATACACTTCCTTCTGCTGCTGGGCACCGGCAGCATTGCTTGTGTGGATTGCAAGAGAAGCCCTTGGCACCAATCCTCACTGGGCAGCTGTGGAGGGCTTGATTGGGGTAATGAAGCTGGCAGAGGGGAGACAGACTGGAGATTAGGAAGAAGTTCTGTACAGTGAGGCTGGGGAGACTCTGGCACAGGCTGCCCAGGGAGGCTGTTCATGCCTCCTCCCTGAGGTGTTGAAGGCCAGGCTGGATGAGGCCTTGAGCAAGCTGGGCTGGTGGGAAGTGTCCCTGCCCACGGCAGGGGGTTGGAGCTGGCTGAGCTCCCTGAAGTTCCCTTCCACCCCAACCCATTCTGTGCATGCCAGAACAAAGCCCTGAGGAGCAAAATGTAGCCAATGAGGAGTTTTGGACTGACACTTTGTACTTGAACAGCACTAACTGAAGCAGTGCAGCCATGGCTCATTGTGGGTGCCCTGCAGGCACTGTGCAGAATGCCCCAGAGCCACTTTTGTGTTGTTTCTGTTTCAAGGAGGAGCAGCATCAAGAAGAACTTTCGCTCCTTCGCAAGCGGCTGGAGGAGCTGGAAACCACCCAGAGAAAGCAGCTGGAGGAGCTGGGACCAGCCCTGGGGCCTGCAGCCTTGGGGGCCTGCAGGGACTTGGCTGGAGAGCAGGGCAGCAGAGCTGGTGATGCACAGTCAGGACTCCAAGTGAAATCTGCCAGCTCTCTGCTGCTGGCTGTCAGTGGTGATCCTCCTGAAGGCTGGCCCAAGCCACGTCCCTGTGTGCCTGAGCAGCAGCAGCTGGCTGCTGCAGTGGGTGTGGGGCGAGCCTGAGGGAGGGGCTCAGAGCCGATGGGTCAGAGCCACACTCTGGCAGCTCAGCTACATTTTAAAGGGGTTTTTACACTAATGTCAAATCATTTGGAAGTCAGCAAGGCATTAAATGATCTCACACCAACCCTCAACAGACCTTGATCAAGGTTGGGGTGTGCTGAGGGTCAAACTTTAAATCCTTCTTTGCTTTTTTAAAGCCTTTAAATCTGTGGAGCCAGTGGACTCCAGCGGTGCCTTCCAAGCCCTCCCCCTCTGTGATGGCCTCTTCCTCCTTCAGTGCACAAGTGCCTGTGTCACTGTGGAGCTCTGCTGGGCTGGGTTGTCAGCATTTGCATCCCTGTGGCAGCCCCTTGCAGACAGAGGGGATGGCAACAGTGCTGAGAGCCTTTCTTTGCCCCCCCCCAGCAGTGTGCCTCTTGTGTTTGTGTCACAGGACTCAGCACTCATCAGGATTTTTAGCACCGTGAGGTGTAACAGGTGGCCTTCACCTGCTGGAAGGGGGCAGCTGCCTCAGCTGCTGCTGCTCTTGAAGATAATAGTATTGTAGTTACAGTGCTCTGCATTTACCGGCAGTCCCTGCCCACTGCCTCCCCCTGCCGCCTCAGCTCACACCAGCCGGTGTCTCATGGCGCCGCAGTGAGCTCCTCAGGTCACCCCAGGCAGGCTCCTGCGGAGCTGGGCACTGCCCCTGCTCAGCACGTCAAAGGCCACAAGCGCTGAACCTCCAACTGCATTTTATTCTAGAGAAACCCATACAGACACCAACATGGATTTGCCATTTGCACTTTGTTTCACCACTCATTTTAAACAACAGGAGCACTTCTGTACAACAGGAATTACTTTACACATCATTAGTGAGAGTTGACTTTGACCCTAGATGGCTGCCAACTAATGCTCTGGAAGCTAGTGTTAGGAAGATGCTGTTTGCCATAGCACTTCGCCTGTAAACGTGTGGAGAGCAGTGGAAGGGGAGGCTGCTTTCACTGCTGAGGATGCTGTCGCAGCTGTTGGGTTGCCATACTCCAGCTTCACTCAGAGGTGGTTCTGTTCTGTGGGGCCTTTCGTGCCCACCTGGCAGCAAGGGTGAGTTGCAGGTGGGGGAGGTGTGCTGACCCAAAAGAGCCACAACCACCTCATGAGACTGCACAGCACTCGGTGAGAGCCACTCTGAGGGGTTACAAAGGTCCCAGCATGACTTGGAAATGGTTTACTAACAGTGACAGCGTTCAGGAGGCTGGAAGGAGAGGCAGGGATCCTAGTGCAGGCCCCAGGGCCTGCTGCAACACAAACTTCATCTCTAGAAACCATTAAAGCTACTGTAGCAAACAAGCAGCAGTACAAATACAGAACTGGACTGAGTTTGGTTTCCTCACCATATAAACACCACAGAGAAGTGAAGTTCACAGGTCAGACCCACGCAAACAGATTCTATTTTACAGCTTTTTTTCTGCCCTTTTTTTTTCCCTTTCTTCTTCTTTTTTCCCCCAAGCAGAAACGTTGGGTTTGGGGGTTGGTTTTCTGCCTGTACAGAAGGTTACTGCTGAACAAAACTCTCACAGCTCCTCCGAATGCACTGCCAGCGAACAGCGGGAGTGGAGCAGAGGTGCTGAGACCTCCAAGTGCCTGCAGGCAGAAGGCTGCTTGTGCCCTCCCTCTCCTGAGCAATTCCTGTGCTTTGTTTGCCTTGATACTGCTTCCCACGGTGAGGAATGGTAAAAATCGAGCCCTTAAGTACAGATACTCTAAGTACTGCTCAAGCCAGGGGCCGCTGCTTCAGGACAGAGAGCAGGAGAGGCTGGGGCTGGTCGTTGGTTTGTTGTGTTTGGGTTTTCTTCACTTCAACTCGAGCTTCCCCCAGGCTGTGGTGCCAGGCAGAGAGGTGGTGCCAGCACTGCAGCCCGGGGGAGCAGGTTCCTGAAGCCATACATTCCACCAAGTGTAAACCTAAGCAAGTGTAAGACTTGAACTGGCTTTACCAAACGAAACAAAAGAGAAAAGCCATCACAGTGTGGGCGGGTGGCTGCCCCCTCACACACCAGAGGCTCCGCTTGTGCACTCCCGTGGTGGGGAGGGGGCAGGGCAGCGGCTGTGTGTTTGCTTTTGCCCCAGGTGAGCAGGCAGCCTGGCTGCTGCCTGGCAGTTGCTGGTGCTTGTGCCCTGTGCCAGCTTCTGGCAGCCTTTGCAACCGAAGCAGCCAGCAGCAGCACTGCTGTGCTGTGGGAGCAGCCCCTGGGCTTCCCCAAGGCAGCAGCTCACAGTGGTGGTCAATGGTTTGGCTGCCTGGGAGCCCTGCACAGGCTGCTGCCTGCTCACCCTCACTGCTGCCAAGGCAGGACACAGCTCTTCCCCCTCCTGGGGGGTCACTGTGCTGCTCCTCCTGCCTCCCGGGGGGGATCCTGCTGGAAACCAGAGAGGTTGTGCAGTCTCCTCTGGAGACTTTCAAGACTCACCTGGATGCATTCCTGTGTGACCTGCCCTAGGTGACCCTGCTCTGGCAGGGGGCTTGGACTGGATGTTGTCCTCCAGAGGTCCGTTCCAACCCCTACCACTCTGATTCTGTGATCTCAGCCTCATCTCCAATCTAAGGGCAGGAGGTACCTTAGCAAGTGCCCCTCTCTGCCTGAAGCAGAGCCCATGGCAACAAACCATCTGAGCTCTCTAGTGGAGGGCAGGGGGCTGCTGGTGCAGCAGCAGGGCCAAGGGCTGCTCCTCCACAGCCCTGCAGGGTGCCCCCTGCCCCAGCCTGGTCTCAGCAGCGTGGCCACACATCTGCTGTGCAGCTGGGCTGGCTCTGACAGGGCTGCAAGCTGAGGGATGCCCTCCTGTGCAAGGGCCCTGCCTCCAGGCTGGAGGAGGCCTTGAGCAGCCTGGGCTGGTGGGAAGTGTCCCTGCTCGTGGCAGGGGGTTGGAACTGGCTGAGCTTTGAGGTTCCTTCCAACCCAACCCATCCTGTGACTGAACACTCCAGCAGGACTAAGGCAGACAGTGACCCCCTCCCACCCCCCTTAGCTCTCTCAGTCACTGAGGTCACAGCAGCCCTCCTGTGCTTCCCCAGCACTTGGCTGACCCTCTTTTGACAAAACCTTTGTGTGAACAACCTGGAACCAAACAACAAAAAGCTGCCTTCGGGTCTGTGAGGCCCTGGAGGAGGGGCGGCAGGACCGCCCGGGCCCTCAGCACAGGTTTGTGCACCAACCACAGCCACCCTCAGCTGCTGCAGCAGCTCCCAGGGGTGTGCTGAGGGGGGCAGCTGAAGCTGCTGCCCAGTGCCTGACAGCTCCTGAGGGGTGCAAAGGTAGAAATGTAAACAGGGACTGGTGCCAGCCCAGCTCGCGGCTCCAGCAGCCTCCTGCCCTGCTCCCGGCTGCCTTCACCTTGCACCTGGCACCTCTCAGCTAAGGAGGATGAGGCCTGCCCTGTGGCAGTGGCCTTCAAGGCTCAGAGCCACCTTTCCTGCCAAACACCCCTGTCCCAGGTGGCACTTCGGTGCTGTGTGGGGCTTTTTTGCCCAGCCAGGAGCCGCTGTCTGTCTGTGTGGGAGCAAGGAGGCTGCTGCCGACCTGGAGCCGCTCCTCGCAGCTTGCCAGGGCTGCTGAGAGGCTGTGGCCAGGCCTCAGCTTTCTCTCTTCAGAAAAGCAAAACCAAAAGAGCCAAGCAAGTTCCAAGCTCTGAACTTGCAATGTGCTTTGTGCATCTCCTGCAGGCTTGGGAAGTAAGCAGAAGGCTTTCTGAGGCAGTGGTCGTGACCCGCAGGGCATTGTCCCCCGGTGCCTGGGCGTGGGGCCCTGCCACCGCTCAGGCTCGCTGACCCAGGCCCACGCCGGAACATCTGCCCCTGCCCACACCTCCTTCCCAAAGGCAGATACTGGAATGGTCAGAGAGGAGAAGAGTGTCCAAAGGTTCCCAACCCTGTACATACAGTCAGCCAAGGCGGGGTGGGGAGCGCCGCCCCGAGCCCCCCGGCCAGGCCGGGCTCTGCTCAGTGCCATTTGCATTTCTTCTTCTCGTCGAAGAGAGCTTTCACTTGCTGCAGCTGCTTCTGCACCTCCTCAAACCCTCGCTCTCGCTCCAGTTTGCTGACAATCTGTTAACAATTAGCACAAAGAGAGAGAAGCTTTTGCTTTCTGTTGTTTCCCAGGGCTTGTTTTCCTTGCTGTGTTTCACAGCCTGCTGCCCTGCATTCCAGCAACTGCTGGCAGACACAACCCCTCTGCAAGCAGCCTCCCTGTAAACATTCTTCTTCTCTGCCTCCAACACTCCAGTTTGGGAGTTTTTTTCCTTTCAAGTCATGATGATTACAGATTTGCAACACTCCCACAAAAGGCTGACAGTGCCAAGCCAAAAAAAACCCCAAACCCACCCAAACAAATGCAGCACAGCTCAGCTCCTGCAGCCTGAGGCAGGGCTCCCAGCTCCACGCTCTGCCCTGCAGCACATCTGCTGCTGTTCAGTGCCTCCCCCTTTGCCCTATAAACGGAGGGCAAGAAGCTGCCTCTCCTCCTCTAACCTGGCCCACTTGGCAGCAGCCCAGCTGATAGGAAGAGCTCTGCTGCTGGCTGGCTGGCAGCTCCACAAAGCCACTGAGGTCTCGGCAAACAATGAGTGAGCTTGAGCTGCTCCCAGGCACAAGCCAGAGGGAGGGGAGAGCAGCAGGAAGGTTTCCTTCTAGGGATGAGCTAAGTTGAGCCAGGGCTAGCTCCAGCAAAAGCAGAACTGGCACTGAGGTCAGAATGCATCTGGTGCCTCCTCCCCTGGCAGCAATGCTGATGAGCATCAAGGGCAGTGCCACTCGGTGCCACCCTGAGCCGCTGCTGGGGCAAGGGTTTGATGCTGATCCCAGAGCACTGGAGGTGTCAGATCAGGAGGGAGAAGCTGGCTAGCAGGTGACAGAGCTGGATGATTGCAGGCAGGGCTGATGCTGTGCTGCTGAGGATGGAAGAGGGAAGGGTTTGGTTGCTGGGAGACAACAGACAACCTGCTGCACGTGGGGAGGAGGCCTGCAGGCAGCGCAGCCCAGCCCAGCCCCGCGGCTCTGGCAGCATCCCTGGCAGTCAAGGATGCCCAGAGAATGCAGAACCCTCGCATGCAAAGGGGGGGCACAGATCTCCTTCCAGAGCAGCTCAGAGTAGCTCTCCCTGGGTGCTTTCAGCTCAGAATCCATGTCTGTGCTAGCACAGCAGGGCTGGCAGCCGCTGCTCTCCAAGAGAACGCCCGCTGGAGCGGCGCCGCTGATGGGAAAGGAGCAGACAGCTCCTGCTGCAAGGCTGAGAGTGCTCTGCTGGGGAGCCTGCACTGCCTGAGCCACTGAGAGCCCTGCCAGGCTCTGAGCCCACTCCTGAACCTGCAGGGGAAGGGAGTGTGAGCGGCTGTGACAGGCACCAGCAGGTACTCTGCAAACACAGGAAAACAGCAGCCACAGAATCAGAGACTCACAGCATGGGTTGGGCTGGGAGGGACCTTAAAGCTCAGCCAGTGCCAAGCCCCTGCCACGGGCAGGGACACCTCCCACCAGCCCAGCTTGCTCAAGGCCTCATCCAGCCTGGCCTTCAACACCTCCAGGGAGGGGACATCCACAGCCCCCCTGGGCAGCCTGTGCCAGAGTCTCCCCACCCTCACTGGCAAGAATTTCTTCCTCATCTCCAGTCTCAATCTGCCTTCTTCCAGCTTCAATCCATTGTCTCTCATTCTACCGCTCCCAGTCCTTGGCAGAAGTCCCTCCCCAGCTCTCCTGGAGCCCTTCAGGTACTGGAAGGCTGCTCTGAGGTCTCCCTGGAATCTTCTCTTCTCCAGGCTGAGCAGCCCCAATTCCCCTCAGCCCATCCCCACAGGGGAGGTTCTGCAGCCTCTTCCTGGCCTCCTCTGGAGCCTCTCCAGCAGTTCCATGGTGCTGGGCTCCCAGAGCTGGATGCAGTGCTGCAGGTAGCCTACAAGCCCAGCCTAGGCATCAGCTTACTTAAAGCTGCAGGCAGGATGTCACTGCTCCTGTCCCTGGGAAGCTGAGGTGACAGCAAAGGAGCATTTACAGATCTCTGGGCTGTGAGGCCTCTGAGCAGGGGCAGCTGCAGCCACCCTGGGGGCTGCCCTGCTGCACCCCTGCAGGGCTCCCTGCAGCAGGAGCAGCCTAGGGGCTGTCTCTGGGTGGCACCCAGCAGGGCCAAGCCCAGAGGGGCTGAGCAGGCAGGGCAGAGCTGCTTACCTCATCGTAGTACTTCACGATGTACCTGTTGATTTCAAGCAAGGCCACTTTCTCGTTGAACTCATTCTCATGTTTCTAGGAGAGAAAACCAGCCCTGGTCAGGGAGCTCCTCGGGGGCACAGCCCCGGGGGAAGCAGAGCAGCTGCCACTTCCCAGCCCTACCATAGATTCCTGAGTTAGAAATTCTTCAACCTCTGAAGTGGTCAATGGAGGCAGATCCCTGATGGCTTTGTAGTAGGCTTTCACCTCCTTCTTGTAGAGTGGAATGTCCTTAGCATAGAGAAGTTTGTTGGTTGGTGCCTCCTTGAAGAGAACATTCGAAGCCTTGTCAGATTGCACAGCACAGCCTGGCTCAGCTCCCACCTCCACGCCGCTAACTGCAGCTGACTCTGCCTGCTCCCCTCTGACTCACTGCCCTCTGTGGTGGTGACATGCAAGGGAGGAAGGTCATGAAATGAAGAACAGCCACGGGACCTCAGAGCACTGTGCCTCCTGGCAGCTGCCATGCCACCCCTTCTGCTGGCATCAGGAGGGATGAGCATTGCCCCTGGGCTTCTCTCTGCCCTCCTGCCCAGAGCTGAGCTTGCGGCAGCCGAGGCACAGGGCCCGAGGCTGACACCTCAGAGGCAGGGCAGAGGCAGCTCTGCTCTGGAAAGGCCCCCCAGGGAAGCCTTGCTAGCTCCTGTCACAGTAATCACAGTATCACAGTATAA
>CM037634.1:30721183-30945955 GCA_015227895.2 Colaptes auratus | reverse complement strand
TGAGCCCACGGCCCTCAGCACCACAGCTCTGCCCCTCTGAAACCCCTCCAGGCATGGGCATTCAGCCACCTCCCTGGGCAGCTGTTACCTCTCTGCAGGTCCCAGGAGCTCACCTGTTGGTTTTCCATATGTGGACCACATCAGGGTCTGTGATCTTCTTGCTCTCAGCTTGGGCATCCAGGAAGTCAAAGAAGTACTTGATGGCAACAGGAACTTTGTTGTTGGGCAAGCTCCAGATGCTCCTGAAGAGCTTTTCCACAACAGAGTGGATTGCAACCTGGAGAGTGAGACCGAGAGCAGCGCTGGGGCTAGGCAGGAGAGGGATCTCTCGTCCCAGAGAGCTGAGGCAACCACACACAGAGGCTGCCACAGGCTTCTGGCAGACTCCTGGGCCACAGGTGAGTGGCAAAATGGAACTGCCAACAGAGCAGAGGCAGCTGCTCCCAAGGGTCACATCCCAGCACCTGGCTGAGACAAGAGCTGTGCTGGTGAACTGCAGGAGGAAGGAAGGAAGGACCCTAAGGACCTGGCTGCTACATCAATCCAGTCACACTGGGACTCCATCTGAGGCCTCCAAAGATCATTTCATTTCATGGGCACTGCCCTGTGAAGCTGCCAGCCTGCAAGTGGTCTCTCAGCTGGCTGAGCTGCAGTAGAGAGTGAGGAGATCCCTGCTGGAAAGCTGTCTCTTGTGCTGTGGGACTCAGCAGCAGAACTCCCTTCCTCAGGGAGCACCTCCCTGACTAGAGGGAAGCTGTGCCCCACCTTGTGCCCACTGCTCCCTGTCCTGCCACTGGGCACAGAGCCTGGCCCCTTCTTGCCCCCACCCCTCAGGCATTGGCAGCCATTGCTCAGATCCCTCTCAGCCTTCTCTTCTCCAGGCTGAACAGCCCCAAGGCTCTCAGCCTCTCCTCACCACAGAGCTGTTGCAGTCCCTTCAGCATCCTCACAGCCTCTGCTGGACTCTCTCCAGCAGTTCCTGTCCCCCCTGAGCTGGGGAGCCCAGCACTGGACACAGTACTGCAGGTGTGGTCCCACCGGGGCAGAGAGAGGGCAACTGCTGCTTGAATTCCCCCCTGCTGTGCCAGCTGGGCCAAGTGTGGCACCAGCCCTCCCCAGAGCAAAGCCCCTGCAGGGTACCTTGGTGGACAGCAGCTTTGTCAGATACATTTCCTTCACTTTGAATTTCTGCTTTCCTTTGTGGCCTGCTCCTTTCACATCTTTGTTTGCCTCAGAGTCTGGCAGGATCTGTGAGGGGCAGAGCAGAGAGGTCAGAGAGAGGCAAGGGCAGCTGCCAGGCCCAGGCAGCAGCCAGCAGGCAGGAGTGAACTCACCACAGGGCAGGACTGAACTCACCAAATGGCAGTGCTCATCTGAGTAGTCCACATCTGAGCAGGAGGAAGCAGAGAGGCATCAGTCAAGCAGCCCTGCAAGCCTGGCACTTCTGCTGGCCCCAGGCTCTGCAGCAGGATGCATGCCAGGGTGCTGAGCAAGCACTCAGCGTTACCCTTTCCTGCCTGCAGTGCTGGGGAAGCCTCTGGGAAGTGCACAGGCCCAGCCCCACCGCCCCACTGCCAGCCTGGGCACCCCCACCAGCCTCCCCTGCTGCTGGGGTGAGCTGGCAGCACCTCACAGCTCTGCAGGGCCCCCAGGCAGCACTGCCCCAGTCTGGCAGGGGGCTCAGTGCAGGCAGGAGAGCAGCAGCTGAGAACAGCCTCCTGCTGCTGCTGAGGGAGCAGCAATGGCAGCCCTCTGGCCTGCACCTCAGGGGCACAAACAGCTCCTGATGCCCAGCCTGGCACTGAGCTCAGTCACCCCCTTGTGCTGCTCTCACCAGGCAGGGCTCTGTGCCACCCTGGCCTCCCTGCCCTGCTCTCCTGTACCTGTCAGGAGTCAGTGGCTGAGGCTTGTGAAGTCCTTCTGACCTCCTTTGCCTTCTCCCCTGCTCCTGGGCCAAACTGTGCCTGCCAAAGGCTGGTGCCAGGGCACCGTGGCTCTCACTCAGCCCAGCTGTGCCAAAGTGCCAGCTTTCCTGACCTGCCATTACCCAGGACCCAACCAGCCCCAGCTCAGCTCCCTGCACCCCCAGTCCCTCCCCAGCAGGCTGAGCAGGCTGCAGCTCCTCCCTCACCTGATCTGGAGGTTGCCTTCTTCTTGAACACTCTGATGGTTGCCCCATTGGAAATCTGAAAGCAAAGGCAAGCAAAGTTTCATTTCCTCAGTCCCTGAGGGAGGCAGCCCCAGGAGGGAGGCAGCCCCAGGAGGGAGGCAGCCCCAGGAGGGAGGCAGCCCCAGGAGGGAGGCAGCCCCAGGAGGGAGGCAGCCCCAGGAGGGAGGCAGCCCCGGAGGGAGGCAGCCCCAGCTGAAATCTCTGCCTCCAGGGCAGCAGCATCCTGGGGGAAGGGAACACAAAACTGATTGCCCCTCTGGGCCAGCTCAGTCCATTGCCCACCATGCCCTCTGCAGGGGTCACAGTGAGGCTCCAGAACCCTTTTCAAACTCAGCTAACTATTGAGGCCTCAAGGAGCACAAGGCCAAGTCACTCTCTACAGGACCTCCAGGACCATCCAGTCCAGCATCAACCCAACACCACCACGGCCCCAAGGGCCATGGCCTCCATGTCCTTTCCTGAGCACCTCCACCTGGGCAGCCTCTGCCAGTGCCTGACCGCTCTGGCAGCAAAGAAGTTTTCCCTCACATCCAACCTCACCCTTCCCTGGCACAATTCCAGGCCATTGCCTCTCCTTCTAGCACCCAAGACCAGGGGGCAGAGCCCAGCCCCAGCTCACTGCAGCCTCCTCTCAGGGAGCTGTAGAGGGCAATGAGGTCTCCCTCAGCCTCCTCCAGACTGAACACCCCCAGCTGCTCCTCCCCAGCCCTGCTCCCCAGACCCTTCCCCAGCTCTGTTGCCCTTCTCTGGCCCTGCTCCAGCCCTCAGTGTCCTTCTGGCAGCAAGGTCCCAACGTGATCCCAGCCCTCAAGCTTGGCAAGCCTGAGCCAGTGCTGCCCTGGGCCTGCAGAGGAACTGCCAGGCTCTGCTTTTGCTGCCCAAGAGTAACTCAGGAGCAGCTCCCAGTGAGAACCAGAGCCCTGCTCTGCTCTCAGCCGCTGCCAAGTGCTGCTGTACTTCCCCCTCTAATCACCACGAGCAGGGGCCGGAGCAGGCAGGGATCTCTGCCAAGGCAATGGAAGGGCTTCTAAAGCTTGGCAGGCAGCCTGCTGTCAGGAACCAGCTCACACACCAAGAGCCTCCACTGAAAGCTGTGCCTGGAGCCAGAGGAGCCTGCTCTCAGGCTGGCTCCTGGGAAGCAGCCACCAGCCAGGGCACAGGCAGGGGCTCCTGCAGGCTGCCGCTCACCACGCAGGGCTGCAAGCGCACACAGCGCTCTGAGGCCAGCCAGAAGCTGGAACCACCCCGAGGCCGGCCCGGGAGGTGACACCAGCACCCACCACGTCCTGCTCCCTGGCCACCAGCACGGGCAGGAGCAGGGCCCCCCAGCAGCAGCCTGGACAGTGCTGCCTCCACTGCCACTCCAGGAAGCAGGGGACAGCTCAGTGCTGGCTGCTGTCCTGAGGGCCAGCAGAGCTCAGGGGGCACAGCCACGCTTCCCTGCAGGGGCCAGAGGGGCTGCTGCACTCCATGCTCCAAGCCCAGGCTCCAGGTTTGCTCTCTGGGACAGAGGGGGGTCTGACACCGAGGGGAGTATCCCTCCCCTTCCTCACCACAGCCTCAGCAGCCAGCCCTGTGACCCAGCTCCTCGTGTCCTGCTGCCTCAATCACCTTCCGTGGCAGGCTGCTGCAAGGGCACCCCCAAACATCCCTGCCCTGTTAGCTTCATTGCCAGGCAGAGGGGAGACCTGCTCAGATGCACAGCAGAGGGACCACAGCTCCTTGGCAGGGTGGTGGCACCTCCTGCTCGCTCTCCAGGCAGCCTGGGCTCCCTGCAGCCCAGTTCCCGCAGGTGAGCTCCCCGGACCACACGTTCAGACCGGGCTGTGCCTGCCCCTGCCGCGTGAGATGCTGCTAGAGGCTGAGGCACTGCCCAGATCTGAGAGTGCTGCAGCTCTCCTTGGGTGGGAAATGTGCCCTCAGATCACCAGCAGCTGCCCTCCCAAGGCCTGTGGCTGTGCTCAAGCAAACAGTGCAGAGCTCCTAAGTGAGCTCAGCAGCAGGCTTGGCAGGAGCCAGGCCTGGGAGCACAGGCAGCACTCCAGCCAGAGACACTTCAGTGTCCCATGGGAGTGCAGAGGGTGCTGCTCCCTGCAGGAACACCACACAGAGAAGCAAGCATCCCCTGCCTGTGCACTAATAAAACAGGGCAGAAGCCAAGAGTGCCTGCTGGGGCTGGGGGCTGGACACCACCCCCCTCATGCTCAGGGCTGTTAGGAACTCTCCAGTGTCCAGGACGTGCTGCAGAGTGGGCTGAGGGCAGCTCTGAAGTAAGAGACTTGGGGGTGTTGGTTGCTGAGGAGCTCCCCAGCAGCCAGCAGTGCCTCCTGCAGCCCCCCAGGCAAATCAAGTCCAATCTTCAACCCAACCCCCCCATGGCCACCAAGCCATGGCCCCAGGTGCCATGGCCACAGGCTTCTGGAACCCCTCCAGGGCTGGGGACTCCAGCACCTCCCTGGGCAGCCTGGGACAGTCCCTGACCGCTCCTGCAGCAAAGACATTTTCCCTCCTCTCCAACCTAAGCCTCCCCGGGCACAGCCTCTCCTCCTGTCACCTGGTACTAGGGAGAGCAGCCCAAGGAACTCCTGTGTTAATCTCCAGGGAAGGGTCAGGAGGGCCACAGGCAAAGCTGTGCTCAAGACCCTGGCTGGTGGCTCAGGACATCTGGGTTCACTGCTGCCTCCCCAGCAGCTGAGGAGATCAACAAATGCCTCCAGAAATCTGTGAAGTGCTTCCAAATGAGCTTGTTCCACATCTCAGCAACCTCCTGCCCTGCTCAGGCTACCACCAGCCCTGGCTGCAGTCCTTGCTCCTCTCTGTGGTGCCCCTGTGCATGCCATGTAGACAGCAAGGTGCTGAGGGCTGGCTCAGGGTCCCCAGCCCCTCCTGCCACAGACCTCCCCTCACCAGCAAAGCTTCTCAACAAGCAGCAACTGCTCCAAAAGGCAGAGCTGGGAATGCAACAGTGAGGCATGAAGGGAGCTGCCTGAGCACCCAGCAGGCTCAGCTCACTCCAGCATCGAGCTGTGAGCCGCCAGAGCACCGAGGCCAACCCTCTGTGGCACATTTCCCTGTGGCCTCACCCTCTAACTCGACTGGGGGCAGTGGGCACTCTGCCTGCTGTGCTTCTGCCAGTGTGCTGCAGCCAGCAGGGCCCTGCCAGCAGCTGCAGCCTCCTGGGCTGCTGCAGTAAGGGGCAGATGCCTGCTTTCCAGGCACAGCTGGAAGTGGAGGGGAAAGCCTCTGGGACAAGTGGTGACAGCGGATGGAAGCACAGGGAGAGGACAAGGGAAGGAGACTGACAGGTCTCAAGAGCAGAGCAAGCAAACCCATCCCTCCTCCCCATTCCAGCTCTCACTGAGGCCTCACAACTATCAGCACCACCTGAAAACCACCAGAGGAGATGAGAAGACACAGACAGCTGCTCATGGTGCAGGGAAACCTCAGCAGCAGGCCAGAAGCTGTCTGAGGGTGCTGCTCACAGCTGGGCAGCAGATGTTGCTCTAACCCAGCTGCTCAGCAGGAGCACTGCCTGCTGTGCCTGAGCCAAGCAGCCCTGCCACAAGCACCCCTCCAAGGCAGCAGAAAGCCTGCCTCACCGGCAAGCACCCTGGGGTCACCCAGGGCTGTCCTGCTGCTGCTGCTGCTCAGCTGCTGCCTCAGCACCTGGACCAGGCAGGCAGCATCTGGCCCTGGGGCTCCTGGCCCTGGCCTCCCAGCTCACCTCGTAGTGCCCAACGGTGTTCAGCTTCCTTATGCCATCCTCCAGCACCTCTGAGGAGCCATCCACGTCCAGCAGCTCCCTTGGCTGCTCCTCAGACACCAGCTCTGCAGGGGGACAGCAACAGACAAGAAGGACACCTCACAACCACAGCGTGGGGTGGGCAGGGCAGGGCCACAGAGAGCATCTGCCCTGATGCCTCTGCCAGCTGCTGCATGCTCCGGAGCAGCCTCTAGCTGGTGCCTGTGCCAGCTGCTGCAGGCTCCGGAGCAGCCTCTAGCTGACGCCTCTGCCAGCTGCTGCATGCTCCGGAGCAGCCTCTAGCTGGTGCCTGTGCCAGCTGCTGCATGCTCCGGAGCAGCCTCCAGCTGATGCCACTGCCAGCTGCTGCAGGCTCCAGAGCAGCCTCTAGCTGGTGCCACTGCCAGCTCCTGCATGCTCCGGAGCAGCCTCCAGCTGGTGCCACTGCCAGCTGCTGCATGCTCCGGAGCAGCCTCTAGCTGATACCACTGCCAGCTGCTGCATGCTCCGGAGCAGCCTCCAGCTGGTGCCACTGCCAGCTGCTGCATGCTCCGGAGCAGCCTCCAGCTGGTGCCTGTGCCAGCTGCTGCATGCTCCAGAGCAGCCTCTAGCTGATACCACTGCCAGCTGCTGCATGCTCTGGAGCAGCCTCTAGCTGATGCCACTGCCAGCTGCTGCATGCTCTGGAGCAGCCTCTAGCTGGTGCCTGTGCCAGCTGCTGCATGCTCCGGAGCAGCCTCTAGCTGATGCCACTGCCAGCTGCTGCATGCTCCGGAGCAGCCTCCAGCTGATGCCTCTGCCAGCTGCTGCATGCTCCGGAGCAGCCTCCAGCTGATGCCACTGCCAGCTGCTGCATGCTCCGGAGCAGCCTCTAGCTGATGCCTCTGCCAGCTGCTGCATGCTCCGGAGCAGCCTCCAGCTGGTGCCTCTGCCAGCTGCTGCATGCTCCGAGCAGCCTCCAGCTGGTGCCACTGCCACTGCTGCATGCTCCGGACAGCCTCCAGCTGGTGCCACTGCCACTGCTGCATGCTCCGGAGCAGCCTCCAGCTGGTGCCACTGCCAGCTGCTGCATGCTCCGGAGCAGCCTCCAGCTGGTGCCACTGCCAGCTGCTGCATGCTCCGGAGCAGCCTCCAGCTGGTGCCTGTGCCAGCTGCTGCATGCTCCGGAGCAGCCTCTAGCTGGTGCCACTGCCAGCTGCTGCATGCTCCGGAGCAGCCTCCAGCTGGTGCCACTGCCAGCTGCTGCATGCTCCGGAGCAGCCTCCAGCTGGTGCCACTGCCAGCTGCTGCATGCTCCGGAGCAGCCTCCAGCTGGTGCCTGTGCCAGCTGCTGCAGTGCTTCCCCAGCAATGCCTCTCAGCAGCTGGGTTCTGCCTACGTGCCGAACAGCTCCAGGTCACGGGCAGGAGCCCGTGGCGGGAGAGCCCCAGGCCAGGGCAGTGGCCCCATGAGGGGGCAGCCGAGGGGCAGCGTCTCACCCAGGCCGATCTCGTCCAGCTGCAGGCCATAGAGGAAGCCGTTCTTGTGGAGGAAGGCCTGCAGGCTCTTCTCCTTGGCCTGGCCGATGGTGTCGCAGTCCAGCACGTTGACGGGCAGGCTCTGGCACGCCTCCCCGCGCTCGTTCTCGGGCAGCCGCTCGAAGATGACGTTCACGGTCTGGGGAGAGAGGCGGCTGCCAGCCGGGGGGCCGCCGAGCCGGGGGGCGGCAGGAGGAGCGCGGCCAGCAGGGCCGGGGAGGGTCTCCCCTTGCACGGCTGGGGAGGGTCTCCCCTCGCAGGGTCACGCCCTGCAGGGCCGGGGAGGGTCTCCCCTCGCAGGGTCACGCCCTGCAGGGCCGGGGAGGGTCTCCCCTCGCAGGGTCACGCCCTGCAGGGCCGGGGGGGGGGTGGGGTGGTCTCCCCTCGCAGGGTCGGTCTGGGGAGGGTCTCCCCTCGCAGGGTCACGCCCTGCAGGTCCGGGGGGGGGGGGGGGGGGTTCCTCCCCTCGCGGGGTCACGCCCTGCAGGCCGGGGGGGGTCTCCCCTCGCGGGGTCACGCCCTGCAGGGCCGGGGGGGTCTCTGCTGCCGCTCTGCCCTGCTGAGATCACAGCTGGAGTGCTGTGCCCAGCCCCCAGCTCCCCGGGGCAGGGGAGACAGGGAACTGCTGCACAGGGTCCAGGGGAGGCTGTGAGGATGATGAAGGGACTGCAACATCTCTGCTGTGGAGAGAGGCTGAGAGCCCTGGGGCTGCTTAGTCTGGAGAGGGGGCTGAGAGGGCTCTGATCAATGTCTATCGATATGGGAGGGGTTGGGGTCAGGGCTCTGTCTGGTGGTGCCCAGTGACAGGACAAGGGGCCATGGACACAAGCTGGACCCCAGGAGGCTCCACCTCAGCATGAGGAGAAATTTCTTTGATGTGAGGGTGCTGGAGCAGGCTGCCCAGGGAGGTTGTGGAGTCTCCTGCTCTGGAGCCTTTCCAGCCCCCCCTGGCTGTGCTCTGTGTGCCCTGCCCTGGGTGCCTCTGCTCTGGCAGGGGCTTGGACTGGGTGATCTCTGGAGGTGCCTTCCAACCCTTCCCATGCTGTGACTCTGCCTCCAGGGAGCACCTGGCATGGGAAACCTACAGACCCTTGCCAGCAAGCCTGAGAGGCTTTCAGCTTACTACAACTGTTACAGACAAAAGATTATTGGAAGCAAGTGGAATCCCTTGAGCCCCAGGAGTCAGAGAGAGAGCAAGCAGCCCTCCAGCCACTCCTCCCCAGGCCTGCAGGGCTGCAAGGGGCTGCTGGGGCCCAAGTGCAGCACTCCACACTTGACCTTGCTGAGGGAGGACACCAAGATGCTTAATTCTGAGGAACAGAAGTCCGTGGGAAGGACAGAGGGGATGGAAGGGGAGGAGGGTGCCTGCAGAAGGAGCAGCAGACTGGATTCCATGCCTCAGGTTGGGATTTCATGCAGAAAATTAGCAAGAGAGACACTGGCAGAGGGAAGCTGCAGCCAGGTTTGTGAGGCCTGCGGAGCAGCTGAGCAGGCAGCAGTCCTGCCCTTGACTGACTGCCCTGAGGTCAGGCTCTGGCAGGACAACAGCACAGACAGGGCCCTGACTGCATCCTGTCTTTGGGAAACTCACTCAGAGCCTTTGGCTCCTCCAGTCCCTGAGCTGATGCTTCTGGGGTTCATAGGCACAGGATGGGTTGGGTTGGAAGGGACCTTCAAGACCATCCAGCTCCTGCCCCCTGCATGGGCTGGGACACTTCCCAGCAGCCCAGGCTGCGGAAGGCCTCTCACACTGAACTGATGCTCCGGGAAGCACTGCTTCCTTCAGCCTCCTCCTGAGGCTCTTTCTATGCTGCAATACTCCTGTTCCTCCTCCTACATTTCCCCTTCTCTTCAGGCCCTCAGGAGGAGCTGCCTCTCTGCTGTCTCCTCTTCAGCACTGCTCTCACACACTGCACAGCAGCAGAGCACCACAGCATGGGCTGGGCTGGGGCACCTCCAAAGCTCATCCAGTCCACCCCCTGCCCTCAGCAGGGACATCCTGCACTGGATCAGGCTACCCAGAGCCCTGACCAGCCTCACCTTGAATAACTCCACAACCACCTGCCCTGGGCAACCTGTTCCAGTGCTCCCCCACCCTCACGGGGCAGAACTTGGCATGTGAGAGTCCTCCATTCCCTGCTCAGCTCCCTGCAGGACAGGCCTGTGACAGGACAGCAGCAGCCCTGGATGGAGGTGGGCTGGGAGTACCTCATGGACTCCTAAACTGAAAGCCTCCACAACGAGAGGATAACAACTTTGCAACCCAGAGAAGGGGTCAGATGAGGAGAAATATTTCACTGCCTAGAAGTCTCTAAGCCAAGACAGGCAGAGGGGTTTGCTGATCTGATCTCCTGCAGGAGTTAATCTCCAGTGATGGAGCAATTGATGGGGAGCTAGGAAGCCAATTATTATTGTCTTCACCTCCCAGCTGAAGTTTGCATACATCAGATTCAAGCTGTCTGACAGCACCAGCCCTGGCTTCAGAAACCATTCATCAGAAGCTGACAGTCACAACCACTCCATTTAGAGAGGAACTGACTGGAAAGAGAATCAGGAATGGCTACAAAGGTATACAAATCCTTTTATCAGCAGCTCTGGGGGTCAGAGATATTGGAGAGAAGTCACAGGAGGACACATGGAGGTCCCAAGGAAACATCATCACAGAATGGTTCAGGTTGGAAGGGACCTTAAAGGCCATCCAGCTCCAACCCCCTGCCACGGGCAGGGACACCTCCCACCAGCACAGGCTGCTCAGGGCCTCATCCAGCCTGGCCTGGAACACTTCCAAGGCTGGGGCCTCCACAAGTTTCTAAAGAGCATCTGTGACATGAATGGGGTGAAGGATGCTCAGGGCCTCCTGTGGTGGTTTGTCTGAGAAAGAGGGGGAAAAAAAACCCAAAATGTCCATTCCTGTGTCCAGAGAGAGAATCAAAGAGTCATTTTGGTTTGAAGAGACCTTGCCTTCAGGAGACCTTTCAGATCATGGACTCCAAGCACTGACCCAGCACTGGCAAGTTCCACTAAACTATGTCTCTCACCACCACATCTTCATGGCTTTGAAACCCCTCCAGGAAGGGACAGAGTTGATAGAGACCCTCAGCAAAAGTCTCTCTGCAGCCTTCCTGCAGGATCCCTTCAGGTGCTGGCAGCAGCTCTGAGGTGCCCCTGGAGCCTTCTCCTCTGCAGGCTGCACAGCCCCAGCTCCCTCAGCCTGTGCCCAGGCAGAGCTGCTCCAGCCCTTGGAGCATCTCTGTGGCCTCCTCTGGCCTCTCTCCACAGCTCTGTGCCCTTCTCCTGCTGGGGACACCAGAGCTGGAGGCAAGACTGGAGGTGAGGTCTGAGCAGAGCAGGGTCAAGAGGGATTAGCAGAAGTGGCAGAGCTCTCCAGCAGGAGCTGAACACAGGCTGCAAGAACTGTTCAAGGCTGCTTCAGGAGCACAAAGCAAGCACCTGCAGAGACCTGTCTGGGAGGAAGCAGCCTGGACCCCAGCTCAGAGACAGCAACAGATTTCAGAAGCATTTTCCCCCACTGCTGCAGTGCCAGAATGCCAACCTTTGCAGACAGAGTTTACTGATGGCTCTGCAGCTTTCTAGCTGTCTTGAAAGTGCCTTTCAAAGAAGGGATCCTTTGGTGAAGCTATCAATAACCAGGGCAGATGATACACAAGGCAAGAAATGTGAGAACACCAGAGCTACTCAGGAGCTTACTGCAGGGGGGTTGGACCAGATGACCTTTAAAGGTCCCTTCCAACCCAATGCATCTAGGATTCTATGATTCAAGCCCTCCTCTTCATTACCCAGCTCTCTGTTCAGCTATGCATCTGAACCAAGCACAGCTCCATTTATCAGGCAGCAGCAAAGGAACAGGGGAAAAATGGAGACTGGTAAGTCAGGAGCAGTCCTGTAAAGCAGAGCAGACCACAGCAGGCAGCACGATGAGACTGCCTTAAACCCACCCTCCTGCCTCCCAGGCTGTGACATGCAATGAACAGGAGCACTCAGACTGATCAGAGAGTTGTTGGGGTTGGAAAAGCCCTCCAAGACCACCCAGCCCAACCAGCAAGCAACCCCCCCATGGCCACCAAACCGTGGCCCCAGGTGCCATGGCCACAGGGTTCTGGAACCCCTCCAGGGCTGGGGACTCCAGCACCTCCCTGGGCAGCCTGGGACAGTCCCTGACCACTCCTGCAGCAAAGGCATTCTTCCTCCTCTCCAACCTAAGCCTCCCCTGGCACAATTCCAGGCCATTGCCTCTCCTTCTATCTCCTGAGACCTGAGGGACAAGACTGAGGAAGTTCTGTGTTACTCTGTAGGCAAGATTCAAGAGAGCAAAGTCCCTCTGCAGCCTTCCTGCAGGATCCCTTCAGCTATGGGAGGGCAGCTCTAAAGTCCTCCTGGAATCTCCCTTTCTCCAGGCTGAACAAGGCCAGCTCCCTCGGCCTGTCCCCACAGCAGAGGTGTTGGGAAGCCTCTCCTGGGTCCACCCTCCGCTCCCTGCCCAGGGCAGGCTGCTGTGCCCTTCCCTGCGGACAGGAGCCCCACGTGTCTCATGCCTGGAACAGCTTCCTGCTCTCTCACAAATGAGCCTAATAATACCACAACCAAGACACCTCACCAGCAGACAGGGTTCCCAGCCCTGGCAGAAGGGTTGTCACTGCTGTGAGCCTCCTAGGTGACCCCAGCAGGAGAAGGACACAGAGCTGTGGAGAGAGGCCAGAGGAGGCCACAGAGATGCTCCAAGGGCTGGAGCAGCTCTGCTGGGAGCACAGGCTGAGGGAGCTGGGGCTGTGCAGCCTGCAGAGGAGAAGGCTCCAGGGGCACCTCAGAGCTGCTGCCAGCACCTGAAGGGATCCTGCAGGAAGGCTGCAGAGAGACTTTTGCTGAGGGGGTCTGGAGCCAGGCCAAGGGGGAAGGGTTTGGAGCTGAGGCAGAGCAGGGTCAGAGTGGAGCTGAGGAAGAAGTTGTTCAGCAGGAGGCTGCTGAGGCTCTGGCACAGGCTGCCCAGGGAGGCTGTGGCTGCCTCCTGCCTGGGGGTGCTGAGGGCCAGGCAGGATGAGGCCCTGAGCAGCTGAGTGCAGCTGAGAGGTGTCCCTGGGCACGGAGGGGAGGTTGGAGCAGCTGAGCTCTGAGCTCCCTTCCAGCCTGAGCCACTCAGGGATTCTGTGTCCCAGAGGGCCATGCCCACAGACTGCTGACCAGCCCAAACTCTCATTTGCTTCAGTATGTGGCATCTTAGGACCTCCATCCTCCTGCTGCAGCTACCAAAGACGGGCAGCCCTGGAAACTGCAGCCCCCCGAGGCTCTGAAAGGGGCTGAGCTCTCCTCCAGAGCCACAGCACTTGCAGTGTCCCTGCTGTGGCAGTTGCTGCAGCCAAGCTCTGGAGCCCTCTGTGCGGCTCCGTTTCTCTCTCTTAAGGACGTCTGTTAAGTCCAAGAGGAAGGCAGCAGCTAAGGAGCAAGCAAGCTATGGAAGTGACTGGAAATGCAGACTCTGAAGATCTCAGACTCACACCCACTGGAAATTCTGGGGGAAATGAGCTCTGATTACTCTGCAAATCTTTTTCAGCCCTTCTGCTCAAAAAGTCAATTTTCACACGCCCCAACGTGCAGCCACCCTCACCCTGAGAGCCAGAACGACCAGCAGGGAGGGAATTCCAGCTCTCCAACAGTCCTGGCTCTAACTTTCAAATAGCAAGGACTTTGGAGTAGCTATGGTAAAGTGCAGCCCCTCAGCTGGAGTGCCCAGCACCTTGCCTTTAACCAAGCAGCTAACTGAACCCCACCACACTGTGACCTTGCTAATGTGCAGCTAATAACATGGAAAGCCACAGCAAACTGCTGCTGCCTGCAGGCCAGCCACAAGTAAGCACAGGGGGAGAAGAAAGCCTCTGCTTCCAGGCTCTGACTCCCAGGGGAAGTGGGATCCAGCTCCAACTCGAAGCATATGCTGAGATTTCTGTAGTGCACTTTAAAGTAGGAAGGAATTGTAACACCCTGAGACTTCATTAAAGCTACCCTTGAGTGATTAAGGCATGCTGTGAATGAGGAGTGAGTGCTCCTTGAGAAGTGGCTGTTGGGCAAACACCACCTAGTTAACCTCTGCTGTGCTTTGAGCCTCTGTCACTAACAACCATTTGATGACCTGGGCACTTGACCAGCACCTCAGTGCCTGAGAGCCTCCATTCACCTTCCAGGAAGGGAGCAAACATTGCCCACGGTGTCTGTGGGCTCAGGCTGGGCCAGGGGAGGCTTAGGTTGGAGAGGAGGAAGAATGTCTTTGGTGCAAGAGTGGTCAGGGACTGGCAGAGGCTGCCCAGGGAGGTGGTGGAGTCCCCAGCCCTGGGGGTGCTCCAGAAACCTGTGGCCATGGCACCCGGGGCCATGGGCTGGTGGCCATGGTGGTGCTGGGTTGAAGGTGGGACTGGGTGATGTGAGAGGTGGTTTCCAGTGACTGTGTGCTTGGAGGGAAGAGCAAGAGCAAACCTACCACTGTTCTGAACTCAGAGACTTGCCACAGCAGCCAGTCCTCGTTGAGGGTGTAGAGAGCTTTGCAAGTGATGGCATCCACAGGGCCTTTGTTTATCCTCTGGTTGAGGGTTGTCACCAGCAAATAGAAGGGCTCACCAATTGTCTCCTACAAGAAGACACAAACACAAGGAACATGTTTAGCTTAGTGCTCATGGCTAACCAGAACAAAGGGAAGGGTAACAAATGATGACTTTAATCACTAGCTCAGGGATCCCTAGGAAGAGATTCACAGGATGGGTGGGGGTGGAAGGGACCTGAAAGCTCATCCAGGGGGTTGGGACTGGATGAGCTTTGAGGTCTCTTCCAACCCAACCCATTCAATGAATCTGTGAGAGAGAGAACACAATTGGGGCTGACCCCCAGACTCCAGGGAAGAGTGGTCAGGCACTGAAATAAGTTGCCCAGGTTGGTGCTGGAGTCCCCATCCCTGGAGGTGTTCAAGATACCTGTGGCCATGGCACTTGGGGCCATGGCACTTGGGGCCATGGTGGTGCTGGGTTGAAGGTTGGACCCAGAGATCTTAGAGAGCTTTTCCAGCCCAAACAACTCTGTGATTCTACAAAAGCACCTGAGGAAGGAAGGATGGAGCATGCAATCATAGCACTGCCAGGGCTGGAGGGCACCTCAAGCATCACCCAGTGCCACCCCCCTGCCACGGGCAGGGACACCTCACACTAGATCTTTGTCTCCATGTGCCAGCGCTCCTGCAGCCTGGCATCTCCCCAGCACAGCTCTGGGACACTGACTGCTGGACCAAGGACAGATCTCTGCCAGCTCCCTGGCTCTCTCTTGGGCTTTCAGGAATCCACTGAGAGCCTCAAACTTCTGCTGCTCCACTGATGCAAGCACTGATCTAAGTGAACCCAACTGCTGCACCACCACCACGCTGGTTAAGAGAGACAGGAAGCAAAAGAGGGCCTGAAACCAAGAACTCAGTGCTTCCAAGTGGGCTAAAAGAAACACACAGCAAAATGGAAGGGAATGCTTGAAGTCTCTCAGCTCCTGAAATCTGCTGTTTGGAGGCCAGGCAGTCAGGCAAGAAGCTCCACTTGCCAGAGGCTGGCATGCCTTAAATGCCCAGGATGGGTTAGCTTCCAAGACCTTGCATGGAGGTCTGCTTCCAGCCTCAGTAATTCCCTGGTTCTGAGGCTCTGTGAAAGGTGCAGCTGCCTTTTGGCACGACCACAACACATCTCATGGAGCAGACAGTGTCTGCCAGGAGAACAGGACAGGAGAGTTAGGAAATGATCCTAATCAGCCACTGCAATTGGAAAACGATCCCACTTTCAGCCACACAAAGGATGTGGCCATCACTCACAGATGGGCTCCTGCCCTGCCCCCCCGATGACAGCTAGCTCACTCACCTGAAGCAGCAGAGCCACCCATTACTGATGTCAAAGGCTAGAGGGAATGCTTTAAGCAACTCTGAAGGCAGCAATCAGTTGCAAAGAGCCTTCTGGCTCCTCGGGGGGGTGAAAGGTGCACACGTACCCGGAGGAAGCCAGAGAGGCAGACAGACATCCAGTTGGTCAGCAGCTTCTCTACCACAGATTCAGTCCTCCTGAGCAGCAGCTTAGGCTGCACGTTGCTTGATTGCTCCATCAAGTCCTTTGTCAACACTTCCAGGATATGGGTCAGGTAAACCAGCTTGGTTTGGAGGGCAATGGTCAGGAAGGATGCAAACAAGCACCTGTTAAAAGCAAGGGGGAAAGGAAAACAAGGCAAGTGTGGCATTTGGATGGTCTCTACCCAAACCCCTTTCACAAATGGAACTCCTTAGGGCAGTTCATATCCTAAGTCTTCCCCCCTCAGGCACAGAAGTGTGCACTGATCTCCACAGAGCTCTGACCAATGCCAGCCCACCTGCTCTTGCTGCTGTTCTGCCACCCAGGATGTGTCCCTCCCCCACAGGATGATGATCACAGGGTGGCAGGGGTTGGAAGGCACCTCTGGACGTGATCCAGTCCAAGCCCCTGCCAGAGCAGGATCACCCAGGAACACAGCCAGGTGGGTCTTGAAAGTCTCCAGAGGAGACTCCACAACCTCTCTGGGCAGCCTGCTCCAGGCCTCCAGCAGCCTCACACCAAAGAAGTTCTTCCTCCTGTTGAGGTGGAACCTCCTGTGCTGTAGTTTCCATCCACTGCCCCTTGTCTTGTCCCAGGGCACAAGAGAGCAGAGGCTGTCCCTGTCCCTTCCTCCCTGGCCCTCAGATCTTGACAGACACTGCTCAGATCCCCTCTCAGTCTCCTCCTCTGCAGACTGAGCAGCCCCAGGGCTCTCAGCCTCTCCCTGCAGCACCACCAGGGACAGGAGGTTTCTACCCTGCACAAGTGCTGCTCCACCTGCAGGCAGCGTTCAGGGGTCTGGGGGGAGCCTTCCTGCTCCTTTGCTGTCTGCTGTCACAAACACCCTGACTTCTTTCAATGCCCTGTTTCATGGCAATGCCTCTGGGGGCTTTCTTCCCCTTCCTCAGTGTGCACAGATAGAAAGGAGATGGAAAAATGCTCTGGAGCAATGCAAGCTTGGTCTGCAAGGAGCAGCAATTACATCTGTGTGCTGGCTTTGGGGCTGGGGGTTTTTGGGGGTCTCTTTTTTCCCCTTGCTAGTTGTTTGCCTTGAAGGTGAAAAGCATAACCATACTGTACCTGTCCTTCACAGAGAAATTTTTCTGCTTTTCAAGGGTGTGAATGAGAGTAACAAGAAAGTTCTTGTTACAAATTAAAGCATGCAACATGTTGAAGCTTTCATCCTTGCTGGTTTGGTCTCTGCTCTGGAACAGTTAAACAAAAGACAAGCAGGCTGAAGTCTGGCTGCGATGGACTCTGCATGCTCAGAACACAAACCAAAAGGACTCAAAATGAAACCAAATGGGAAGCAACACCTGGGGTAAGACCCTGGCCTCATCCAGATCAGAGGGGAGCCTGCACTTTATTCTCCTCAGGATTCTCACCAAAGGTCTGTGTGACACCACAGAGCACACCTCTGCTGCCAGCGCTGCCAGCCCCCGGCCAGGCGGCTCCGGGCCGCCGCCCAGCCCCGCCGCCTCCCCCTTCGGCCCAGCCCCGCCGCCTCCCCCTTCGGCCCGGCCCCGCCGCCTCCCCCTTCGGCCCGGCCCCGCCGCCTCCCCCTTCGGCCCGGCCCCGCCGCCTCCCCCTTCGGCCCAGCCCCGCCGCCTCCCCCTCGGCCCAGCCCCGCCGCCTCCCCCTTCGGCCCGGCCCCGCCGCCTCCCCCTTCGGCCCGGCCCCGCCGCCTCCCCCTTCGGCCCAGCCCCGCACAGGACACACGTCTCACTAATGCTTTCTAGGGGTAAATCCATGGGGGGAGGGAACACAGTGAAGAGGCAATCCGGCGTGCCCTGGGGCAGCCCTGAGCTAAAGGACACAACCACTGGAGGCAAACCCTCTGTTCATGAAGGCACATCACACTACAGCCACTTACCTGGGGCATGTCTTCACTGAAGATGGATGCATAGCCTCCTGACTACAACACAAGACAGGGGACATTGATCATTCTTAGCTGCACACAGATTCAGACTCACAGCATGGGTTGGGTTGGAAGGGACCTCAAAGCTCAGCCAGTTCCAACCCCCTGCCATGGCAGGGACACCTCCCACCAGCCCAGCTTGCCCAATCTCTCACCCAACCTGGCCTTCAGCACCTCCAGGGAGGAGGCAGCCACAGCCTCCCTGGGCAGCCTGTGCCAGTCTCCCCACCCTCACTCTAAAGAAGTTCTTCCCAATCTCCAGTCTCAATTTCCTCTCTCCCAGCTCAAAGCCATTGTCCCTTGTCCTGGCACTCCAAGCCCACCAGCCCAGGCTGCTCAAACTCTCACCCAACCTGGCCTTGAATATCTCCAGGGAGGAGGTACCCACAACCTCCCTGGGCAGCCTGTGCCAGTGTCTGGAATAGATAAACCTGAAATGGAACAATGGGAATGCTGAATTCCTATGCAGCTATGATATAAAAACTCCACACAAGGACTTCTGCAAAGGTGCTGCCAAGGTTCCCTGGAAAACCAACTCTCCAAGGTGCCCTGGCATGGACTTCAGCGCTCCTCTGCGTGCTCCCCTGTGCTGCTGAGCTGCCCCAGCACAGCAGCCAGCTGAAGCTCTGCAGGAGGAGCTGCTCATCACCCTCCTCTACAAATGTACTGCTGTGCTGCATCCTTCCTGGATGGCAGTGCCAGCCTTTGGTGCCCAGGGTTCCTGCCACAGAGTGACACTTGAGTTCATCTGCCTCCATTCAGCTCCAGACACTTCATCAGCGTTCACTAACGATCCCCCCAGGAGGTCCATGCTCCCAGCCTCCCAAGGCACAGGTGCCACCACACATCTCCGAGCAAAAGCTCAGCCCCCAGCTTCTCAAATACCTTCTCAGCACCTCTTCTCTGCTCCTTCCTGGCTCGAAGGTCCCAGCACAGCTGCATGCTGTGAAAGCAGCACCCTTGAGTGACAGGTTCACACTGCTAACATTCACTCTCAGCTGCTCTCTCTGTGCTGCTGGCAGCCCCTGGCTTCCTCACAGAGCCACAGAATGGTTTAGCTTGGAAGGGTTCTTCAATCTTCAGCTCCCTGCCAGGGGCAGGGACATCCTGCACTAGATCCACTGCCTGAAGTCCTGCCCAACCTGGCCTTGCACACTTCCAGGGAGAGGGCAAACACAACTTCTCTGGCTAACCACAAAGAATTGCTTCCTAATGCCCAAGCAGATTCTACTCTTTCTCAGTTTAAAACCACTTGCCCTCGTGCTGTCACTACAGGCCCTGGCAACAAGTCCCTCTCAGTCCCCTATAAACCTCCTTTGTATCACAAGGCTGCTACAGGCCACTGGAGCCTTCTCTTCCCCAGGCTCAACAACCCCAACTCACTCAGGCTTTCTCCAGAGGGTGTTCCTACCCTCCAACCATTCCGTGGCCCTTCTCTGGGCCTCTCTAACAGGTCCCTGTCCCTGTTTTGCTGGGACCCCAGAACCAAACACGGGGCTCCAGCTGGGGCCTCAGGAAGCAGAGCAGAGAAGCAGCTCCCTTGAGCTGCTGCCAGGCTCCCTGTTACGCAGCCCAGCGCGGCGTTTGCTGGGCTGCAGGCACACCTGGCCACCTCACAGCTCCCTTCCTCTCTGAGCTGTCATCTCCCATTTTCCTCATGCCTCCTCTTCTCTTCTTCCCTTCCAGCCTCTTCTCACTCTTCCTCCACTAGGTACTGCCTTTCTTTCCAGCACCCCTATTGCCACCTACCAATGAAAGGCTCACAGAGAGAGCCTGGCACAGCCAGGAGGTTCAAAATGCCTGTGGCCTGTGAGCAAGGAGGGCAGCACTAAACCAAGCAGGGTGGGAACTTGGAGGAAGACAGAAACATTAATCCAAAGTTAACAAGGAAAGCAAAAATAAGGCTGAGCATAAGGACCATTTTAATAATAGATGCAATGTCCACTCAAGACCTACAAGCATTAGGCATAAGCCAAAAGCTCTCAAGCCAGATGAGAGTCAGCAAATTGAAGCAGCAGGAAGCTGGAAGCTCAATATGAAGATGGAGTCCATGACTCTTAATTTTAGCTATCTGACTCCCTCCTCCAGCAGCTCATCCCATCCTGAGACAGATGTCTCAGGCAAGTGGGATGCATCACTTGCTGGAGCTGCTCAGTGAAGAGCTTTGCTGTCCATGTTCCAACAGCTTAGATGAGATGAGGCAAAGGTCATCAAACACAGCAGAAGGCAGAAAGAGCAGAACACAGACCTGGTGGTTTGTCATCTCAGCCCTCCTGCCAGCCCTGCTGACACTCAGTGGCAATGTACTCCCTGATTGCCTTCTCTGTTCATCTTCAGTGTTTGTTTAGTGGAGCACTGCTCTGCTCCCACAGCCTTACAGCACAAGGCATGTTTGAACACCCCTGCAATGCAAACAGCTAAGCACTCAGCAGGAGAAACTGGCACACACCAAGTGAAATGACTTCCCTGACACCACATGTCAGCAGAGAGCTAACAGTGCTGAGCTGACCTTTGTGCTATCAATATTTCAAACTGAGACAGAACCTAATTGGAATCATTTTCAGGATGAGCAGTGGCAGGAGACTCACCAAGGCAAAGCTGCCCTGGTGCAGTGCAGCAGAGACTGGCAGCCTTGGTGCCTCTGTATTCTTTTTCTGTTGTGCACAGAGCAAGGCATCACCATCCAGGCAGCTTCTACAGACTGGGGCCCAGCACTAGGAAAAGACCAGCCCCTCAAAACAAAGCCCTGTGTTAATGCTGATAGGCCCAGCAGCAGGACCGCCTGAGAGGAGAGAGACGCAGAAGTGTGGATTCCTTGAGCCATTCTCTCCAACCCTCCCTTAGGGACCTCACACAAATTGGACTGGGGGCATCCCAGGGGTAGCAGAAGGGATGCTCCCAGTTTGCTGTGGTGTGAGAACTCAGCTCCAAGGGTGGAAGGACTCTGCATGTGCCATGCCACACAACCACAGGGCGGTAGGGGCTGCTCCCAAGAACAAGGACCTCTGAGCTGGGCAGCACTCCAGTGCTGCTGTGACTTTGACCTGCACTCCTCTCACTTCGGGTTCCACCACGGCAGCAGCTCGGAGTGTTAAGCCAGCAGGACCTCAGAGCCATTCCTTCACCCCACAAGCCTAACTAGGAGGTGTCATGGTGTCAGCTAGCATGTCAGCCAGCCTGACTGCCACTCAATCAGCCACAGCACAGAGAGCGTGAGGCCACGGGGCAGTGGGTAAATTACAGCTTAGCTGCAGTGGCCTGGAAGGCTTTGTGAGGCTGGGGAAACCCCAAGGGGATGCACACACAGCCCCTGAACACCCAACAAGGATGCTGCACCCACAGCGTGCAGGGCCTGGTTAAAAACAGAGGTGCACAGCCCTGAGTCTTCTTTGGCCATTCCTGACTTCAGAAAAGTTTCCTGTGAAAGCAATGTGCAGCTACTGCACAGCACTGACTTCATTTCGTTGATCCTGACCTTCCTAGAGCTGCCCTATCAGGCAGCACTGCCACCTGAACAGAGCTGTTAGGTATTTACCTCTGGGAAGAAAGTTCTAAGAGCAAAGTGTTTGTAGTCAAGGAAGGGAACGGTCCCAAAGCTGTCCACCACGTCCAGCTCATCCATCTGCAGCTCAGCAAAGCCTGGGAAAGAAGCCCCCCTCCCCACCCACAGAGTTAATTGAGGTCACACACAATCAGCTTCACAACCACCTCCACAACTTGCCCCAAGAGATCACAGATCAGAGAGACACAGAGCCATGGAATGGCTTCAGCTGGAAGGGACCTCAGAGCTCATCTCCTCCAACCTCCCTCCATGCCAGGGACACCTCTCAGCTAGACTCAGCTGCTCAGGGCCTCATCCAGCCTGGCCCTCAACACCCCCAGGCAGGAGGCAGCCACAGCCCCCCAGGCAGCCTTCTCTCCCCCCCAGCAGCTCAGCTCTTCCTGTGGAGGCTGAGCTGCCCAATGAGCAGGCCCTTGGCTGACTGCTTTCTCCCACAAAGCTTTGCTGAGGCAGAGCCCCCCTGCCATGGGCAGGGACACCTCCCACCAGCCCAGGCTGCTCAGAGCCTCAGGGTGCTCCTTGAAGCTCAGCTGCCAGGTAAGATGGGGCTGCTTTTCCAGCTGGCCCTCCTAGGAGTGGGGGAGCATCCACCCCCTCGGCTGAAGGCAACGCCACCTGCAATCCCATCAGCTCAGGGCTCTCTGCTCCTGCACAGCAGTGCTGGAGGGGATCTCTGGCAGGTCACAAAAGCATTCTAACAGCTGGACAATCCCAAGGCTTCTATGGTGTGAGCTGCAGCCTCAGCCCTGCTGCACCTGGGCTCTGGGCAGCTCTCCAGACCTACCCTCACGGATCTCCTTCCGAATCTCATACTCCAGCAGCTCCAGTTGCTGACTCTGCTTGCGAGTTAGCTCTTTGGATTTGTACCTGGTGACTATGAATGCCACTGAAAGGGAAGGGAAAACAACAGTCTGAGCACAGAAACTGCAGCACAGCCTACCCCTGTGCTGCCGTGGTGGGAAGCAGCCAGGTTAACACCAGCCTGCACTCCCTGAGAGCTTTGGTGGCTCTGCTGCTGGCAGTGAGCCCCCAGTTACCTGCACCTAACCCCACAGCTAATCAATACCCTTCCTTACCCCCAGGTCTTGGACCTGTTAGCACTCCACACCCTGCTACACACAACCTGCACAGTGGGACACAGAATCCTGCAGCCACTTCCAGCTACCAGCAACCAGCTTGGAGTAGACTCACAGCACAGACTGCAGGACTGGGTCAGAGAGCAGTAGGTACTTCAGAGACACACCAGCTACACCCTAGAACACCACAGCACTAACCAAGGGTCTCATAGAGCTGCTCTTGCTGGAAAAGAACTCTAAGATCTCTCCTCCAGGGAGCTCAGAGTTGGAAGGGGTCAGGCTGTGACACAAGGGTGCCATCACTGAACGGTGGTGAGCAACCCCAACAGAACAGTCTGAGGGTGGACTTCAGCACCAGACTTAGGTGTCCCTCTTTACTATGACCAGGGGAAACCCACCAGGCTGCTTGTGCCAGGCCCCAACCTGCCTCTGTGTGCCATGGCCTCACCCCTCAGCAGAGGCCATGCTGTTACACTCACCTATGATGACACCCACCACAATAGGCAGCAAGATCAGGACATACAAATAGATGTGTGAGGAGGTTGGTTTGACTTCATGCTCAAAGTTGCCTAATTTGACCTGAAGAGAGAAAAAAAACAACCAACATCTGTGTTAGTAGAGACCATGGAGTAGAGCAGTGCTTAACAGGAGACTCCATGGAGAGATGCTAGCAAAGTGTTACACCAAGCTTCTGCAGGGTGCTGGCCAGACAGCAGCACCCCAGCCAAACCTGCGGGCCAGCACAAACCTGCCCTGCCCTGCAGGTGATGTTTAAGCAGGATAACACAGCAGTGAGCAGAGAGAATTCTGGAGCCCTCGTGAAGCACCTGATTTCGTCCCTGCTCTCCCTGCCAAGGGCAGGACCTGGCCTGCAGCTGCCCCGGAGGCTCCTGCCCCGCTGAGCTGCTGCGAGCGGCAGCGTGGAGCGCGCAAGGTGCACGCTGGCAGCGCAGACCCTTCCCCTGCACGCCGAGAGCGTGCTGCGCTGCCGATGGCAAAGGCCAGGCAAGGCCCAGGCAGACGGTGAGGGAAGGAACATTTCTGGCAGCTGCCTGGCCTGCAGCCCTCTTCCCTGCTGATTCGCAGCAGTTTCAACCTCTTCCTGCAGGGTGCAGGTGCTCCTGAAGGCCTGCCCAGGAACTGACAGCACGCTGCATGCACCACAGCCCTCAGCAGGCACTGGGCCTGTCAGAGGCAGGAGCACACGAGAGTGCTGCAGCCTGCCAGATGCACTCCCCCCTGCTAATTATGGCAGGAGGCTCTGCACAAAGAGGAGCATGGAAACACATAACTAAAGGGTAGCTAAGCCCTAGACAGAGACTAGAAGTGAAAATATGCTTTGACACAGAAAAAGAATCCCACCAAATGCCAGGGATAGAAATGAGCCTGAGATAATTGATAAGGAGAGCTGGGCTGAAATTATTTTGGGCTGCAGCAGGGGAGGCAGAGATCTGGTGACTGCAATCACTGGCTTGGCACAGGGGATGAGCAGCCAGGGCAGCTGGGAGCTGTGGATGCTCACACTGCAGCTACACAGACAGCAGCAAGCTAAGAGACCCCACAGGGCTGGAAAGGACACAGCCTTTGTGTACCTGAGGCTACAAAGAACAGAAGCCAAGGCAGAGCTGCTTCTCCCTTGCTTGTCTGTATCCTTTCACAGCTCCTGCACAGGGAACCTTTGCTCTCTGCATTCCCAGGACCCCACTGGCCTTTTCCAAAGCTAAAATGCCTTAGTGACTAAATACATTAACCATCTCCTGACTAGCACACCTGCCTTGCTCCACTTGTCACACCCAACCAGAGCACTCCCAGAGCAGAAATTTCTGCTCCCCATCCCTGCTTATGGAACAATGAGCTGAAGCAGGAATTGATCTGCTCACATTCAGCTTCTCTTTTGTCTTTGCTCTTACCTTCCTCTTCAGTGGCCCCATTTCTTTCCTCATCTTTTCTTTATCTTGCTTATGACTCATGGACTAAATAAGGTAGACATCATAAGCACACAGAGCTGTTGGAGTGAGGCCACAGGAGGGCCACAAAGATGCTCCAAGGGCTGGAGCAGCTCTGCCCTGAGCACAGGCTGAGGGAGCTGGGGCTGTGCAGCCTGCAGAGGAGAAGGCTCCAGGGGCACCTCAGAGCTGCTGCCAGCACCTGAAGGCATCCTGCAGGAAGGCTGCAGAGAGACTTTTGCTGAGGGGGTCTGGAGCCAGGCCAAGGGGGAAGGGTTTGGAGCTGAGGCAGAGCAGGGTCAGAGTGGAGCTGAGGTAGAAGTTGCTCAGCAGGAGGCTGCTGAGGCTCTGTCCCAGGCTGCCCAGGGAGGCTGTGGCTGCCTCCTGCCTGGGGGTGTTGAGGGCCAGGCTGGATGAGGCCCTGAGCAGCTGAGTGTAGCTGAGAGGTGTCCCTGGGCATGGAGGGAGGTTGGAGGAGATGAGCTCTGAGCTCCCTTCCAGCCTGAGCCACTCTGTGGTTCTAGAGGGCCTCAGCAGTGTCAGTGGGACCTCAGCCAGTCAGGCAATGCTCAGGTAAGAGGAAGGTAACTGTGCCACCCAGCACCACGAGGGAGCATTGCTGGTGAGAGCACTACTGCTACATTGGGCTGCAGTGCTGCAAGCAGCCAAACACTGAATGGCAACAGAAGGGAATTCTACTCACAAAGACTTTGACTGTGGAGAAGTCAATCCTGTCTGTTCCTTCCCTTTTGAACTTGCAGAGGATAGTGCTGCGGTCTGGCTTCTTGGTAATGTTTTGGACACTGAACCAGATCCTTTTGGTGTGGGCACCACTCAGGTATGACAGAAAAACCTCCACCTCACTTTTAGAAATATTCAAGTTGTCATTTTCTTTCTACAAGGACAAAACAAAAGAAAAGGACAGACCCAAAAGACAATAACCAGTCCCTAAGCTGGTCCCAGTGAGGACTAAACAACCCCCCCAGACCAATTTCACCCCAGGAACTGCAGGTCGTTCCTTTCCCACTTACATATATTTTCAGCTCCAGGTCAGGATCCAGCTCAGTGTGCAGCTGGTAGTTAATGAAGACTGGGTCAGGGTGGTAGTGCAGTTTGACACAGGGGATGAAGGTAGTTTCCACTTTCAACATCATATCCACAGCTTTGCCCTCCGCTGCGTGGCTCAGGCTCGGTGTTAAATAATGATACTCAGACGCATTGCCAGGGCACCTGGAAACCTGGAAACGCAACAGCCAAGCTCCAGCAGCCACTAACCACCCCACAGGGGGCACAGCTAGAAGGAGAGGCGCTCAGAACCATCTCAATGCCCTCCTGACCTCACCCAGGTTTCTGCGGCACTCTCCCCCGCCGCCAGGGCTGCATGCAGAGCGCCTGGGACACTGTCTGTGTGGAGCCTCTGTCTACCCTGAAGTACGTTCCTCACACCCTCTGCCTGCTGCTTTAGGGCTGGCTGCACATTGCTAAGGCAGCCATTTCCTGCAGTGAGACAGGAACAATGACAGTGATTTCTCCTTCCTTCCCCTCAGTGCCGTCAGGAGCACAGGACAAGCTTCCCAGCACCCCTGGGCACGGCCTCTCCCCAGCTTAACTCCTGAAAGAGGGTCTGCTACACTCACCCCAGTTTTGCCTCCACAGTCTCTGTGCTGCAGGCTCAGGAGACAACAGGATGCCTACCTCCTCACAGCCTCAGAGCAAGGGGTTTGCCTCGGCATCAGCTCCACTCTGCTACCCCTTGCTGAGGCAGTGGCACTCTCTGGGTGGGTTCTCGACACAAAGCCAGAGAGGAATACTTCTCCTTCTCCTCCTCCCCCTCCTCCTCCAACAGAGCCATGTCTGGAGGGTGGGGACACTCAGAAAGGGCAAATTTGGAACAGGGGTCTAGAGCCCAGAGAAAAGGCTCAGGGAATTATGCAGGCAAGTAGCTGATAGGTACCCATGAGCTGGCAGTGAGAACATGCAAGGGCAGTCCCATGAGAGGTCACAGTTACTGCAGTGGGGTGAGGGATGTGTGTCTGAAAAACACTGAGATCCTCCTGAAACCTTAGGAACCAAACCTAACCCCCAGGGAGCCCTCTACTTGGTGTTGCAAATGAGATGCAGACTTACAGTGAGGTTTGCTCTCTGGTCATCTGAAATGATCACGCTGTCCACCACGTTGAAGTTTCTGCCGATGGTAGTAATTCTGCGACCCCCGCTGCAAAAAGCCACAAGCAGGGGAGGGAAGGGAGGTGAGCACCAGCTGTCTGCCCCCTGACAAGTCCTGCACTAAGGCTGCAGCCACAAACTTCTGGTGTGCATTTTGCTCTGGTAACAGCCAGCATAATGAAGCCAAACTGCAGGAGAAGATGACTGGAGCTGAAGCGCTCTTCCATTCTCTCCTCACAACGCGACGGCAAACACTTTGCTTCCACGGTGCCTCGATGGCACACACAGCCACACGCCCCTGCAGGGCCCCTCCACCCTGCTGGCTATTCATGCCCCCCAAGAACTAGACAGTGACCTAATGTTCTGGCTTGAAGAAAGAGCAAGGTGGTATTCCACTGCCTGGGAGCTGCCTCGCCTGTGCTTAACTCCTGCCTGCTTCGGGAGGAGCTTGGTGGTGCCAGGCACCTGGCAGGAAGCCTTCTCAGCAGCGTTCAGCCCATCTGTCTCAGCACACACAAGGGTGTTTGTGTCTGAAGGCTCTGGCTCACAATTTCTGCTGCACACAGTTGGAGTGGTTTAAGGTATTATTAATTTCCAGCTGCCTGAGCTGCCTCTCACCTGGAGATGAAGCCATGCATCCCAGCTGCTGCAGCTGGCACCCAGCTCATCGCCTCAAACCCGTGCTTGCCGGTGCTTGGTGCCAAGAGAGCAGGTGAAGGTGACAGTGGGTAAAAATCTGTGCAGGCAGAGGTGGAAAGCCCTGCCTGACAGTGTCCTGAGCAGCAGAGGCTTGAAAAGGCTGCTTCTGGCTTTAGGGAACCCTGCTTTGGCAGGGGGTTGGACTTGAGGTCCCTTCCAGCCCCTAACGTTCTGTGATTCTGTGATCACGGTCCCAGAGCAAGTCTGCAACACTGCTGCTCTGCTGGTGATTTTCCTTTCATTTCCAAGTCACTGGCACCTCACACCACTTGAGGTGAAGAGTTTATTAGTATCAAAGTGAACTGGAGTTTGAATGTGTGTGAGCCACCCACACTCTGGATTCAGCTTTAGTATCAAGAGACTATTTTTGACTCCTGCTAAGGAGACCTGAGGTGAGCAGGAAAGAGCTGGGGAGGTTCTGTTCAGAAGGGCTGGTAGTGATAGGAGGAGGCAATGGTTTGAAACTGCAGCAGGGCAGAGTCAGGTTGGACATCAGAAGGAAGTTCTGCACAGTGAGGGTGGTGAGACACTGGCACAGGCTGCCCAGGGAGGTCCCTGGAGACATTCAAGATCAGACCTGACTTGTCCCTGGGCAGCCTGCTCTGCTCTCTGGAGCTGCCCCTGCTGCCTGCAGGGGGTTGGACAAGAGGACCTTGGAGAGTCCCCTCCAACCCAGTGCAATCTGTGAAGCTGTGAGCTTGCAGACTGCTGCAGAACAGAGGATGCACCTTGCAGCTCTCTTGCCCCTCTCTGTGTGCTCAGTGTGCAGCAGTCCCTCGGAGCGAACGTGCTACAGCAGCCGCCCAAAACGCGCCGCAGCCGGGCCAAGGAGCGGGGCTCATGCGGGCTCAGTGGGACTCCAGCTGAACAAGCACCTAAGCAGCACAGCAAGGCAAATTTACCTGATCCAGGAGGTATTTGGTGTGATCCCAACACAGGATGGCAGCGAGACATAGTGCAGGGTCATTGGTGGGGAACACTTCTTCCCAGCAGCCTGCACACAGATGCTTTTGGCCTCCTTCCGTGTCGGCGGGAGAGCAAATGTCATCTGTGTGTCATTTAGCACATTCCTCACTTTGATGCTGGAGGAGAAAGAAAACAGGCAAGAGGCTGCAGCACAGCTGCCACTGTGCCACTCCTTGGTGTTACTACACAAAGCCTGTAACCTGGAGCAAAGGATGGGGAGCAAAGACAAATGAATCTCCCTTCAGGCTGCCAGATGGAGGTGGAAAGGCAGAGCAGGGAGCCGACAGGACAAAGTAGGGCAGCTCCTGACTGAAGCTGCTCTGTGCCACAACAATCACACAAGACAGGGCAGACTCGTGGCCTTGGGAGGCTTTGTCATGCAATGTGTGATTTTGCTCTTTGCTCTCTACTACTCTCTGCTACCAGCATGGGCCAGGAGCTAGGCAAGAATGAGAAGCTGCAGCTTCCTTCTCTTATTTTTCCCTCTCTTTCGCCCCTCTTGACCCCCTCCTCTTTCTACTTCTCTCTCTCCTTTGGTCCTTTGTCCTCCCTTTTATTCCCTCCTCTTTCTCTTTACTTCTCTCTCCCTCCTTTGCTCCTTTGTCCTTCCTCCTTCCTCCCTTTACTCATTTCTACTTCTCTCTCCCTCCATCTCTCCTCTTTCCTCCCTCCTTTATCTCTTTTATTCCCTCCTCTTTCTAATTTCTCTCCCTCCTTCTCTCCTCCTTCCTTCCTCCTTTTTACTCCCTCCTCTTCCTCTCTACTTCTCTCTCTCTCTCCCTCCTTCTCTCCTTTTTCCTCCCTCCTCTCTCTCTCCCCTTCTCCTCTCTCCCTTCTCCTCTCCATTTGCTGTGGTCCCCAGGGTATTTGTGGTTGAAGTAAAAATTGAGCAGCACTGCATGAGTGCTAAAGATGTAAAATGGGCTTGGAAATCACAGGCAGACATTGCAGCTGCACCTGAAAATTACTGTTTCAGAATAAAACAGCCTAATTATCCAGGGGCTACAGTGTGCAATCATCAACAGAGAAAAGTACAAGCCACTGCCTGAGAGATTCCCTTCCCTGGCAGGGTGTCTGTGCTTCCATAAGCACAACCCTAGAACATACAGGAAATACTCTGAACCAGAGAGAAAGCTAAACAGAGGCTGAGACTCTCTCCTGGAATCTAACTTCTTGTTGCCTGCTGGAAGGCACAGAGGGCCACAGGTAGAGAACTGTCCTGCCACTGCTGAGAGAACTGCCCATCCACCCAGCCCATGCTTGCACGGTGCCAAATCACCTAACTCACCTCCATCCTTCGGGAATCTGAAGGGAAAGTACAACTGAGGGAGCACAGAGTAGCCCCTGCTCTGCCCAGGAGAGTTGTCCATGACAACTGCTCACACAGCTGCACTGCCCAGGCTCTGTGGGCAGCATTTTGGGACAGGGATCTGCTGGAGAGAGTCCAAGGGAGGGCTACAAGGATGCTGAAGGGCCTGGAGCACTGCCTGGGGAGGAGAGGCTGAGAGCCCTGGGGCTGTTCAGTCTGGAGAGGAGAAGACTGAGTGGGATCTGATCAATGTCTATCAATAGCTGAGGGCTGGGGGCCAGGAGGCAGGGGACAGGCTCTGCTCAGCTGCACCCTGGGATAGGACAAGGAGCAATGGATAGGAACTCCAGCACAGGAGGTTCCACCTCCACATGAGGAGGAACTTCTGCACTGTGAGGGTCACAGAGCCCTGGAGCAGGCTGCCCAGGGAGGTTGTGGAGTCTCCTCTGGAGCCTTTGCAGCCCTGTCTGGATGTGTTCCTGTGTGACCTGTGCTGGATCCTCTGCTGCTGCTCTGGCAGGGGCTTGGACTCGAGGACCTCCAGCGGTCCCTTCCCTAGCATCCTGTGAGCCTGGGATTCTCAGCATGCAAAGTCAACAAGCAGTGCCCTTTTGCAGAGCTGGACTCACATGTCTGTTTTGCAGCCAGTGATGCCAGCCAGGACCAGCTTTATGCCTGAGGCACGTGTGAAGTTCTCTCCTCTCACGGTGATCTCACTTTTGCCCAGCGTGGAGATCCACAGGGGTTCAATGGAACGGATGCTGATGTGCTGTTACAAAACAGAGCAACCCCACAAACTGGTTAGGAGCAAGAGAAAGGAAGGCTAAGCAGTCGAGGCAGCAGCTGCAAAAGCCAAGCAGCAGTCAGGAAGATGGGACTCAGGACTCTGGGATGCACTTCCTGACTCACTGTAAAGCTGGGGCAGCTGGATGCCGGGAAGCACCATCCATGACAACCTCTTTGAGAGGCCAACGCCTTGTGCTCCGGATTTCATACTCCCATGTATCTCACCACAAAGCTCCCCCCAGAGGAATCACAATCTGAGAAGCCTCATAAAAACCCAGCTTGACATGCTCCCATTGCTGTGACCCCTGAAGAGCTGAGGAGCAAGTCAAGACAAAACCCATGTTGCTGTCACTACCAGAGAAACAAATGCAGGCATCTCCCGTGACCTGGAAAGGGGAAACAGGGTCACAGCCTAGAATGAAGAGCTGAGAGAGAGCCCCAGAATCAGCTGTACTAGACAGCCTGGTGGCTCTGGGTGGTGTTTTGCTACCCCATTCTGATGCTAAGAAGTTTACAAACCTCTCTTTTCTGCAGTTCAGAGCAGTCCTGGTTTGCTGTGGTGCTGGCAGAGCCTGGCAGAAGCGTGGCCAGCTTGGGATTCTGCTGTGCTAAGTGGGTCTTTCACTACTTTAACTCACCCACAGTACTGAGCAAGAAGGATCTTTGGTGGTTTGGGGTTCCCCCCCCCCCAGTGTATTTACTTGATGCATTTCACAGCCTCTCATGGTTAATCAGCTTTTCTGCTTGCCCAGTTTCACAAACCACACAGGCAGCTTCCTCTCTGGGTGTCTTTCAGACAACAAACTGAACATGCTTGTTAAAAAACAAACCCAAAACCAAACAGAAAATTCTGCAAGAGAAACCACAAACTGCTGGGGACCCTCTCAGGCAGCAACTGATTCCTAGCTGCCTCTCAGCTTGCCCACAGTCCCAGGGTAGAGTCAGCTTTCAGGGGGTTGTGACCACCCCGGGTTCTGCTGTGGACACATCCAGTGAGCACCTCAGCCTTCCTGCCCCTGAGACGGATTCTGGTCCAAAACCTGTAAGAAAACCCTTCCCACAGGGCTTTTTCTCCCCACTCATCTCCTCCTGCACCCAGAGCAGCGCCAAGGCTTGGGGCTGGCAGCCCGAGGGGAGCGCTGGGGTCGCGTCGCCTCGCGCTGCCATCGCAGCGTCTGCCCACGGAGCAGAGTCCCCAGCAGGCTGCCACAGCTCACCGAACACCAGAGCCCTCCAGAGCTAACGTGAGACCTGCCACAGCTGATTGAAAGCTGCCACTTGTGCCCCAGGAAAGGGCAGGAGAGTACAAAGCCGGGGCCAGAGGGCCTGCAAAAGGACCTCCAAGATGACCTCTGCTACGGATAATGAAGGAGGGCAAAAGAAATCCCTGAGGAGCAGCCCCAGGGAGAAAATTCACTCCCATCCTGCTCTGGGGATCAGTTTAACCCTCAGCATGCAAGCAGGAGAGCTGGAGCAAAAATCTGAGGGCTCAAAGCCAGTGAAGCAGCAGAGCTTCCCTCCATCTGTGTCCCAGCCCTCTGCTTGTGCCCAGTCTCCAGCACAAGGGGAGTCAAACATCCTCACACAAATCTGGAAGCCAAATACCACCCAAAGGAGTGAAAGACTGCTGCAGGGTTCTTCCTGGTGAGCAGAAGGCAGCCCTGAAGCACAGGAATAACACAGCAGCAGCAAACACAGCTTGGAGATCCTCCAAAGCTGTAAGCCCTGGGGAGGGAAATGCCAGGAACCCCCTGCCCAGGGGTGTGGCAGGATGCTGAAGCTCTTCAGGGGTCCAACTGGTCTCTGTGCCAGGCACCACACACCACAGGGTGTCTCAGCTTAGCTTCCCTTGTTTCTCTTCTTCCAGCAAGAAGCAATGGTGGGAAGAAGGGATATGACTGGAAATGATGCCCTCCCCAGCCTCCCTCCCCATGCCCTGCCTTGCCCTCAGGGCATCACTGACACTCACTGGCAGCTACCCAAGAGCCTGCTGCCCACCTTGACCACCATGGCCCATGACCCTTCCTTCAGCAGTAAAGGAAACCAGGAATTTCCTCCCTGAATGCAGGAGGGACCAAAGGTCCTCCCTGTGGTGCCTGCGACCCCCCCTTGCCCAGCAGCAGAGAGCTGTTGGCTCTCCAGCCGTGCCTGGCAGGGGCAGAGGTGCCCAGCAGCAAGAGGGCAGGGAGGCAGGGGCAGAGGTGCCCAGCAGCAAGAGGGCAGGGAGGCAGGGCCAGAGGTGCCCAGCAGCAAGAGGGCAGGGGGGGAGGCAGGGCCAGAGGTGCCCAGCAGCAAGAGGGCAGGGGGGGAGGCAGGGCCAGAGGTGCCCAGCAGCAAGAGGGCAGGGAGGCAGGGGCAGAGGTGCCCAGCAGCAAGAGGGCAGGGAGGCAGGGGCAGAGGTGCCCAGCAGCAAGAGGGCAAGGGGGGAGGCAGGGGCAGAGGTGCCCAGCAGCAAGAGGGCAGGGAGGCAGGCAGGGGCAGAGGTGCCCAGCAGCAAGAGGGCAGGGAGGCAGGCAGGGGCAGAGGTGCCCAGCAGCAAGAGGGCAGGGAGGCAGGCAGGGGCAGAGGTGCCCAGCAGCAAGAGGGCAGGGAGGCAGGCAGGGGCAGAGGTGCCCAGCAGCAAGAGGGCAGGGGGGAGGCAGGGGCAGAGGTGCCCAGCAGCAAGAGGGCAGGGGGGAGGCAGGGGCAGAGGTGCCCAGCAGCAAGAGGGCAGGGAGGCAGGCAGGGGCAGAGGGCTATTTACCAAAATCACTGCTTGTGAGGCATGTGATGAGAGCTGTGCAAATGCAGAGAGACACACAGCAAGGCTGTGCCAGGTCCTCAGGTGATGTAAATCAGCACAGCCTTGTCAGCTTCATTAGAGCTCCAGAGCTCAGCACCCCCTGGCCAGCCTCATCCCCGAGGCTGCGCCAGCAGCGGCAGTCAGCTCCTGGAGGTGTGGTTAGCAGGGCTGCAGGTCCCAGCAAGACAGCCATCAGCAGCCCGGGCTCAGCAGCCTGCGGCACCCCGGGGAGCTCACACTGGCTCCTGATGTGCAGCTAGCAGAGGGCCCCCGCGGCCAGGCAAAGAAGTGCAGTGGGGCACCGGCCCAGCTGAGCAATGACCTGCTGAAAGACAAGGACGGACTTCCAGCCAAAGCAGGGCCCCAGCCAAGTGTGCTCCTGCAACCTCTCCAACTGCTGCTCAGCCACGGGGAGAGGCAAAGTGCATGCATGGAAACCAGCAGCTGGAGTCAGGAGGAGGGCTGGGGCTGCTCTAAATGCTCAGCTGGGGGTGTGGGAAAACACAAATCCTCTCTCTCAGCACTCCAGGACGGTCTCCTCAAAGCACTGCAGTCAAAGCAGAGCAGGATTTCAGATGCTGCTTCCAGCCCTCTGAACGGATCAATCACTTCTGAGCAAACATCTGCCTCTGGATTGCCTCTAGTGCCTTTGCTGCCTTGTCCATCACTGCCTCCCCAAGATAAGGCAAGTGGAAGGAAGCCATCAGCCAGGCAATTCCAGCTCTTTACCAGTGTCAAATTAATGCACTTGGAAGCAGAGCAAATAAGAGCTCTCTCTGCTCTCGCTAGCTGCAGTGCTCTCCGTGCAGGCCAAACCCAGAGTACGAATGCTCAGGAGTAGCCCAGCCCCACTCAGCATGCATTGTGCTCAAGAAACCTCAGCCTGAACAGCTGAATTTAAGAGGTAATTCCTGCCTTTACAGTGAAAAGTTTTGCCAGTTTTAATCTTCAGAGAGCAGCAGCCAGCAGCTATTTATTCCAAGCAAGCCATCACTCACAGCACAGCAGCAACCAGAACGTGTAGGCAGCAAAGCTCGACATCCTTACTCATCAGTCAAATTCCTCTTCACCACTCACTTCTTCCCTAGCACTTGCATGTCACAGGCAACCACTGCTGACAAGACTGCTCAGTTTGATGAGAAACCAAATCCATTTGGGCACACAGAGGAGGAAGGGATAACCTCCTGGGTGAAGGGCTGGCCTGGGGAGCAAGCTGGCCTCTGCACTCTGGGTAATCTCAAGAGCGAACTCCGCCACCAGACTCGGAAGGTACTTTGGCACCAGCAACATTCCTTCCTGCCCAGTGATCCAGGGATGGAGAACAGCTCCAGGTCCAGTTTTGTCTACAGCCTGGAAGCCAGGAACATGTCTGTGTGACCCAGGGATTCACTAACCCCAGGCATTCCAGCCCCTCGAGGTACCCTCTAGCCCCTTGTCTGTCGTGCAGAAACCGGGTGTCACATCCTCCCCTTCCTTCTGCTCCCCTGGCAGCTGTGTCTCAGCAGAAGCTGTGCTAAAGGCCCCCAGCTCCTTCTATGCTGGCAGTGAGTGCAGGAGGGTGTGGAGAGCAACCAAGCTGGCTGCTCACAAGTCTTATGAGGAACAGCTGAGGGACCTAGGGCTGTTCAGCCTTCAGAAGAGGAAGCTGAGGGGAGACCTCACAGCCTCCTACAGCGCCCTGAGAAGAGGCTGGAGCGAGGTGGGGCTTGGGCTCTAAAGAAACCTATTGTAAATAAAACTAAATAAATCTGTTATAAAATAAATCCATTTAAAATAGATGTTTTAAATCTCTTTTCAATCAGGGTGGTTTAATTGAATCTCTTTTCAGTCAGGCTGCCTGAACCAAACCTCTCCCCCGGCCCCTCGGCAGTGCTGATGCTCAGCTGCTCACCTCCGCTTCCCGCACAGCAGCGATCCCCTTGGAAGCAGCTGCATCACAGCCATCCTGGAAAACAACCACAACACCCAAGCCATCAGCATTTCAGGACAAGGAAGAGAGAGATTGCTGCTCAGATGGAGGAAGGAGAAGGAAGAGGCATCCCAGGGGACTCCAGCCCTCCCCAGCAAGCTCACCTGGCAGGTGGTGGCGGGCGAGACAGGCGTCCACCTGCAGCTGGCACACTCACCCTGGTGCACACACCGAGAGCAGCTGGCAAAACACAAACACAGGAGGCTGAGAGACACAGAACCTCACCCCAGAGGCAGCCATGAATGTGCAATTCCAAGTGACAGAGAGAAGCACAGAACCCAAGAGAACAACCTGGCAGATGTGTCAGGCAATGTGTAAAACTCATCACCTGCATCTACCCTCCAAGCTCTGCTGCTTCTGAGGGCAAGCTGGGGATGAAATCAAATCTGTGCTGAGAGGCAGAAATTCCCCAAAAGCATGAAGCAGGCAAAACACTTTTGGCCTTCACTTGGCTGTGCTTCAGTACACAAGTGGCCAGACTGTACATTTCAACCAGGAAAGGGCAAAAAACTCATCACTGATTCTTTCACAGCTTGTCTGAACTTCTCGGGGGGTGGGGTGTGTGGTGCTGGTGAGCATTGCTGCTGCCTTCCCCTGCTACCCAATCCTGCCTGCTGGGGATGAGTTTGTCCCTGGCCTGCCTTGCAATGCATCTATCAGCATGGAGGAGAGCCAAGAGCAGCACAGGCTCTCGCCAGGCATGCTGAGAAATGCCCTGGTTTGGAGAAAGCCAGCTCCCTCCTTGTGCTGCCCCAGGGGCAGGGCAGGGATGTGCCACTTCCCAACAAGCAGGAGCTCAGCTTTAGCCCAGGTGCCCCAAATTTGCCTCTTGGGATAGGAAAGGAGCATTCTAACCTAAAGAGTTGTGTGATTCAGAAAAGCCCTCTGAGACCATCCAAGCAGCAACCCAACCCCACCATGGCCAGCAAACCACGGCCCCAAGTGCCATGGCCACAGGGTTCTTGAACCCCTCCAGGGATGGGGACTCTGCCACCTGCCTGGGTAACCTCTTCAGGAGCAGAAATGCTGTAGCCTCCCTACAGCCTGTTAGCCAGAGCTCTCTAAGGTTTAAAGCCACATATCATGACGGGTTGGGCCACGGGACCATGGTGAGGCCACAGCTTGGGCACTGGGTTCAGTTCGGGGTGCCACAGCACAGGAAAGACACTGATGTGCTGGAGGGTGTCCAGAGAAGAGCAAGGAGGCTGGGGAGGGGCTTGGGGGCATGGCACACAAGGAGCATCTGAAGGAGCTGGGGTTGTTTAGTGTGGAGAAGAGGAGGCTGAGGGGAGAGCTCCCTGCTCGCTGCAAGAAGCCTCACTACGAGGCTGTTGAGAGACTGGGTTTAGTCTCCTCTCCCAAGTAACCAGTGACAGGATGAGAGGCAGTGGGTTCAGTTGTGCCAGGGGAGGCTTAGGTTGGAGAGGAGGAAAAATTTCTTTGCTGCAGGAGTGGTCAGGGACTGGCAGAGGCTGCCCAGGGAGGTGGTGGAGTCCCCAGCCCTGGAGGGGTTCAAGAAGCTGCAGATGTGGCACTGCAGGAGACAGTTCATGGGAGCTGGGTTGTGCTTGGACTGGATGATCTTAAAGGCCTTTTCTAACCTTAATGATTGGAGGTACTGGGGACAAATGCTTTCCACTGCCACCTCTCAGCAAAGAGAGTGGCTCTGAAAGCTGATGTGTGCAGAGCCCTGGACATGCAGGATTCCTCTTGGCAGCTCAGATGCTTTGATTGCATTCCCTACCCACTGGTCAGATTTAAATTGCATCTGGCTCTATGAAAAACCAGCTCCATAAAGGGACTTTCACAGAATTTCCCAACTCCTCTGGTCCAGGTCTCTGCTGAGTCCCAGGGCCTCCCTTCTTCACAAGGACAAAAAGGATTTTAATATCATTGTGACATCCTTTATTATCTCTTCAGGCACTTGTCATAAATTCAGTCACTGTAATGACTCTCCTTCAGCTAGCTGCCAGGGTTCCATTAAATAAGAGTCATCAGAAGCAGCAGCTCTCTAAGAGCAATAAAAAAAGAGGAGAAGGAGGAAATGGGGCAAGGAAAGGGATGTGGCTATCTTTAGCAGAATCTGTTTCCTTAATAAATACCAGAAAGACAAAATGATGAGCTGGGTGCAGGGGAACCTCTGTAGAGTCCTGCACCTGGGGAGGAACAACAGCAGGCACCAGGACACACCAGGGGTCAGCCTGCTGGAAGGCAGCTCCATGGAGAGCTGGTGGACAGCAAGTTCTCCATGGGGCAGCAATGTGCCCTTGGGGCCTAGGGAGGTTTAGCTGCCTCTCTGCTCTGCCCCGGTGAGACCGCGCCTGGAATACTGTGCCCAGGTCTGGGCTCCCCAGCTCAAGAGACAGAGAGCTGCTGGAGAGAGTCCAGTGGAGGCTGAGAGGATGATGAAGGGACTGCAATATCTCTGCTGGGAAGAAAGATTGAGAGCCCTGGGGCTGTTTGGCCTGGAGAGGAGAAGGCTGAGAGGGGATCTGAGCAATGTCTGTAAACGTCTGAGGGGTGGGGGTCAGGATGGAGGGGCCAGGCTCTGTTGGTGGTGCCCAGTGACAGGACAAGGACCAACAGCTACAAGCTGGAACCCAGGAGGTTCTACCTCAACATGAGGAGAAACTTCTGTGGTGTGAGGGTGCTGGAGCCCTGGAGCAGGCTGCCCAGAGAGGCTGTAGAGTCTCCTTGGAGACTTTCCAACCCCCCCGGATGTGTTCCTGTGTGCCCTGCCCTGGGCAATGCTGCTTGGGCAGAGGGGCTGGACTGGGTGATCTCTAGAGGTCCCTTCCCACTCCTACCATTCTGTGAGTCTCTGATTCAATCTCCCTCCCAGCACACACACACACAAGCCCCTCAATGAGCTTCAAGAGGAACCAGGCTCTTACTTTTCCAGCTGAAATGTTTGTGTGATGCTCCAAGAGCCTGAGGCCAGCGACGCTTCCAGGACCAGGCAAGCTGCAACAAGGGACAAGACAGGAAATAACTCTAGAACAATACAGCAGAATAACCTGAAAGCTGGTGTGCCTTCAGCCCTGGGCACCTTCTCTCATCCATTCATCTTTCTGGCTGACAAAAGCAACCAGCTTGTGTCTTTCCAGAACACTCTTCAGCTGAGTTACTCCACACTGTCATGAATTAAGCTTGATGCCACCACTGCATGGCATGCAAGATGATGTTATTGTCAGGGTACAGATAAGGAAATGCTACCAAAGAGCAGAGAGATGGCAAATCAGCTCCCAAAGAGCACAGAGTGGCACAGCCAGAGCCTGAGTTCAAGCCTCCTAGCACAACAAACTCTTCTAATGAGAGAGACCCCAACACACCATACTCCTCTCTCTCTGCCTCACAGACTTGGTTGCAGAGTCTTCTTTTGTAATCTATGCAGTAGCAATTTTCATCCTATTTAAATCTTTTATGATTGCATGAGTCAATTTGCCATTATTTCAGCTAGCAATTACTACACCAACAATTCTCTGGCAGCTGTGGAATGAAAGAGGATCTTCTGCTCCGAGCAGAACACCACAGCGAAGAGCAGAGTTAGCTACAGACCACTTAAGCCATAGCCCCTTTCATCTGTGTGCCTGGGAAATGAATGGCTGCCTGGGATCAGATGAAAGCCATCTGTGCAGACTTTCCTGGCTCCTCTCTGCTAGGAAGTGGAGAGCTTTCTAACCCAGAAAAGTTCCCCAGATTTGAAGCACAGCTACCTTGCAAAGGCAGAGAGAGCTCGGCCTGCATCACAGGCTGGCTGAGCTGCAGCCCAGCCTTGGCTGCACACAGGCTGCTCAGTCAGAACTACCTCTGAGCCTCACGCCTCTGCACGCTGCTCGGCTGCTCACTGCCAAGGTCACCTGCACTGCTTCCCAGAGCCAGCCCCTGGGGCTGCTCACACACCTCAGCACCTTACTGGCTAGCAAAGAGCCTGAGTGTCGCAGTAGGGTCTGGGCAGCACCCACCGCGACGGGGGTGGAATTCAAGCAGGGGGGTAGGGAGCGCCCGGGCCAAAAGCTCCTGCCTGCAGCCCATCAGACTGACGACTGCCTTCATGGCAGCTCACATCTTGGAGTGGCTGCAGGGGAGTGGTTAATCGACCTCCTCCTCTTACTGGCTGGCGATACTTATTAGGGTAGCACAGCTGACCCTTATCTCGTCTATTGGAGTTACTTGTTAAGCCATCAACAGGTGGCTCCCATTGCATCTCTCCTTGCAGTTTCTCACCTTCAATCATTCAGTTCAGGGGACACAGTCCCCCACACCTGAGCTGTGAAGGTGTCTGAGAGCTGGCAGGTGTGGGTAAGCACACAGACACTGGCCAGGCACCCATCTGCATCTCCAGGAATCTACCTGTCTGCACACTGATAAACAGAATGTGCCTGGAGACATTCAAGATCAGACCTGCAGTGTCCCTGGGCAGCCTGCTCTAGCTGGAGGTGTCCCTGCTGACTGCAGGGGGTTGGACAAGAGCACCTTGGAGGGTCCCTTCCAACCCAATGCACTCTGTGAAAGCTGCAAAAAATTGCCTGGGTCTCAAGCTCTGAGCTTGAGGATATGAGAAGGATCTCAGGCCATGAGATCTGGAAAGCAGGATTTAGCTATGAGCAGCAAGTAGAAACAAGGAGTTGATCTGCTTCTGACAGAGCTTGTCTTCCAAGCTCGCCTAAACACCTCCCAAACCACCCTGTCAAATACGGTCCCCTGGCTGGGCACCTGCTCCTCCCTGCATGGCCCGGGCTGGCCTCCCGGCGGCACCAGGCTGCCCCGACTGGCAGTTATTTCAGAGCCTTTGGCTCTTCCACTTCCAGACACAAGTTTTGCAAGTGCATCTTCTTGGGAAGCTGAGGGCCCTTCCCCCAGGTACCACAAACCCTCCACAGCTGCATCACCCACCAGCAGCCCAGCCCGCAGGAGCGCACGAGGGGCAGCACGGCCGGCATGAGCTCAGCTCACAGCCTTCTGCTCAGCACTGGCCAGGGGCTCGGCTCTGGCACCCAGCACAGGCGAGGTGAGCTGGCTCCAGAGCTCCATGCTCTGAAAACATGCTAATGGTGTCAGGGAAAAGCCTTAGGCTGAGGAAACAGAGGACCAAAAGAATGTGCTCCACAAGTGCAAGGCTTTGGGGACCGGCTCTACAGAGGACATCTTATTTCTTCTCTCATGCATTTGGCCTTCTTGAGAGGCCACTGAAGTCTTTACTAAAGACAGGTTAATAGAGCAGAACACTCAGGGATAGCAGCCTCCTTCTCACCTGCTACTGGCAAACTCTTTTTCCCTCAACTCCCAAATCAGTGCTGGACAGCAACTTGACACAGCCCTTGTATGATGCCAGAGAAGCTTTTGCCATACCAAGGCCATAGGATGAGCTCCTGAGAGCCTCCTTCAGGGCCAAGAGACCCCGAGAGAGCGAGCTGCTGCAGTCCTGAGCTCTTCAGAACAACAGGGTGCTCCTGTAAGCTCTCTTAGCACTTCATGCCTCTTGCTACACAAAGGTGTGGGAGGAGATTCAGATTCTTGTGGGCTACATTCAGCAGTTTCTTGCAACAAAAGCAAATCCTGTTTGCAGGTGAGGAGAGGGTTAAGAAGGGCTCACTTGTCAAGGCAGAGCAGAGGACAATCGCTGCTCCCACCGCTCCAGCCAGCCTGCCTGTCACTGCAGCGATCTTAATTTCCTCAGACAGTGATTAATGGCACCATGTTAACACACTCCTGATGCTAAAGCACTGCACTGCTTAGGCTCAATAAGAAAAGCTGCTGCTAAGTCCCAGGTATCACTACCTGTACAAAGGATTTGATATGAACAAATCTTTGATTATTGGGTGGGGCCCTGGAGATATTCAAGGTGAGGCTCAAGAGGGCTCTGGGCAACCTGATCTAGCAGAGGATGTCCCTGCTGACTGCAGGGGGGTTGGACTGGATGAGCTTTGGAGGTCCCTTCCAACCCAGACCATTCTGTGACCCAGAACGGTGCTGAGTGCCCCCACAGGAGTTATGTTCATCAAAACTGGACACATTTTTCTCCAGGGCATTCACCCCGAAGCATCACCTGCTCTCACACTCCTGCAGGCAGCTGCCACGCTCACTTCTCCCCAGTAAGAGGTAGGAAATACATGCAAGAGCCAAACCTACCACTGTCAGCTATGCCTGGGCTGGTCAGGTTGCAGAGACAGGAGGAGTTGCTCAGCACCACGTTTTCATAGAAGATTTCAGCAGGGGTTACAATCTTGATCATGCAGGATGTAAGAGGTTTGCTTCTGCTTGCAGCCACAGCAACCTGGGAAACAGCACAGCCCAGAACACAGCAGAGGTCTTCTCACATCTGTTGTCACCTTCCCCTTACAGCAAGCTACACATAGGCCTTGAGCAGCTGAGTCTAGTGGAGAGGTGTCCCTGCCCATGGTGGGGTGTTGGAAGAGATGAACTCTGAGGTCCCTTCCACCCTGAGCCATCTGGGGGTTCTCTGCTAAAAGGTACAAAGGATTTCTCTCTGTGGTGAGAGCAGACAGCTCAGTAGGCAGCCTCTGCAGAAAGGCCTCTCCCAGCTGAAGCAGCAACGAAGCAGCTGCATTGCTTGCTTCCAGCAGGGAAATGGGTCTGCAAGGGGGGCTAGGGAAGCAACCTACAACGATGTGGGATTCTAAAGGCAGGATTTGGGGTTATATGCTGTTAGAGAGACATGGAATGGCTTGGCTGGGAGGGGACCTTAGAGACCATCCAGTTCCACCCCCTGCCATGGGCAGGAACACCTCTCTCGAGACCAGGCTGCTCCAGACCAGTTTGGTCCCTTAAAAACATCCAATCAAGAACACACAAACCCTCCCAGAGAGAAACCTTTGCACCCCCAAGCAAAGTGCACTTCATTATGAAACAGGAAAGTCTGGTCAGGATCATCCTCTGTTTCTGGCTGAGCCAGCTTCTCAAGCAGGATCCCATCAGTGCACTCCTTCAGGAAGCCACAACCAGCAGTGTGCAGATTAAGTGGCCAGTCACAATAGCTGATAATCAAACACCCGAGGCTGCCTGTGCTGCGAGCACACACTGACATCAGCCACTTCAGAGGCATTTCTCTGAGCAGCTGTGTCCCACTGAATGCTCTGGAACTCGTCACAAAGCTCAGAACTTCACTGAGGCACTGGAAATAGTCAGAGAGCTGATCAAGTGAGGGCAGAAACGCTGCCTGTGTCAGCACGGCGCAGTTCCGACTCGAGGTGATGAGGAATGGCTTCAGGCTGACATTTGCTGGGAGGGGGAGGCAGCATCCCTCTGACTGAGAGATGAGATTTCCAATTCCCAGCTGCTGAGATCAGAGGGACAGGAACATGGGATGTGGTGAGGAAGGGAAGCTCCAGTAAGTGACAGAATGAGACAGCCAGCAGACATGCACAGAGCTGGGGGCTCCTACCTGCTTCCTGGCAGGAAACCTTAGCAGGATTCTCACATCTTCATCAGCTGCATGGGAAATGTTAACCCAGCCCTGGATGCTGCTGGGGTGGGCACAGCTCTCTTTCAATGTGCACCTAGAAGTAGACATAAAATTAGAGCAGGCTCCTCCTTCTGGCTTTGGCTTCAGACATCCTGCTTCCACTTTTTCCATGCCATTGATCTTTCACAGGACCAGGATTGATTTCTGACAGGGATGTGGTTATGGCTGCAGAGAGCTCCAGGAAAACAGCCAGCAGAATCTTCTGCTCATCCAAAGAGATCAGAATTCACTGATAGATGCTCCAGGGGCCTCAGCAAGTCAATGGGATTCAAGCAAACATTAGAGGCTTGGCCAGGAACCAGTGGACTTTGGTAGACTGGGATGGAATTCATCATCTCAGGCCAACCCTCAAATTCAGTCCAGCCTGGGGGACGATGAGATCAAGAGCAGCCCTGCAGGACAGGACTTGGGGGTACTCCTGGACAAGAAGTTGGCATGAGCCAGCAATGGGCACTTGCAGCCAAGAAGGCCAATGGCAGCCTGGGCTGCATCCAAAGCAGTGTAGCCAGAGGTGGAGAGAGGGGAGGCTGCCCCTCTGCACTGCTCTGCAGAGACCTCACCTGCAGGGCTGTGTCCAGCTATGGGACCCCAACATGAGAGAGACATGGACCTGATGGAGAGGGACCAGAGGAGAGCACAGAGATGATCAAGGGCTGGAGCACCTCTGCTATGGGGACAGGCTGAGGGAGCTGGGGAGTTCAGCCTGGAGAAGGCTCTAAGGGGACCTCAGAGCTGCATTTCAGTACCTGAAGAGGACCTAACAGGCAGGCTGGGGAGGGACTGCTCAGAAGGGGCTGTGGGGATAGGACCAGGGGCAATGGTTTGGAACTGCAGCAGGGCAGAGTTAGGTTGGACATCAGGAGGAAGCTCTGCACAGAGGGGGTTGGGAGACACTGGGACAGGCTGCCCAGGGATGGGGTTGAGACTGCAGACATTCAGGATCAGCCTGGATGTGTCCCTGGGCAGCCTGCTCTAGCTGGAGCTGTCCCTGCTGCCTGCAGGGGGGTTGGACAAGATGACCTTTGAGAGTCCCTTCCAAACCAATGCAGTCTGTGGCTCTGTAAATCTCCAACTTGATTGCTCCATTGCACAGCTCTAGATATGACACTTTCACTTACCTCTGCCCTCAGGGGGGTGAAAAGAGCCTTTCAGGGCCTTGGACACCCCCAGGCAGGAGGCAGCCACAGCCTCCCTGGGCAGCCTGTGCCAGAGCCTCAGCAGCCTCCTGCTGAACAACTTCTTCCTCAGCTCCACTCTGACCCTGCTCTGCCTCAGCTCCAAACCCCTTCCCCCCTGGCCTGGCTCCAGACCCCCTCAGCAGAAGTCTCTCTGCAGCCTTCCTGCAGGATCCCTTCAGGTGCTGGCAGCAGCTCTGAGGTGCCCTGGAGCCTTCTCCTCAGAGGCTGCACAGCCCCAGCTGCTTGCAAAGCAAGGCTCTCTTCCATGGGGAGCTCACTGTGTTGCACAAACAACGTGCTTTATCTCCAGAAGGAATGGCACAAGGGTGCCTTCCAAGCACAATATCCCCCTCTCCTCCTGCATGCCCACAATAACCCTGCAAACCAGAGCAACCACAACACCTTCTCTCTAGGTCAAGACGTTGGCGACTGGAATGCAGTTAACCACAAGGTCATTTCCTCTGTGGTTCAACTCAGGAAACAGTTCCTGCTGCACAAGAACCTGGTGGGGCCTTGCATCTGAATGCATTCAGCTCATAACTACACTGTGAAAAGCTTGGGCTGTGCCTGACATATTTCAAACTGTCTGAATCGTGTCCAGTTCTGGTGCCCCCAGCCTAGGAGGAATGTGGAGCTGCTGGAGCATCTCCTCTGTGGGGACAGGTTGAGAGCGCTGGGGCTGCTCAGCCTGGAGAAGGGAAGGCTCCAGGGAGACCTGAGAGCAGCCTTCCAGTACCTGAAGGGCTCCAGGAGAGCTGGGGAGGGACTTGTGACAAGGGCTGGGAGTGACAGGATGAGGGACAATGGGTTGAAGCTGGAAGAGGGGAGAGACTGGGACTGGGGATGAGGAAGAAATTCTTTCCAGGAGGGTGGGGAGGCTCTGGCACAGGGTGCCCAGGGAGGCTGTGGATGCTCCCTCCTTGGAGGTGTTCAAGGCCAGGCTGGAACTAGATGACCTTCAAGGTCCTTTCCAAGCCAGCCCATTCTGTGAATCTATGATTCTGTGAAGGAAGACAAATTTCAGCCACACTTTTATCTCCCTTCAATCATGAAGATCCCCCTAGCAACAGAGGTTTAGAACCACAGAGGATGGTATCTGTCATCACCAGATGTGCATGAGCCAGATGCTCAGATAAGCAGAGGGTAGAGGACTCTCCTGGGCCATGAGGCATGGGGCAGAGCCACGGTGTGGCTTCTGGCAGGCTGAGCATCAGGAGGTCGAAGATGCAAGGCAACACATTTGCCATACTTGGCACCAAGGAAGTGTGTGCCCTGCAGTGGCACTGACACTCAGGATTAGAAAAGCTGTTGATGAAGCTGAATATTTAATCAGCCCAAGGAAACTGTGATTTGTCTTCTCAGGCTGCCTGAGCTGGGAGTTTGCTTCCCTCAGCTACATAAACAATCTTAAAGAGTTTAATGGGGGGAAAAGGTAATGCTAGCCAGGAGCCAGGGCTGAGCTTCCTGCTGTGTGTCTCTTGTTGCTCTAAAAGCTGCCCTTTGCCACTCCAACAACGTGCTCTGGAGGAAGCAGGCACAAAGGGGGCAGGAGGGCACCTGATGCTCCTCTGCACAAATTCTCAGGCTTGCCCTGCACAGCCCAAGAACAACCTGAACTCTGCTCACTTGGAGATCAGGTTGTTTTGCTCTCTCTCTATTTTCAGACAAGTGGTATTGTTTGCAAGCACCCTGGGGTGAAGGCAACAGACAAACATGATTGGGGAGCTGCACGGCTCTGAAAATCCACAGACTGAGACAAGGACTGGCTGGCTGTCACACAACGCAGCAGGTTGGAAGGGACTCTCAAAGGGCATCTTGTCCAACCTCCCTGCACTCAGCAGGGACACCTCCAGCTAGAGCAGGCTGCTCAGGGTCACATCAAGTTGGACCTTGAACACCTCCAGGGATAGCACCTCCACCACCTCCCTGGGCAGCCTGTTCCAGTGTCTCACAACCCTCATGGTGCAGAGCTTCCTCCTGATGTCCAACCTGACTCTGCCCTGCTGCACTTCCAAACCACTGCCCCCTGGGCCTATCCCCACAGCCCCTTCTGAGCAGTCCCTCCCGGAGGCCCCCTTCGAGTATTTTGTCTTCACTTCCAACATGAAGTGCAGGCTTTTGCCATCCAAATATGAGAAGAGAGCTCACCGTGGCTGTACAAGGAAGCACTGCTGTACTTGGACACATTCAAGAGCAAACTCATTTCCCACTCACAGTGTAAAACATGCCATTGATCCCCAAACTAGCAGGGCATATATTGTTCCAGTGGACAGAGAGTCACAGACTGGCTCAGGCTGGAAGGGAGCTCAGAGCTCATCTGCTCCAACCTCCCCTCCATGCCCAGGGACACCTCTCAGCTGCACTCAGCTGCTCAGGGCCTCATCCTGCCTGGCCTCAGCACCCCCAGGCAGGAGGCAGCCACAGCCTCCCTGGGCAGCCTGTGCCAGAGCCTCAGCAGCCTCCTGCTCAACAACTTCTTCCTCAGCTCCACTCTGACCCTGCTCTGCCTCAGCTCCAAACCCTTCCCCCTTGGCCTGGCTCCAGGCACCCTCAGCAAAAGTCTCTCTGCAGCCTTCCTGCAGGATCCCTTCAGGTGCTGGCAGCAGCTCTGAGGTGCCCCTGGAGCCTTCTCCTCTGCAGGCTGCACAGCCCCAGCTCCCTCAGCCTGTGCTCAGGGCAGAGCTGCTCCAGCCCTGGGATCATCTCTGTGGCCATCTTCTTAGACACAGAGCTGCTGGAGTGAGTTCTCTCATGGACTTTGACTACAGCCCTGGCTAAGCCCACGTCTTCCTCTTGCCAGAGCTCCACTCAGAACCCTCTCTTCTCAAAACTAAATACCTAGTGATGCTGAGTGCTCAAGAGTGACAAGTTCTGTGGGCGTTCAAGGGAATTCATATTACAGCAATTAATTTTTTTCTCTGAAAGAGGAAATTCTTTCTGTTTCAGTCAGATGGAAACTTTGGGTGATTCCCCTCATAAAGAGGGGCTTTACTGACTAATAACTGCTATTCACAAACTCTGCAGGAGGTAACTAAGAGCCTGAAAAGCTCAGCACTCTACTACAGGGAGTTTCTAACAAGGTAGCAAGAAGGAACCAAATCACAGTAAACACCAACTCCCTTCTCCTAACCACCTCTGCAGGCGCTGAGCAGAAAAATCCTTAACACTGAACCACCCAAAACCTTCCAAAACTTGGCTGTGACTGGGAGAACTTCAAAGTCAGTCTTCAAACCATTGGTGTGTGGTGCCTGCACCACTGACAGCCTGGCACAGAAGGGAAGCACTGCTGACCCGCTGAGGACACCAAGTTGGAAGGATCACCATGCAGAGGAAGATGAGAGCATCACACAGGAAAACTTCACAGAATCATAGAACCACAGAACTGTTGAGGTGGGAGATCATCAAGCCCAACACCTCCACCAGAGCCCCACCACTGCTGCTGAGCCACCTCCCTCAGCACCACATCCACCCGGCTTTGAAGTGCCCCAGGGATGGGGACTCCAGTGCCGCCCTGGGCAGCCTGGGACAGTGCCTGAGAAGCCTTTGCTGGGAAGGAACTTTTCCTCATATCCAACCTGAACCTCCCCTGGCACAACCTGAGGCTGTTGGCTCTTGTCCTGTTACTTGTTGTATGTGAGATGTGATTAACCCCCAGCTCCCTGCAGCCTCCTCTCAGGGAGCTGCAGAGAGCAATGAGGTCTCCCTCAGCCTCCTCTTCTCCAGGCTGAACACCCCCAGCTCCCGCAGCTGCTCCTCCCCAGCCCTGCTCTCCAGACCCTCCCCCAGCTTTGCTGCCCTTCCCTGAACACACTCCAGCTCCTCAATGTTCTGCTTGGAGGGAGGGGCTCAAAACTGACCCCAGGATTCAAGGGGTGACTTGTGACATGCCAAGCAGAGGGGGACAATCTTGTCTCTGGGCCTGCTGGCCACAGGAGCAGAGGAGGTTCCACACGAACATAAGGAGAACCTTTTTCCCTGTGAGAGTGCTGGAGGCCTGGAGCAGGCTGCCCAGAGAAGTTGTGGAGTCTCCTGCTCTGGAGACATTCAAATGTCTCCAGGATGTGTCTGTGTGACCTGCCCTGGGTGATCCTGCTCTGGCAGGGGGTTTGGATTCAATGATCTCCAGAGGACCCTTCCAGCCCCTCCCATTCTGTGATTCTGTGACAAGTGTGAGGGAGAAAGGAAGAGTTATTTAAGCCAAGGTGATGTGAGCAGCAGGAAACAGCAGCAACCTGTCCATGAAGACACAAATGATGAAAAATGAGCAGAGAGGTTTTAACCAGCAGAAAAATGAGTGGCAGGTAGCCACACAAGCAGGGCTCTCTAGCTCATGTGAAGGTATGCAGGATGTGGCTGCTTGCAATTGCCAAGGCCAGGCTTGATGCCCCAGGAAATTTCTCCAGTCCAGGTCAAAGAGATGAAGTAGCTTTAAGGAGGGCTTCAGTGCAAGTGTGGGGATGAAGGGTTCAGAAAGCAATCTCAGCAGCCTGGGCTGGTGTGAGGTGTCCCTGCCCACGGCAGGGGGGCTGGAACCAGATGATCTTCAAGGTCCCTTCCAACCCAGACCATTCTGTGAGTCTCTGGCCTAAGCCAAAGAGAGTAGTTCCAAAGCAAGTCATGAGGAACAGCAAGGGGAACTCAGCACTCTTCCCCCACGATAGCTGAAGCTATGCAGATGTTTCAAGCACCCCATATTCTCTCTCAATCAATCTGGCCATCAAAAAACCATGCTCTAAGTCCAACAGGAATCCTCCTCCTCAGCTCAGCATACATTTTAGGGGCAGATCTCAAAAACCTGAGGCTCAACATGGTCTTTAAAAGGTGCAGATCTCCCTTTCCCACCACACCAAAGCCTGACATTGGTTTCTGCTTCCACCAAAACGTAGGAGGCACAATCTTGATGCTGCTGAGTAGCCCCCAGCCAGTCCAAATGCAGGCTGACTAATAATGCCCTGCTCCGATAGGATAGTCTGAAACACCACCAAATACCTTTGCTTCAAAGAACACCACCCACAGTGGGGATCCTTTGCAGATAAGCACTCAGGCTGGGAAATGTATCTGCTGCAATTTGCAACTGGAATTCTTCTCACCTAAAAGCAAAGGAGGCAATAACAGACTGGATTAAAACAGCTTCCAGAGGCAGGGAAACGGAAGGGTGACCATTACAGATCTGACAGCAACCAAGCACACTCCCTTTGGGGGGTGTTTCCTTAGGGACCCCCCTCTGCCAGAACACCTTGGGATAGAATTATGCAGCCTGGTTTACACACACTGTGCTTTGCCATCAGCAAATGACAGTTTGGTTCCAATACTCCAAGGCCAGCACAGCCAAATTAATGCACGGGAGGCTGATTAGCATAGGAAATTAAGAGATAACAATAAGATGGAGGTATTCTCTTTTCCAAGCAATGCTCTGCTGCACAGAACCCCCCCTTCCTCTCCTCAGAACGGAGGGGGTTGGGTTCTTTCCCCCACCCCCCCACCCCAATGACTGATGAAGGTGCATCCAAGAATCGCATGCACGAAACCAAATGCATCCGTGGCGGCATCACCAGGTCGGGCTGCTGCATGTGCACACCAGAACAGCCACATGCAAGGACTCAGCATGCAGGAGAATGCCATTTTCAAGGAGGAAATGGAGAGAGCTGTGGCTATGTTTTGGGTAGCTGTACTTGTACATTCAGCTTGAATATCCTAGCCAGCCATTTTCAGAAAAGGAAAGGAGGGGGGCGGGAAAAAAGAGGAAAAAAAAACCAAAACAACAAACAACAGAAAGAGAAAGCTGATTACAAAGACTGAATACCAATTCACATTATCCAGAACAATGATAATCAATAACCTTGCTAAGAAAAAGTATTCCTCCTTCAAACAACTGAGATATGTATTTATTGGTTTTCTCGATGGATTTGAAGTTCCTCTCTTTTGTCAACAGAAATCAGGAGATCTGGCTTTGGGGAAAATGATGCTTAGAGGTTTGGGTTGGGTTGGGTTTGGTTTTGTTCCAGCCATAGCTTGTAAAACCCAGCTGCTCTGAAGGTGTGGGAGACCATCAGCCAACATCACAGACTGCTGCTTGAAACAGGCAGTGCAGAAGCCTTATTTAAGCTCCCAGAGATGCTCGGAGAGGTATTTACTCCTAAAGGCTGTTGTTCCCCTGGGAACAACTTGCTCTTTTCCCAAAGCCAGAGAAAATTCCAGGCTTGGAATATCCACCTGTACTTCTGACTGAAATGTTCATTCCTTCGCCATTTGTGATGCTTTGTGTCAGTCAGCAGCTCTCCTACCAACTTACCCCTCTCAGACGGCAGGCTAAATGCTATCTCCACTGCTGGAAAAGGGATTTGACTGCAAACGAAAGCAACCAAGTGCTGGGTGAGATCCTGTCCAGCTAAGATGGGCAGCCAGCCCTTTTGTTTCCAGTCATCTCCCCTGCTGCTGGCCAGACAAAGGAATCTGCTGAGCTGATGCTCAGCAGCCCTGCCGTGGGATGTGCTGCAACAACTGCACCAGCTCCCGGGAGCTGCTTTCTGCTTCACATGCAGCTCTCGTAAGCCTGCTCACATGCAGGAGCTCCCAGTGGCTGCTGAACTCCTTGGCCTTGCTAAACAGACACGTCAGTCACTGCTGAGTGTGCTTTTGGGTTGGTTTGGGGTGGGTTTAAGTCTATGCCTAACTACAGACAGTGAGGATTTTATCACTGAATACCACTTGCAGCCCATCTCTCAAATTGAGAGATTGCTCCACACTAGAAACTCCAGAACTGACTAACAAACCCTGATCTGCCAATACCCAGGCTGCTAAATTCAGGGCAACTCCATCCCCAAACAGCCTACAAGTTTTGTTGGCTACTTCCAAGCTTGATTCTTCAGGATACCCCCCAGGGAAAGAAGAAATAAAGATACACTCCAGAGAATGACATAAATTAAGCACTGGGAAAAAGGGTGTTGCTGGAGCATAGCAACAGTGGGCAGCACTGTGACAGCTGAAGCTCTTCTGAGCTCTGCAGAAATGCAGTCAAACACAGAGAGTATCAATACAAATATAGATGTAAAGCTGATAACTGCAGCTTGGCTAATTAAGGGCTAACTCTGACCCCGACTGCTGCTTCAAGCCAGGTTTGTGTTTGACTGCAAAGCAGGTATCGGATGTAAAGCTGCTAAGTGCAGCTTGGCTAATTAAGGGCTAACTCTGTCCCAGCCTGATGCTTTGCCCTCAAAGTGGCAGAAATCCCTCCAGCAATAGCTTACTCGAGTTTCTGCTGCCCTCAGGATGGTGCTTACCTTGTTGGCAGAGGACACATAGATGTAGCTGTTATCGACTGGATCAAGTCGAAGCTTGGGGAAAATGGAGGTTTCTTCCTTAATTTCATACAAAACCTCTGGGCAATTGGATTCCATATCCTCGTTAAGCACAGCCTACAACACATGAAATCAAACTGTTCACAAGTGCTTTCATTAATCAGTCAGCATTTTACACACCAGCCTAATTTCAGCTACAGCAGAGCTTCCAAGATGATTTACTCTGCCCTGATTCAATTCACCTTCTGCTCCGGGCACCTCCACACTGCAGAGAGAGGAAAAGACCTCCAGAATAGAACTGCCACAAAATCCATTTCACACTGAATCTGGCACTGGTTTAGCGTATGAAACATCCCTCACACTAAATATGTTCCTGATTGATGTAGAAACTGAATGTGGAAGAGAGGCCCACATCCCCAAGTCATAATGCATTAAGTACACCTACGAATGGAGAAGAGCGAAGCAGCCCTCAGAAAACAAATTACCACCCGGAGTGTAAAAAGGAACCTACACAAGTTACTGACAACTGTCTTCAAGACAGCAGTTCCTTTGTGGCCTCTGTGAGTATAGACCTAAGGGGGAGTCTCTTTTTCTTCCCTTGCCCAGCTCTGCAGTTTTCCACCACCCTGGATGGAAGGGAAGGGAAGCAGAGAGCACAGGAGTTCATCGTGCAAGCTGGTAAGCACACCAACATCCAGAGGAGTTAGAACTCGTGACTGCTCTAAGGAGGCGTGGAAGACTCTGATTTCATGTTTTGCTATCAAAAGCACAGTGAAATCAAAGGGGCAAAAGCTTTCCAAGCTCTCTACTCCAGCCCTCTCCAACTGTCTGCTTAATAAAAGCAGAACGTGAGAGGCATCCTTCGCAGGGCAGGCAGGAACTGCACCTTCCCCAGAGCCCAGGGCAAAACCCAACTGCACAGCACAGCTGATTGGCTGGGTGAGAACTCTGACAGCCAGATAAGCTGGTTTTCACTTCCAGGTGACGGACTCCGGCTAGCAGAGGTCAACTATTCAGAAGCCAAGGCAAAATGCATCTTGACTTTTCTCTCCAGCAGACAGCTGCTCACATCACACAAATGGGCTGACAGAGAGAGGAATCTGCTCCCAAACCCCAGCAAGATTTCACATTGCTACTGAAAAAAGCAAAGCAAGGAAGGAAGAAAGAAAAAGAAGAAATAAGAACTCCCCAGCCCCTAAATGGATCCTGTGTGCATTAGCAGTGCCCAGGGGGCTGGAACTGCTTTGGGAGGTTACCTGCTCACCAAGTACCAACACGGCAGTGACCTCTCAAACACAACCAATAACAGAGCTCCAGGGTACTGAAACAACCAAACAGCAACAGAGCTCCAGGGTACTGAAACAACCAAACAATAGCTGAGATCTGTTGAAAGTCTAGTGCCTAAACCAGGAAGCATTGAGCCATTGGGAGAGAGCAGCAGCTGATGGAGAAGGGAAGGAATGCTCCACTCTGCTTACCTTCAGCAACTGTCCATCATCAGTTCCCAAGAAGAGAACTATCTGATTCAGCACCACTGTGCCATACACAGCCACCAAGCCAGAGTGCACCAAGGTAGGTAACTTCTTGATTGATTTTGCACCCTGAAAATCAGATGTGAGAGAGCTGTTACAAAAGCATTCAGCTGCACTGCAAAGCCTTCCACAGAGAAGAGTCCCTGGAAAGGTCTCAGGGAACTCAACCTGAAACAAGACTTTGAGAGACATTTGAGTTCTGACAACAACCTGAGAGCAACACATCAGTGGAAATGACAAGAAACATGAAACCACTCACACATGGCAAATGCTGCCCTCTCTGATAAAGACTAATGGCATCCCCTGCAGCTGACCCACAGCCCTGGCCTGCGAGCAGCACAGGCACTTTGCAAGCAAATCTCTTTTTGGGGCCAGGGTGCCCTGGGGCCTAGTGTGAACTGTGAGCTGCTCTCAGTGAAGAGCGCTTGGCCATCACCTGCCTGCACCTACTCTAGAATCCTGGAATCACAGAAAGGTTGCAGTTGGAAGAGACCTTAAAGCTTATCCATCCCCCCCCCCCTTATCCAGCACCTCCCACCAGCCCAGGCTGCTCAGGGCCTCATCCAGCCTGGCCTTGGACACCTCCAGGGAGAGGACATCCACAGCCTGCCTGGGCAGCCTGTGCCAGTGCCTCCCCCCTCTGTCAATTTCTTCCCAGTCCCCAGTCTCAGTCTCCCCTCTTCCAGCTCATTGCCTCTCACCCTGTCACTCCCAGCCCTTGTCAAGTGTCCCTCCTCAGCTCGCCTGCAGCCCTTCAGGCACTGGAAGGCTGCTCTGAGGTCTCCCCAGAGCCTTCTCTCCTCCAGGCTGGACAGCCCCACCCATGAAGGGTACAATTAGCAGCCACTTCTAAGGCCTGCTAACACTCTGGAGGAAGGAGGCACCTCAAGGGTTCTTATTTTTGTGTGTTTGTCTCAGAAAAACTCAGAGCTTCATCCTCCCCTTTCTGGTTTCCTGCTTGACACTGAAGGAAGTTCAGCTTCTGTTTTACAGAAACACAAACATCAGATAAAGCAGGAGAAGGCTGATGCCAGGGAGAAGATCAAGGTGTGACCCTGAAAGTCAACAACGCTGCCTGCAACTCTCCGTCCAAGCTGGATGAGCTGAGGTGACAAACACTTGTAAGCAGCTAGCAAAGAAAGCATCATGCAGAAAGCCCTTCTACCTCGTGGAAGTAAAATCAAACCCAACCCAAGGGAAAACCCAACCAAAGAACCCAGACTGGAGGCAATCCAGCTGCTGGAGAGGGTCCAGAGGAGGCCATGAAGATGGTCAGAGGCTGGGGAACCTCCCCCATGGGCACAGGCTGGGAGAGTTGGGGCTGCTCAGCCTGGAGAAGAGAAGGCTCCAGGGAGACCTCAGAGCAGCCTTCCAGTACCTGAAGTGGCTCCAGGAGAGCTGGGGAGGGTTTGTGACAAGGGCTGGGAATGCCAGGATGAGAGGGAATGGCTTTGAGCTGGAAGAGAGGAGACTGAGACTGGGGATGAGGGAGAAATTCTTGAGAGGGAGGGTGGTGAGACTGGCACAGGCTGCCCAGGGAGGCTGTGGATGTCCCCTCCCTCGAAGAGCTCAGGGCTGGATGAGACCCTGAGCAGCCTGGGCTGGTGGGAGGTGTCCCTGCCCATGGCAGGGGGTTGGAGCTGGATGAGCTTTGAGGTCCCTTCCAACCCACACTGTTCTGTGGTTCTATGAAAGGAAGCCCTGGTGTGGGAGAATGAAGTCATTCACCAGGGGATGGTCTCTGCCCCAAAGTCAGGCATCTCCCCCCCAGCCCAGGGTATCTCCCCAGTGAGCAGTAACTCAGCTTTGCCATCCTGGAATCACTTCAAGTCAATCTCCACAGCTGATACCACCAAAGGTGTGATCTCATCTGCCCTCTCATCAGGCCCAATCCCAGCCAAGCTCCCTTTCTCCTTCCACTCTGTAGTTCAAAGCTTTCCAGTGAACTTAGCTAAGGAAATGATGTGCCCAGAAAATGCTCCCCAAATCCATCCACTACTGAAATGCTCATCTGGGTGGCTCTCCTCCCCATACAAAGGTGTGGCTGCATGGACATCAGTGCTGGCACAAAGACGTGACGGGCAGGGGGAGGTGGGGAGAGAGCTCAGGTGGGACAACACCCTCGGGAACAAGCTCTGTAAGTGAGCTTACAGAGGCCAGCAGCTCAGCCTCAAGGACCCTCAGATCCCCCCTGAGTGCACGAAGCTCTGCTGCTTTGCTGCACAAGCCAAGGTGTGAGAGGGAGCCACTCCAAGTGACACTGTGCAGAGGTGAAGGCATTTCTCAAAGCTAGGAGGCGAATCCACAGCACAGGAGCAGCCAAAGCCAGCTCCTGCATGCCAGCTTGCTGCTTTAACCCCCACCTCTCCCTCCACACAGGAATCATTTCTCTCCTGAACTGCAACCCTCAGCCAATTGAAATCTTTCTCACTCATCTGAATTATTTTAATTAGCTCACAAGAACAGCCACTTGGAACAAAAGGAGACCTGATTAACTTTCATGTTTAAAGATCATAGAATCCCAGAGTGGCTCAGGCTGGAAGGGAGCTCAGAGCTCTTCTCCTCCAACCTCCCCTCCATGCCCAGGGACACCTCTCAGCCAGACTCAGCTGCTCAGGGCCTCATCCAGCCTGGCCCTCAACACCCCCAGGCAGGAGGCAGCCACAGCCTCCCTGGGCAGCCTGGGACAGAGCCTCAGCTCCCTCCTGCTGAACAACTTCTTCCTCAGCTCCACTCTAACCCTGCTCTGCCTCAGCTCCAAACCCTTCCCCCTTGGCCTGGCTCCAGACCCCCTCAGCAAAAGTCTCTCTGCAGCCTTCCTGCAGGATCCCTTCAGGTGCTGGCAGCAGCTCTGAGGTGCCCCTGGAGCCTTCTCCTCTGCAGGCTGCACAGCCCCAGCTCCCTCAGCCTGTGCTCCCAGCAGAGCTGCTCCAGCCCTTGGAGCATCTCTGTGGCCTCCTCTGGCCTCTCTCCAGCAGCTCTGTGCCCTTCTCCTGCTGGGGACCCCAGAGCTGGAGGCAGGGTTGGAGGGGAGGTCTGAGCAGAGCCCAGGGGCAGAATCCCCTCTGCTGCCCTGCTGCCCACCCTGCTCTGGCTGCAGCCAGCACACAGCTGCCTCTGGGCTGCAGGAGGCACTGCTGGCTCCTGGGGAGCTGCTCAGCACCCAGCACCCCCAAGGCTCTTTCTCCAGGGCTGCTCTCAACCCACTCTGCACCCAGCCTGGAGCTGTTTCTTCTTGCAGCAGGAAGAAGACACAGAACTGCCAGGCACTGCCACACAGCTCCAGCAGAACTGACCTAGGCATGAGACTTCAGTACTGTGGAGGTCTCCTTTGGATATGGAGGGGAAAATAAATGCTGGGAAGCATTCTGAGGGGGAAGAAGTTAACTCATTCTTAATGAGATCAGATGAAGGCTCTTTGTGTGCACCAGGGCTGGGGTAACAAACCTCCATCCCTGGTGCACACAGTGAGCCTTCACTCAGGCTGAGCAGCGTGGGGATGGAGCTTCCAGGCTTTCATTTCCACCAGCACTTAGGACCTTTTCTTTCCTGCAGTGCACCATACAGTGGTGTGAGGAAATCAAACCACCTCCCAGCCTCTGTACAAGAAGATGAGAGAGGAGGAGAGGACTCCCCCAGTCTCTGCAAAGCTTTGCTGCCAGATTTTGTTTTGACCCACATACCAGTGAAATCACCAGTGTCATATCAGAGCATCCTCCTCAGCTGACTGAAGAACCAATACTGACAAGTGTGGAAGCCTCCTCCCCTCACTCTGCTTGCTGGAGGGAGGGTCAACACGACATTGAGCTAATGCAGACACAGGGGGGGTTTAGATGCTGGGCAGCCACAACTAAAATTGCCTTTAGCAGCCTATTTCTCCAGCTTGCCTGCTCCCTCTGAGGTGCAGCTGCTGCTCTCACCCTTCTGGCCCCCTCTCCCATATGCATTTGTTTTTTTAACAAGCCCTTTTACCTTTCCCACTGTGACTAATGGGGTTACAGCACTCCAGGGCCCTCCCAAGCTTTCCCTTTCACAGCTAAAACCACCCTTAAAATGCACTTAAAGGGCTAACCTCCCTTTACACTTGAGGAGTCACTCGTGCTCACACATCTGTTTGTCTATCCTGTAACATTGCCAGGGTCACCAACACCAAGACAAGCAAAAGAAAAGACAATGCTGCTCTAGAAGACATTAAGTTTTCAGTTCCACCCTCCTCCCCTCCCCTCCCCTCCCCTCCCCTCTTTTTTTCTCCTTTCTCTCTCCCCTTCCCTTCCCCCCCATGCTGTTTGGTTGCTGGCAGGAAAGGTATTTACACTAATTTTCTCTTTTTGCATCCCATTTTCAGGTTTCCCTCCCTATGATTCCAGCTGCAGCAGCCACACTCACTGCTACCTTCTGTCTTGACTTCCTCCTGGTAGTTTCACACTGTGCCTCAGAGGGGAGGGCAGCATTTTCAGCTCACACAGCACTCAACATACTACAGCTGGCCAAAGAGCAGAAATAAAGGCTTTGAGCAGCAGAGTGAATGAACAGATGCAGCTACACAAAAGGACACCAGACTTGTGAGCAGTCTGCAGCAACAGTCAGCACTGGAACAATACAGAGATGTTTATTCTAGAGGGGAAAAAACATCTGGAACCCCACTCTCCTTTCTTAATTTCACCACCCTTCAACCTCCTGCATCAATTGTTGTTGTATCAGAGGGTCTCCAACTTCAAGCACTGGTGCATGCAGCAAGCCTTCATTCAGGCTGAGGAATGAGCAGATGACCTGCTCCAGTTCAGTGCTCACTTTCGGACATTGAGGAGCTGGAGCGTGCCCAGAGAAGGGCAACAGAGCTGGCAAAGGGCACTCCTGGATGGGTGGATGGCTCAGCAGGCTCAGAGGCTGCTGGTTACTGGTTTTTCCTCTACCTAGACACTGGTTACAGGTGGAATTCCTCAGAGAACCTATCCTGGAACATGTCCTGCTCCCTGTCCTTGTCAAGACACTGAAAGCTTCTGGGTTAAGCTCGCAGGTGACATTGCCGTGCTTGAGTGCAGGGCTACCATTCAGAGAGACCCCGACGGGCTGGGGGAATGGCCCAACAGGAGCCTCAAGAAACCGAGCAAGAAGCCCTGCAGCTGGGATGAGCTAACCTCCTGTGATGCTGAGGACACAAAGGGTCCTGCAGGGCAGCAGGCCAGGCGGTGCACCCAGCCAGCAGCGAGGGCTGGCAGCGCCCGGGTCTGTGCGCGCAGGAGCACAGAGCAAGGGAGGAAGGAGATTATTCTTCTTTGCCTGGCATGTGCTCAGTTGTGCCCAGGACACTGTGCACAGCTCTGGAATCCCCCCTGAGGCACTGATCCTGACAGATCAGAGCGAGCTCACTGCGATGGGCAGGGCATGGAGCACCTGCTCCAGAGGAAAGGCTGGGCTGCTGCAGCCTACAGGAGAGGCACTGTCAGAGGGACCAGAGAAATGGAGCCAGGCTCTTGACTGGGGTGTATGCAGGACAACAAAAGATGATGACACAAAGTGAAACAGAGGAGGTCTCTAGTAGACAAGAGATTAAACCCCATCACCATGAGGACAATGAAGCAGAACAGGCTGTCCAGAGATGTTACACAGTCTGCATTCCTGGAGGTTTCAAGATGTGACAGGGCAAAGCCCAGAGCAACCTCATCTGATCTCAGATCTGACCCTGCTGTGAGCAGGGAGCTGGACTGCAGACCTCCTCTGAGCTTCCATCCAACCTGAATGTCTCTGTAATCCCAAGGAAGCAAATCCTCTGTTCAGGAGCCCCCAGGCTCCCCTAAGTTTCCATTAAGAACATCTCTCCTCCTTCCTGACAACCCGAGTTTACAACTCTCCCGTGGTTTGCTTTCCACACCAAACTGGGATGAACTGAAAACTGATCCTAACTGGACAGAAATATTCCCTCTGGAAATGTTAACTCTGGAAGCCTGTCAAACATCAGACAAACCCTGGCAGTCTGCTAATACACAGGAGATGACTCTACTCCTAGGCAATTAATTACAGGATCAAATTTGATACTAAATGATATTTAGGAGGCTGCCATTCTTTCCTTCACTAAAAGCCCATGAATCATTTTGGAAATTAGTTAGCAGCCCAATTGAAGCAGCATTCCTGTCAATTAATGGTTGTGATTAAACTGATGGCAGTGCTGACTTCAAACATCTCCTTTCAATAGATCTTAGAGCAGCTGATTTCTCCTAGGACTCCAAACCCTGCTCGGTATATTAAGGGCCATAAAGCAACCCACATATGTATCACCCACTGAAAAATGCAGGAATTGACAGAACAGACTGTTATGGAGCTTCCCTTGCAGTAAACAGCAGATGAAAATTCAACCAAGACAGTTTTCCATGCAGCAGCTCTCACACCTACTTCACACAGCGTCCTGGCCTGGAGCAGCATTGCTGTGGCCAGCGGGAGCAGGGAAGCGACCTGTGCCTGGCACTGCTGAGGCTGCACTCGGAATCCTGGCTTCAGTTTTGGGCCCCCACTCCAAGAAGGACATTGAGGGCTGGAGCAGGTCCACAGAAGGGCAGCCAAGCTGGGGAAGGGTCTGGAGAACAGGGCTGGGAAGGAGCAGCTGAGGGAGCTGGGGGTGTTCAGCCTGGAGGAGGCTGAGGGAGACCTCATTGCTCTCTACAGCTCCCTGAGAGGAGGCTGCAGTGAGGTGGGGGTTGGGCTCTGCTCCCTAGGATGAGGTGATGGAAGGAGATGCAATGGCCTAAAATTGTGTCAGGGGAGGGTCAGGTTGGAGAGGAGGAAAAATGTCTTGCTGCAAGAGTGGTCAGGGACTGGCAGAGGCTGCCCAGGGAGGTGGTGGAGTCCCCATCCCTGGAGGGGTTCCAGAAGCCTATGGCCATGGCACCTGGGGCCATGGTGGCACTGGGTTGATGTTGGACTGGGTGATCTTAGAGGTCTTCTCCAACCAAAACTATTCTATGACTCTCAAAGTCCTTCTTGCAGTGAGATGCCCAAGACTGCAGCCAGTAGTCGAGGTGTGGCCTCACCAGTGCTGAGCTCAGGGGCACAACCACTTCCCTGCCCCTGCAGATGCAGGCAGTGCTGGCAAGTCCCCACCACACACTCCTCCAGGTCTGGAAGCAGACATCATCCAAACTAGAAGATGTGGATCAGAGAAAAACGAGCTCAGTATAAAACTGCAGGATGTTTCCAGGGGCACTTCACCTAAGACACCACTTGCCTCCTGCTGCTTAGGGCCCATGTCTCTGTTCCACTGTGGAGATGTCCAGAATTAACACCTCCAGCTAAGAGCAAAGGCTCTGTGCACTCTGCTGCAGAACACAACCCCGGAATTGGGCAGGTCTCACAAACAGCAGCGCCACAGAATTTGTAGCTGTCACACACTGATAAAGTTGGACCTGAAACATGACTATTTTCAGTGACAGCCTCAAAACCAGCATTGAAGCTTCATGCAAATGCCAGCCTCGGCCCAAGCCGCAATGCAAAGCTAAGGAGGTTACACACCGCTCTGAGGATGAACAACTTGGTTGCAATCCAGTGCAGTACTCAAGTCCATGCTTAACTTTAAATGCACAGGCACGAAGCTGATGGAGCTACTTACATGCTTAGTGTTAAATATGCCCTTAAGTGCTTTCCTGGGCTAGGGCCAGCAAGCTCAGGACCTCACAGGAATGAGCTTAAGAGCAGAACACGCAGCAGGAGAACAGCAGAGAATTCAGGACCAGAGATACTTAGGACCAAGTTCCTCTTGCAGTGCACTGCTGAGTAGTGATGTCAACACACAGGGCAGATACCAGCAGCTGTGTGAGTGCAGACAGGCAAGAGGATGTCTTGCCTAAAGGTAATCAGAGTAATTGCAGAGATCTGGGGAATGACAAGCTCAGAAGGAAAACAAACTGCAACTACTTCCTAATGTATACTCCAAGAGTTGTGCTCCTGCTGAGAAAAGCCCTGCTCAATTCCTGCATAGGCTGAGCCCAGGCCCCCGACCCGGGTAGCACACCACACTCGGCTCCAGAGCTCAAGGCACCCAGCCAAGAGCCAGGCTAAGACCCACAGCACCACACAACACCTGGCATCTGCAATGCAAACAGCACAAACACCACAGGGGTCTGCACTCCCAGCAAACACAATCACAGAACCATGGAATTGTTTGGGTTGGAAAAGACCTCCAAGAGCATCCAGTCCAACATCAACCCAACCCCACCATGGCCCCAAGTGCCATGGACATAGGCTTCTGGAACCCCTCCAGGGCTGGGGACTCCACCACCTCCCCGGGCAGCCTCTGCCAGTCCCTGACCACTCTTGCACCAAAGACATTTTTCCTCCTCTCCTACCTAAGCCTCCCCTGGCACAATTTCAGGCCAGTTCCTCTCATTCTATTGCCTGATACTAGGGAGAAGTGGCCAAACCCCACTTCACTGCAGCCTCCTCTCAGGGAGCTGTAGAGAGCAATGAGGTCTCCCTCAGCTTCCTCTTCTCCAGGCTCAACACCCCCAGCTCCCTCAGCTACTCCTCCTCAGCCCTGCTCTCCAGACCCTTCCCCAGCTTGGTCGCCCTTCTGTGGACCTGCCCCAACCTCTCAACATCCTTCCTCGAGTGAGAAGCCCAAAACTGAACCCAGTACTCAAGCTGAGGCCTCACCATTGCCCAGGACAGGGGCACCACCACTTCCCTTGCATGCTGCCAGCCCCTGCTCAGCACCAAGACTAGCTTCAAAGGATTGCACTTTAAAGCAGACACCAAGGACTGCTGCTTGCTGCCATGCCTACACCTCACAGTACAATGTGCTCCTGGCAGCCCTCTCTGGCCACAGCCACCGCTGCCCACACTTCCCCAGGCCGCACACCACCTTCCTGCCAGCTCCAAAGCCTGCACGCTCCTGAGCCCAACCACAGCACGTTCCACGTTTGCAGGGACTCCCACTAGGGTTTGGTGAGAGACAGGAGAAGGATCTGGTCTAAAACAACCAGAAGCAGCAGCATATGGGGCTGTCATCTTCCAACTTACTCTGCAGTAGCCCAGCCTAACCTTCTGTAGTATAAAAACCATATTAAAGCTGAACTGCATGCATTTGCTGCTGTTTATACACCATCAGCACACACAATTAGCATTAAAAGGGAAGCCTAATTAGCCATGTAATGTTGTAGGTCATATCACTACACATCCCACCCCCCCAGATGTCCTATCTCACAAAACATTGAAGCACCACTTGATCATGTTGGAGGCAAACTGGGTGCATTGTTCCCAAACACCATGATTAATAACATCAGCACACCCGGGGGCACAGCGTTAAGCAAACAATCCCTCCTCTTCACCCTTATGCTGAGGTTCCTCAGCACTGTACCCAAAGATAATCTGCAGTTCATGTCCCAGAGGGCTTTGTCCCTCCTGGAAAGTAACTTTGGAATCGCAGGTCTCTAACCTGAAGGAGTGGTCAGGGACTGGCAGAGGCTGCCCAGGGGGTGCTGGAGTCCCCATCTCTGGAGGTGTTCCAGAAACCTGTGGCCATGGCACTTGGAGCCATGGTTTGGTGGCCAGGGTGGGGTTGGGTTGATGGTTGGACTGGATGCTCTTAGAGGGCTTTTCCAACCCAAACAATTCCATGGTTCTATGATCTGAATCAGACCAATCCTCAGACAAGTGGATGGTTGTCATATTCAGGCACCGGGAGGCAATGGGGATGGGAGGCTGAGTGAACAGAGGTCACACAGCCACACCTGCTTCACCACACCTGCAGGATGGTACTCCATGAAAGCCTTGAGACTCTCCTGGAATTTCTAGCATGGGGCTTTGGATAAATGGTTACAAAGAACCTGCTGCTCAGGGAGGTGTTTGCTTTGCTTTGGTTTTGCAGCCTCACCAAGAAAATCCAGGAGTAATTGCCAGCTAAGGACACAAATTAAGACTCCATCTAGCAAATCACTACCTGAGGATCAGGCTTCAAACGCATGCAGTTTGCCTTGTCAGAGCAGAGAAATCATGCAGGAAGCTGCAAACTGGCACTGGGAAGGGAAGGATTGGCTTGGGCTCTGTTGTGAGACTTTCACTATTTACTTCAGCAGCCGTTTCACCCACATATGGGCTCCTCATTCATAACTGCATCCTCGAGCACTGGCAGCAGTCTCACAGCTCAGTAGGAAGAGGAGCAGTGATTCACACAAGCCCTCCAGTGCTTTGTGTTTGGAAGGAGCTCAGCACTGTGCTCTGCTCTGGGCTAGGTTTGGGAAGCCAAGAAGTGACAGTTATCCACCGTACAAATTCTTTCAAGGAGTTTCCAATAGCTCCCATCCTAACACAGCAAGGCATCAGGGGGCCTGATGAAGGATGCAAGAGGCCAGGGCTTGCTTCATGCTGCTTTGCTTTACCATGCCTGGCTTGATCCCTCCTGCTTCTCCCTCACTTTTCAGTGTTCCTTTTGCCAAGGCTCTGAAAAGCCTTCTGAGTGTGACTTCAAAGCACCTTCTTCACCCAAATTACCATTTTTAGCTTTAATTTTAATTAATCCCTTTCCTAGCTACCAAAACCACAGCAAAGCCAGTAACCTTGCCCATCCTGTCCTCCAGCTCCCCAGCTCACCCTCAGAAAGCAGCACAGCTGAAGAGAGAACATTAGGCAAGGAGGTGATCTCCATGGGATACCACTGCCTGTGAACACGTAACCAGTGCCACAACAAAGATGTGCTGCGCACGGCTGCCTGCCGCACAGATGGGCTTGGGAGGGTGGCCGCGAGCCCTCCCCAGCAAGGCTCATCCTGGGAGGTTTGGGAGACACCTACCAGGGAACAAGCAAGCCGTAAGCAAGCAGTGAGCAACGGGGCTAGCGAGGCACACAGCCCAGTGCACAGGAGTCAGCTGGATTGGCTTTTTCCCCTTCCTGATGTAGCTGCAGTGACATGAGATGTGAATGCACACAACGAGGTAGGAGATGCTTTAGCTAGGCTGGATGGAAAATACAATGAAGTGCAGCTAATCCTTGGCATCAAAAAAGACTTGTTGAGTGAGGAGCCTGAGACTCAGCCCTGACCCGGGATGCCCTCAGACAAGTCTTTGCTGCAAGGAAGGTGGGAATGATGCTCCAAACCCGGTAAGGGGTCAACTTCTCAGCAAACAGAAAGCATTGGAGAAATCGTGAGGGCTGATGAAGCCAGGGCTGATGCGCAGAGCCTGGGACAGCTCTGAAGTTCCCTGCTAACTTCAAGAGCCTTCAGGTCGGGGACACTCCACGAGTCACACACAGCAACACAAACACAACAGCATCAAGGAGGGCTGGCAGGATGAAGGCTCAGCAAAGCCATGCCCAGACTTACACAGCTCCTCCCGTTCATGATGAAGTCTGTGGACCCACAGGCTTGCTCCTTCACCTCCTCCATCCCGAAGATGCAGACGGCGGTGGTGTTCCAGGCCTTGGCATCGTGGTTGTGGTGGAAAACACCCACCCACCAGCCCCGCCGGCCCCGTCGGATGAGGCTGGAGGAAACGATGAGGCTCCTGCACCCGCAGTCCAAAGCCACATGCCCCTGCAAAGTGAGGCCACCCTCCGAGGGGTGCAGCTGGCGCAGGACAGCCATGCTGGGTGGCTCGGCGTACCCACCCCGCCTGACCTTCAACTTGTAGTAGGGGAAGAAGAGATGATCCCCCCACTGCAGCGCGTCAACGAAGTGCAACGGTTCCTTCCTGCGCTTGATGATGCCCAGCTCCTCCTTGGACTCCAGGTTGTCCATGCTGCGCATCGTGATGACGGTCGCCTCGTCCGACCTGGGAGGGCTCGCAGCCCAGACGGCTCTCGGAGTCGCCAGTCGAGTAGGTGGCCGCCACGGCCAGGTACCAGGCGCCGGACAGCTGGAAGACGACGCCGGCGGTGGAGCCGTCGGGCAGGCAGCTGACCACCTCGCTGCGGTTCAGGCGCTGCCGGTAGGCCGGCAGCTCCCACACCTCGCAGGTGCCGTCCTTCTGGGTCCAGCCGGCCAGCAGCACGCCCACCCCCCCGGCCTCCTCGTAGGGCAGCAGCAGGTTGCTGCGCGTGCCGGGGGGCTCCCGGCAGCCCTGCCCGGCGGCCGCCGGCACTAGGCGGCGGCGCGGCCGCAGCTCGGGCCCCAGCTCGTAGAGGCAGCTGCCGCCCGCCACCAGCACGCCGCCGCCGCTCACCTCGATGTTGTCGATGCGGGGCCCCGGCAGCTCGAAGCTCTGGGGGCCGCTGGCGCCCGCCAGCGCCGCCAGCAGGGGCAGCGCCCAGCTGAGGGCGGGCGGCGGCGCCGCCATGGGCGCGGGCTCGGCTCGGCGCCGCGGGCGCCTCAGGCGGCGGCGGGCGGCGGGCGCCGCTGCGCCATGGTGCGCGGAGGGGGCCGGGCGCTGCCGCTGCCGCCGCTGCTCTCTCCGCCGCGGCCAGGCTGTGCGCGGGCGGGGAGTTCCTCTTTCGGGGCGGGGAGGAGAGGAGGGGGTGCCTGCACGGGAGAGGTGGGCCGGGCTCCTCCGGGAGGGCTGCCGAGCCACCTCGCCGCCGTGCGCCGCCGCTCCCCCTCCGCCCCCTGGCCCCGCCAGCCCAGCCCGCCTCGCCGCGGACGGGGGCGGCGGCGGCGGCGCGGGAGACCACCTCGGCCGCCGGGCTCTGGCGAGCTGGGGCTGGGGGGAGCCGGGGCTGGGGGGAGCCGGGGCTGGGGGCGGCCGCTTCCCCGCGGCGGGACGCGGAGCGGGGCGAGACTCGCTTCGCCTCGGGCGGGCTACTCCGCTTGGCCACCGGCCCCGGGGGCGTAGCGGCCCCCTCCGCTCCTTCCCCGGGGGCTCAGGATGCTGGTCCCTCCGGGGCAAGGTGGCCTCCCGCGCACCCCGATCTGCATCTCCCTGCCCGGCTGCAGCCTTCCTGCTGGGCACCGGGCTCCGCACGCTGCCGGCTCGGCAGCCCGGCTGACGCCCGTTGAAACACGGCAGAACCTCCTGGATAAACAGCACCTGTGTAGCCCAGTCCGTCGTTGCCACCCTGAGCATCAGGATTGGGGTGTGGGGTCTCATGGGCTTGCCTGAAGTAGAACAAAGGCTCCAGGCTTTCTCCCGAGTTCAACAGGGTGGGCAGAAAGCTGTGTCCTCTCCAGCCGTGCTGCTGCGAGACTGACACCCACCCAGTGCAGACAGGAGAGCAGGACGGGACACTGTGAATGCTGCAGCTGATACCAATACAGCCTGGGGGTGATGAGATTGAGAGCAGCCCTGCAAGAAAGGACTTGCTGCTCTGGGGGGGTGAGAAGCTGGACAGGAGCCAGCAATGGGCACTGGCAGCACAGAAGGCAAATGGCAGCCTGGGCTGCATCCAAAGCAGCATGGCCAGAGATGGAGAGAGAGATCCTGCCCCTCGGCTCTGGGGAGACCTCACCTGCAGTGCTGTGTCCAGCTATGGGACCCCGACACAAGAGGCATGAACCTGATGGAGAGGGTCCAGAGGGCCATGAAGATGATCAGAGGGCTGGAGCACCTCTCCTGACAAAGACAGGCTGAGAGAGTTGAGGCTGTGCAGTGTGGAGAAGAGAAGGCTCCAAGGAGACCTCAGAGCTGTCTTTCAGTATCTGAAGGGGACCTACAGGCTTGCTGAGGACTGTTCAGAAGGGGCTGTGGGGATAGGACCAGGGGCAATGGTTTGGAACTGGAGCAGGGCAGCGTTAGGTTGGACATCAGGAGGAAGCTCTGCACAGGGAGGGTGGTGAGGCACTGGAACAGGTTGCCCAGGGATGTGGTTGAGACTCCATCCCTGGAGACATTCAAGACCAGACTTCTTGTGGCCCTGGGCAGCCTGAGTTGAAGGTGACCCTGTTGAGTGCAGGGGGTTGGAGAAGATGAGCCTTGAGGGTTCCTTCCAGCCCAGTGCATTCTGTGCTTCTTAAGGTTCTGTTTCCCACTGGGTCATTGCTGGTAGAGGATCAGCAGAATGAGGAGAGGCTGTGTGCTCAGCTGACAGCGAAAGACCATTTTGCTGAATTATAAATGAAAAAACTGGGTTTATGAAAGGTAGCAAAGACACATTTCAGTGTTCTCTCTTGGGCCTCTCTGGAACCTCTGGGTGAAGGCAAGCACAGGACCCATTGCTACTCTTACTGAGAAGAGGACATAATGTTCAGAATCAGGAGGCCAGCTGACCCTCCATTTACATTGCTTTTATCTTAAATTAGCTTTGCAGCAGGCATGAGTGGGACTCTTAAAACTAGAACAGAAGTAACCTCTGTCTGAATGAGTCAAGTGCAATATTTTGAAGGAGGAAGTGCCATGCAGTTAGAAATTGTTATCTTTCTCCACTCGTGTCCCCAGCAGCAGTGATTGTGCAAGAATCGTTGCTCTGGTCAGCAGCAGAAACATTCGCCCATCTTGCAGCAATCCTGACACACTTCACCCTGGAATTCAGAGCCCTTCACGACTGGTCTGCTGATCTCTCCCTGTACAGCGCTCCAAAACGCATCCAAAGGCAGCAAAAGGCAGCAAAGGATGTGGAACAGAATCGTTGCACAATTACTCTTCTTGTCACATGAGCAGAGATGCTCTAGGTAGGAGCAAACGTTGCCTGCAGCTCTCTGTGCAGGACTAAACTTCTGGTCACCATGTAAGCAGGAAAAAACAAAGAGCACCAAAGTGAGCTGTGTACAGAAATGCAGCTGAGGAAGTTGTGCCAGGGAAGCTGAAGGTGCCACACTGGGCTGCATCACGCCCTGCCCGGCCCTCTCTTGCTTTTCTCACTGCAAAGATAAAAGCTCTTCAGCTATTTATGTCTTGCTCACTACTTCAGATGCACACTGACCTCCCATCTGCAGGACAGCTTTGATCCTGGCCACAGACCACGGCCAGCAGTAGGTCTTCTTCTGCAGACATCCCTCCCTTCGCCAGATCCCCCTGCTCTGCATCTGTTGGCTTTCAGGGCTGACCAAGCAGCCTGTTTCTCAGGCTTTCTGTTTAAAATAAGCCACGTTGTTCACCAAATGAGTGGTTTGGTTAAATGGGCGAGGCCAGGCTTATTCTTGGCCGAGAGAGCAGTGAGGTGACAGCTCCTAAGGCCGCAGGCCTCTCCAACTGCCAAAAGAGCAGGCTGCTGCTTCGGGTTTTCCTTGGGCTGGGACCTGGAAAGGCTGCACTGCAAAGGAGAGGGAGAGGGAGAGAGGGAGGGAGAGGGGGAGAAGATGAGGGAGGGAGAGGGGGAGAGGGAGGGAGGGAGAGGGGGAAAAGGTGAGGGAGGGAGAGGGGGAGAGGGAGGGAGAGGGGGAGAAGGTGAGGGAGAGGGGGAGAAGGTGAGGGAGAGAGGGGGAGAGGGAGGGAGGGAGGGAGGGGGAGAGAGGAGGAGAGGGAGAGGAGGAGAGGAGGCTGTACCCCACCTGTCCCGGGGACATCCATCTAAGCCCATTTCTAGAGACCCTTCCTTGCCTCTACCACTCTTCTGTCCCTGTTCTGTCCTCCCTCTTCCCAAGAGGGGAAGAGGGGTGGCTTGGACCAGAGCCTTGCCTTGCAGTGTTTAATTTTGCATACAGTTCTGAGAGCCACTGAAGCAGCTTTGTGCTGAGAATTAGTGCGTGAATTTGTTGTGCTCCTGAGCAGCCCAGTTCCTGAAGTGGCAAAGTATTCCCCAGTCCTTGCAGAGCCCCTGGAGTGCCCAGGAGCACTCCCAGAGGTGCCCGTCAGGATGCCAGCAGCGTGGAGCTTCTTACTGATGTTATGGAAACAGGGAGGCTGCAGGTGTGACTCGTGGTGCTGCAGGGTATGATATTTGTTATTAATGCAGCAGACTTCCCTCCCTGGAGGTGTCTGAGGCCAGGCTGGATGAGCCCTTGAGCACCCTGGTCTAGAGAGAGGTGTCCCTGCCCATGGCAGGGGGTTGGAACTGGATGATCTTGAAGGTCCCTTCCAACCCAACCTATTCTGTGGAAAGAGTGCAACCAGTTCACAACTCAACTGATCCCATGTGGACTGATGCTCGTGTTGCAACTCGATGCTCCTTGAAGGTCCAGCCCCAGCCCCTCTGTGACACTTTGATTAAAGCAAAGCAGAGCACAGCAAATCCTCTTGCTGTGTGGGGCTCGCTTGGCTGTCCGCTCCACTGCTGGGGCTTTTATCCGGTCGTTGCCCTGTTTTCCCTTTCAGGCGCCGAGCAGAGCAAAGCAGGGACTCTGCCTGTCGAGGTTGGGCTGTGCAGAGCCTTGCTGCCTCAGCCCTGGCACTGGAACCGAGATTTCTGCAGAAGCCAGGGAGCCAAACTGAGCTTCCCTCAGTATCCTGAGGAGCTTTATATATTGCAGCGGGGCGTATGAGAGCTGGAGCTGGAGAGTGAATCACACCAGGGCTTGGTTCCACATGTACAATTTAAAGAGCCTCTCCTTTGGATCCTCCTCAGTGCCAGGCAGAACACATCTTGAATTAACTTACAATTGCTTCCCCACTGCCTGCTTCCCTCCTCCTTACTTCTCATCTGCATGCTAAATTTATCTGAGTTGGTGACTCCATGGAGAACCTGACAAAATATTGCTCAGTAAATGAGATTTAGTTTCTGGCATTTCATTTATTTAGCTTAACTTGTATATTTCCCCCCTTGTTTGGAAGCTCCAAGCCCACTTCATTTGTTTATTTAATTCATGTGTTTACCTCAGCTTTGGCTCTCCGGTGTTGTTTTCTTTTCCCAAGGGGTAAATAAGCTTCCATTTGCAAAGCCACCAGAGGTAGCATTAATACCAACGTGCCCTCTATCCTTAGGGTAGTACTTTTAATGACTGCTTTTCTCATCACCCTGGGGTACTGCAACTGAATTTCAACAAAAAGAAGTGCTGGGCAGATTTTTCACAATCACACAATCATGGAAGGGGTTGGGTTGGAAGGGGCCTTAAAGCTCATCCAGTTCCAACCCCTTGCTGCCATGGGCAGGGACACCTCCCACCAGCCCATCTTGCTCAAGGCCTCATCCAGCCTGGCCTTGAACACCTCCAGGGGGGAGGCAGCCACAGCCTCCCTGGGCAGCCTGTGCCAGAGCCTCCCCACCCACACTGGCAAGATTTTTTTCCTCCTCTCCAGTCTCAATTTCCCCTCTTCCAGCTTCAATCCATTGCCTCTCATCCCATCACTCCAAGACCTTGTCAAAAGTCCCTCAGAGCACCTTCCTCAGGTGCCAGGCACACAGCAAGAGCCCTTTATTACCATTTGTCCTAGAGGAAAGTCAGGAAAAATTTAATTCTAAGTAGATGCAACAAGAACTTTGATACAGCTTTGTGGCTGAAATAACAATGTTCTCATTGTGCAAGTCCTCTTCCAGCAGCCCACTGCTTTTAATCTTTTAATCTGCAACTGTCCTCTAAATAGATGCTTGCACAGCACTGTTCACGTTGCTATGAAGTCTGCAAAGCACAAGGGGAACTTTGCTTTTGACCAAAGGTGCTTCTTGGAATGTGAGGAGGAGATACAGACTGTGCTTAAAAGTGTGGCTGTGTCTTGCTGAGCTGGCTGAAAATGGAGAAGGAGAATGAGAAACAGGCCCTGGGAGTCCAGGGATTCATACAGAGGATCATTCAGGTTGGAAAAGACCCTCAGGATCACCAAGTTCAACTCAGAAGCCTACTCTGCAAGGTTCACCCCTAAACATATCCCCAAGCACCACATCCAAACCACCTTTAAACACATCCAGGTTTGGGACTCCACCACCTCCCTGGGCAGCACATTCCAGTCCCTGACCACTCTTGCTGGGGAAAAAATATTCCTAATGTCCAGTCTAAACCTACCCAGTGGCAGCTTGAGGCTGTTCCTTCTGTTCTGTCACTAATTACCTGTAAGACCAGCAGCAGCCTCTTTACAACCTCCTTTCAGGTAGTTGTAGAGAGCAATGAGGTCTCCACTCAGCCTCTTCATTTCCAAACAGCCCCAGCTCCTTCAGCTCCTTCAGTCACTCCTTCAGCCTTGCTTGGAGCTGATTTCTTAACCTATTTCTGAGAAAGGACCTGCACTTTCCCCCCCCCCCCAGTGAAAACTGTTCTTTAGGCACCAGCTTCAGTTTGCGTGTTGGCTGGGCCCAAAGATGCCACTTTCGAGGGTGCTCACTAATTGCATCCCAGTGAGATAAAAATAAGATCCTGGCCAAGTTCAGTGCATTTGAATACTGAAACTCAGCCTGCAGATCAGGCTTTTTAGTTCTGCTTTCCAGTTTTGTTTCCACGCATCATTTCATCTCAAAGTTGCTGACCTGCCGCATTGTTTTCGGTGGGCTTCGGAGTGAGGAAGTGGCAGATTGAGGAGCAGGACCTCTGCACCCAGGAGAGGAAATTCCAGTGGCTCCTGCCAAATAGTTAAAGCAAAAAGAGCAATGAACTCAGAGGGCTGCAAATGATGCAGCTGAAGGTAGAGGACCTGACTTCACGAATGTCCCGGGTGCTTCTTTGTCTCCATTAAGCTATTGACAAGTATTAATGGTTCCTGCCTGATGAGGGGGAGAGAGAAAGGAGGGAATGAGGGAGGGAGGAGCAAAGAAAGGAGGTTTTAATCCTATCTCCATTTAAACTGCTATAAAATTTGGGGGAAGGAATCAGGAAACCACAATTCTAGATGTAAAACACTTCTCCCCCCCTCCCCTCCCCCCAGTCTCATTATGCTTTTCAGATGTGGTGTTTTGGGGATGTTACAGAAAAGGAACTGGAGAAGAGACACAAAGGAAACCCAGAGCTTGCCTCTCCTCTGCATTGGAAATGGTGATAGCCTCAATCAGAGCAGCACTGCAAAGGCTGGAAGCAGGAGGCCTGGGCTCGAGGTGTGCCACAGCACTCACGTAGAGCGCTGGACAAGACAAATCCCTCCCTGAACCTCGTGGTTGCCTCCTCTGCTTATGAACTAAATAAAATTCTTTACCTGTCAAGGAGGCTCTGGGAATCCACATCAGCAAAGGCATTACCTACACGGGAAATAAAATTGCAGAGCTGCAGGAAGGCTCAGAAGCCAGAGAGGCAACATCATAACTGAAGATAAGAGGGTTTCAGCCTCACTTTATCTGAGCTTCCAGAGCAGATACATACCAACAGCTGTGTGTACCTAGGATGTGCTTTCTCTTTATTGGATTTGTTATAAATGTTTGTACCACTGACATGGGCCTGCTGGAACAGCTCCAGATGAGGGCCACAAAGATAATCAGAGGGCTGGAGCCTATCTCCTATGGGAACAGACTGAGACAGTTGGGGCTGTTCAGCCTGGAGAAGAGAAGGCTCCAGGGAGACCTCAGAGCAGCCTTCCAGTACCTGAAGGGGCTCCAGGAGAGCTGGGGAGGGACTTTGGACAAGGGCTGGGAGTGCCAGGAGAAGGGGCAGTGGTTTTAATCTAGAGCAGAGTAGCTTCAGATTGGACATTAGGAAGAAGTCCTTACTATAAGGGTGGCGAGCCACTGGAGCAGGTTGCCCAGGGAGGTTGTGGACACCTCATCCCTGGAGGTGTTCAAGGCCAGGCTGGATGAAGCCTTGAGCAGCCTGGGCTGGTGGGAGGTGTCCCTGCCCGTGGCAGGGGGTTGGAACTGGATGGTCTTTAAGGTCCCTTCCAGCCCAACCCATTCTGTGATTCTTTTCCCTCTCAGTCACAACATGAGGTGGTACTTTTGTGTGCCACTGGACCCACATCTAACTCAGGTAATATTCCAAGTCCACCCCTCAGCCCTGCAACACTGATGCTGCATCCTTCACTTTCCAGTGTGTGACCAGGAGATGCCAGCACACACCAAACCTGCTTCGCCAGGACACCTTGGGAAGAGGATCCTCCACAATCTCTCCTGTGCCACACATTCCAATTCCCTCCATGCCCTTTTCCTCCTTCACACAGGCAGTCCTAATATTCTACAGTGCTAAAATCTAGAGCCCAGACACCGACTGTGGGAGAGATCCAGCCTGAAACACCAACCTGGCATCCAGTTGTTACCAGATGTGTGCAGCCCACCATATGCCCAGTTCAGCAAAGGAAACCTGGGGAAAGAAGGGCCAAACCCACCTGGAGAAGAGCATCTTGGATTCTTCCTTTGCAAGCAAAGGCTTAAACAACAGCCTGGTGCTAGCTAGGTTAGTACAGAGAGATGCAGGGAATTAGAATTGATTTGGGGATAGAAAAAGAGAAATTGGTTTTCCAAATGCTTGTTCATTTAAGGGGCTCTGACTAAACACCTATTTATTTATCTCTGTGCCTAGCTCTCCTTGGAGCACCTATCTGTGTGTAATTCTATTTGTGTCTAATCCTCCTTGCATTCCCGTAATTTGGAATACTGTTGGTGGGGGGAAAGAAACAAATCTGTTTCCCAAAGCTGAAGATCTGTGCAGCTAGGGTGTGCAGTTAATGGGTTGTCAGCAAACAAACCCTTAGCAGGGAGCTGTTCAGAGCAAGGCAAAGAAAGATCTCAGCTCCCCTTGGGGGGAAGCTGAACACTGCTCTGCCTCTTCAGACCAGGCTTGAACTCTCCCTGCTGCTGCCTGACCTTGCTCTCCTCTCTGACTCCACAGCTGCTTTCCATGAGCAGGTCTTCAAAGAAAGTTGAAAGCTGAGCCAAGTTTAACTCCTTGTTTGTCATTCTGGGAACTGGGGTTTGGTGTCTCTGCCACGCTTCCCCATTTCTGTCTGTGCTGGGGAGACTTCTGCACGGAAAGAGGACGTTAGGGGCTGAGAAAGCAGCTCAGAGCTGCAGGGCATTCAGTGCCTACAGGCTGCAAGCTGATTGTGTTGCGGCTTCTACAGTCATCTGAGAGGAATCGAAAAGACAAAGGAGTGAAAGCCAGGCTTGGCACATCAAAAACCCCCAACAATGCCCGCAGAGAATAGTTCCCAAAGTTGTCTGGGTAAGACCAATCTCTTAATGAGCTTCTTTATGTTTCAGGCCATTATCTACACAAAAGCTGGGCTCAGTTGGTTTTGTCATTGCTTTCAATGAAAGTGTGATTAATTAGGTTAGCCAAATTAATTAAGCTAATGACATTAAGCAAGAGAACTTTCAGTTTGTGTCCAGAGGCTACACAGATAGTTTTTGTCAGATCATCTCCTCGGTGCTCACGCTCCGGAGCCAACACAGACCCAAGATGTGCTCTGCCTTTGCCACCAGAGAGCAGTGGAAGTATTTTAATTACAACAATAATTGGGTTTAATTAGCAGCACGCACTGAATGCAAGAGCTTGCCTTTCCTTGGGTGCTGCTGAATGAAGGTGCCTCTGAAGGATGGAGGGACAAACATCTTAGTCTGATAGGAATTTGGCTGGCACATTTTCTGCCTGCCCTGATCCTTCACCTGACCGTTCAGTCTGAGAAGCAGCAGGTTGCAGTTACCCAGGGCAGCTCCCCAGCGGGTGCCGATTCTGCTGTGCTCCTCGGTTTGCTCTTTGAGCCCGGCACACGCTTCTGTAACAGATCTTCTTCCTGAGCTCTCTTTTGAAACCCAGACCCAACAGCACCCGGGGCTAGTCATTCTTTTTCACTCTTATGCTTAAAGACCATCAGAGAATCACAGAATGCTTTGGGCTGGAAGGGATCTCCAAAGGGCAGCCAGGCCAACCCCCCTGCAGTCAGCAGAGACATGCTCCACTAGGTCAGGTTGCCCTGAGCCCTGTCCAGCCTCACCTTACAATAATCATCAGGTTGAAGAGACCTTCAATCATCCACGTCCCTCAACCAATCCAACCTCAATACAATACAGCCAATACAGTGTACAGTGCAATACAGTGATCCCACCTCAACTAGGCACCAAGCCTCAACCTCTTCTTGAACACTCCTGGGTGCTCCACAGCAGCCGATCCAGTGGCAATCACTCTCTCAGTATAGACTTCTTCTAACTTCAGTCTAACCTGCCCTGGCTGAGACTGTTCCTCTTGTACTGGCTGCTGGGAGAAGAGACTCCGCCTGCTACAACCTCCCTTCAGTTTGTAGAGAGCAATAGGTCTGAGCCTCCTCTTCTCCAGGCTAAGCAAGCCCAGTCCCTCATCCTCTCCTCATAGGCTGTGAATCACCAACTTTGTTGCCTTCTCTGGACACGCTCCAGTAAGACAACATCTTTCTCTGAGGGGCTGACACAGGACTCAAGTACCTTCAGGATGAGCCCAATCCCCTCCCGTGCACCTGTTGCAGGTTCCAGCAGCCTCCTGGTGCAGAACTTGTCCTCAATCCAATCTCAGTCTGCTCTGCTCTAGTGAAACTATTGCCCCTGGTCCTGTCCCTGGCCCTTTGCAAAGAGTCTCTCTGCAGCTTCTTGTACCCCTCATTACTGCAGGCTGCTCTTAGGTCTCCCTGGAGCCTTCTCTTCTCCAGGCTGCACACCCCCAGCTCCCTCAGCCTGTCCCCATAGCAGAGGAGCTCCAACCCCCTGAGCATTTCTGAGGCTCTCCTCTGAATCTGCTCCATCAGGTCCCGGTCCTACCTGTGTTGAGGGCTCCAGAGCTGGACACAGCACCGCAGGGAAGGTCTCAGCAGAGCAGAGGGGCAGGATCCCCTCTCTCCATCTGCTGACAGCTCTGCTTTGGATGCAGCCCAAGATGCCATTTGCCTTCTGGGCTTTTTTGCACAGGAAAGAGCTGCAAGGAACACAACCTTTGCAGGACTGCTCTGGATGGGCATAGTGTGGCAGCCCAGATTCTCTTCCTTTAGAAGAAGAGTTAAGTAAAGTCCCTCCCCTTCCAAGGCACTTGGAGTCTTTTAATCCAAGCTAAGGAAAATGCTTTCCAAAGTGACCCACAGGTGATGCAGCTCAGCAAAAGGTTAACAATTAACAGCTGTGCTCAGAAGTCCCCTGGGCTCATTGTTTGCCATGACTGCTGGCAGCCACCAGGCTGGGAGGGGCTTCAAACATTTTGGAGGACAGGATTATAATATCCAATGATCTTTAAAAACTGAAGGAGCAGCCTGGGGCTGTGGGGGGAAGAGAATGAAATTCAGTACAGGAAAACTCATGTAATTTGTTTGGCTGCAATAGCCATGGCTTCATGAGAAGGGCACAGAGCTGCTGGGGAGAGGCCAGAGGAGGCCACAGAGATGCTCCAAGGGCTGGAGCAGCTCTGCCCTGGGCACAGGCTGAGGGAGCTGGGGCTGTGCAGCCTGCAGAGGAGAAGGCTCCAGGGGCACCTCAGAGCTGCTGCCAGCACCTGAAGGGATCCTGCAGGAAGGCTGCAGAGAGACTTTTGCTGAGGGGGTCTGGAGCCAGGCCAAGGGGAAGGGTTTGGAGCTGAGGCAGAGCAGGGTTAGAGTGGAGCTGAGGAAGAAGTTCAGCAGGAGGCTGCTGAGGCTCTGGCACAGGCTGCCCAGGGAGGCTGTGGCTGCCTCCTGCCTGGGGGTGTTGAGGGCCAGGCTGGATGAGCCCTTGGGAGGTCGGAGGAGACAATCTCTGAGGTCCCTTCCAACCTCAGCCATTCTGTGGCTCCGTGAAAGGTGCTGCAAGTTTCTTGAAAGGAGAAGGTTCCCCATGGAACTGAAACCTCTGCTGCAGGCACAAACTGGGAGCAAAAAGGTAGCCCATGGGAATACAGGAAGGGATCCCTGGGGTTTGCTGTCACAAGAGGAATGTGAGTCAGCAGCAGCATGCTTTGTGCAGAATCACTTGGGGCTGAAACTTGAGTGTAAGCAGAAATGTAGTCTGCAAGGGCATGAGGTAACCCTTCTGCCCTGCTCAGCAGAGGCAAGGCTGCAGCTGAGGTTTTGCCTCTGGGCATTTTTGGGCATCTCCCTTCAAAGAGGAGGAGTGCCAGGGGAGAGCAGCAAGAGCTCGAATGGGCCTTTGAAGACAAGAGTGGATTCACTGGGGTTGTTAGGCATTTATTTTTCTCCAGGGGCAAAGAGAAAAGGGTAAAGGGAGAAGGGCTGTGATGGTCTTCAGCTATGCAACAGGAAAGGAAACCATTTGTTCCCCTTGCCTGTGGTTGATTGCATGACAGGAAGGCTGCAGCGAGCAAAGTTCAGATTTGACATCAGGAAATGTCAGGAAAGCAAAGTCTTAAAGGGGCTCCTGGGCAGCATTCCTTGGTCAGGAAGGAGAGGCAGAGCTGATCTTGCCCGAGTGGTCCCACAGAGTCCCACCAGATTTTCAGCTGATCTTCTGGCTCTGTCGTGGTGCAAATCCTTGGGCCTGTGCAGAATGAACAGTGGCCATGGAAGGGGGAGCTGGGGGGGATGCCAGCCTTTGTGGGGCAAGATGTGTTATGCACTCCTGCTTTGTACCTTTACATGAGCTCTGGAGGTGGTGCTGAGGGATGTGGTTTAGTGGTGGCTTAGCAGCAGTGGTAGAACTGTGAGCTCCAGGTGAGTGGTGGCACTTGATAGCCTCAAAGGTCTCTTCCAACCTCAGCAGTTCTGTGATCTTCATCCCAAACTCAGGTCAGTAACATTCTGCATGCTGACAGGATGCCATTTGCTTCCAGCTCTCCTTCCTCACCAGTGCCCTGTGCTGCTCATTCTTTTCCCCCCTTCAAGCTGGGTTTTTTTGGCTGGGGACAGGGTGGGCAAAGGGCTTCTGACTCTCCCATACTCTTAGAACATCCTGCATTTTACAGGGATTGGGAACAGGCTCTTGCAAATCCACACAGGGCTGCTGAGCTCTCTCTCGCCACTGTGAGCAAGGGGAAGGTCCCTCCTGGCGTGCAGGGGCCGCTGAGTCTGAGCAAGGCTAAATAAGCATTTTGCAGGCAGAACATTTTGAAGGTCTTGCCTGGGACAGTTGCTGAGAAAACTTCTCACTACCTCATGTTCATGAAATGCAGAAGAATGAAACAGGAAAGACAACAAAATCTGGAGCACAAAGAAGGGATCTTCCATATGTGAACAATTGTAAGTGCAACACAAACTTCACCTCCGGTGTTGATCTGTGCCTTTAAATCAACTCCAACTCCTCAGCAAGTATTTCTGGGCACTTCATGGGCTGAAGACTCACTACACAGAAATATCACTGGTCTGGGGCTATGGAAGGGGTTTTTTCTTGTCCTTGCTGGGGTTTTTCAGTTGTTGTGATTGTAACCAGTGCAAAAAGTCCCTGGATGTCAGTCAATGATCTTCAGAGACTGAGCATTCCAGCCACAACTGGAACTCACAGAACATAGGGCTGAGCAGTGCCTTAAGAGGCCCTCTGGTCCATCCTCCCTCTCATATGGGGCAGCAGCTGCAAGTACAAAACCCTCAAGGGATTTTTGTCTCTCCTGTTTTTAAGAGCCATCAGTGGTGGAGAGTCCTTTCCCTCCCTTCCTGTGCTTCACTAGGAGCCTGCATGGGTAAGCTGGGCCAGGTCTGCTCTGGCTGTCTAGAGAACTATCACTGAAGGACTCTTGCCCCCTGCTGCTGAGGTGTCTGCCTGGCAGCTGCGAAGCCCAGGTGGAGAAAGCCTTAATGCACTGAGCTCATGATCCAGCCTGTGGCAGCACCCACGGCAGTGGGTGGCTGAGATGCTCCTGCTGTGGATAGAGGACACCCTGGGAGAAAGGTAGGAGTTAGAAGTGGGGATTCTCCATCTGTTTGCTTCTCCTGAGCAAACACCTTCCACTCAGAAGAGAGTCTTCCTCTGACGGGACATCCTCTCAGCCAGCAGTTCCCAAAGGAGGATCCCCTCTCCACGGCGAGGATCCCCTCTCCACGGCGAGGATCCCCTCTCCACGGCGAGGATCCCCTCTCCACGGCGAGGATCCCCTCTCCACGGCGAGGATCCCCTCTCCACGGCGAGGATCCCCTCTCCACGGCGAGGATCCCCTCTCCACGGCGAGGATCCCCTCTCCACGGCGAGGATCCCCTCTCCACGGCGAGGATCCCCTCTCCACGGCGAGGATCCCCTCTCCACTGAGCTGAGCACTTTCTCTCCAGTGCTTAAGGTCTGGCACGGTCGGATGTGGCTTACAACTAGGAGAAACAACTAGAGAGAAACCAGTCTGGTAACTGCCCCAGGTGTCCATCTTGGTGCACAGGGGACAGAAAATCGTGGCACCTGCTGGTGCATGGTTGTCAGAGCTCCTCATGAGGAGTGTGCCTGGCAGCTTGCCCTTGAGCTTCACCGCTGGGCAGTGGTGCTCTGCAGTGACAACCACAAGCCCTCGGGCAAGGGCTGAGCTGTGATAAGCCCTCACCGCCTCTCACCAGCTTTCCCTTTCTTGAGCAGCTCATGGGACACTCTGCTGCTCCTTCCCTGCCTTACACACACCAGAACCTCTCCCGCAGATGTAACCTCCTGCACCTCACACCAGCTCCTGGGAAAGGGCTGTGCTGGCTTTCTTATCAGTGCTGAGCTGCTCTTTCACTTGTATATGGTGCACTGAGAGCTTTGCTTGAGTATTTAGGAGTGCATTCATTATCAGAGCAAGGTCTTCCCAGCTGCTGCTGTCCCTTCAATGGACAAGCACCTCAGAGTTCAGCCAGAAGGGCTCCTGGAGCTCAGCCTAGATGCCCAAAGCCATGCAGTGTCTCAGGGCTGTCCACGAGAGTGTTGCCAGCATCAGGCAAAATAGGGCAGCAGAAATCTCCCTGCACATACCAAAGGGAGGCAGCACCTCTCCATGAGGAGGGCAATGAAGCTGGGGAAGGGTCTGGAGAACAAATCTTGTGAGGAGTGGCTGAGGGGAGAACTCATTGCTCTCTACAGCTGCCTCAAAGGAGGCTGTGGAGGGGCTGGTCAGCCCCAACTCCTTCAGATGCTCTTCATAAGATTTATTCTCACAAGATCCAAACCCTCTCAGCTCTTTTAGTCAGAATCATAGACTTGGTTTGGTTGGAAAAGCCCTGCAAGATCACCCAGTCCAACCCCTCTCTAACTCTACCAAGGCTGGTGCTAAACCACGTCCCTCAGCACCACATCTCTGCCTCTTGGAAACACCTCCAGGGATGGGCACTCAACCATCTCCCCGAGGAACCTGTTCCAGGGCTTGACAACCCTTCCAGCCTGTTCCAAGCAGAGTACAAATTCACTTCACAATCGTTGATCTCCTTGAGGGTGTGTGTGGAGAGATCCATTAGGAGGGGATGTTGCTTTCAGCAGGTCTGATTGAAACTGTGGTGCCAGCCACGAAGTGGAACGGGGCAGGTCGGTCAGAAGCAGTCAAGAGAAGGGAAAGGGAATATTGCTGTTTCAGGAGGTGTAAGCTGCAAGCCGGGTCCTCGTGGGAGAGGCTGGGAAGGATTTCCTCTTGCTAGGATTTCCCCGAGCTGAAGGGGAAGGTTTTCAGCTGGTGGAGAGGAGCTGGCCGGAGCTGGAGATCTCCGGGCCGGCAAGCTTTGCAGTCTTGGTTTTAGCCACTGGGTGCCGCTCCCAATTCGAGAGAAGCAGAATCCTGCAGCAGCTCGGAGGCTGAAAACCCACAGCGGTCCTTCTGTTAACCCAGCCCGGGACAGCAGCTTCGGAGGGCTGACTGCTGTCCAAAGGGCCCTGCAACAACCCTTCCCTCTCGGTCACTCACCGGCGGGCTCCAGATCAGCTGCAGCCAAGAGGCTTGCTCAGAAAAGGGCTTCTCATGGAAGTGCACAAGTGGAAGGGGAGTGGAGTTAATGAGGAGAGTCAAAAGAGACCTTCAGAGGTGTTTCAGAAACATCACAGGGCTATGGAAGGTTGAGCACCCTGATTCTTATGATGGATTGGAGACAAAGCTGCTGAAAATAAGCTGTGAGTCTCTCCTCTTATACAAAAATCCTAACAAGCAGTTATGAAAAGTGATGGCCAGCTACTGATGGCCAGCTACTGCTGGAGGCCAGCTACTGATGGCCAGCTACTCCTGGAGGCCAGCTACTGATGGCCAGCTACTCCTGGAGGCCAGCTACTCCTGTCCTAGACTGCCACAGCTCACAGAACCATAGAATGGCTCAGGCTGGAAGGGAGCTCAGAGCTCATCTCCTCCAACCTCCCCTCCATGCCCAGGGACACCTCCCAGCTGCACTCAGCTGCTCAGGGCCTCATCCAGCCTGGCCCTCAACACCCCCAGGCAGGAGGCAGCCACAGCCTCCCTGGGCAGCCTGTGCCAGAGCCTCAGCAGCCTCCTGCTGAACAACTTCTTCCTCAGCTCCACTCTAACGCTGCTCTGCCTCAGCTCCAAACCCTTCCCCCTTGGCCAGTCCCTAGACGCCCTCATGAAGCACTCTCCTGGGTCTCCTCTGAGAGGCAATGACAAAAGGAAAGGAGACCGTGGTGGGAATCCTGTGTTGGGGAGCCAGGGGAGGGGAGGGGAGTGGTGGCAGCAGCAGCAGCACTAAGGACAAGTGGCAGGAGGAAGAGGGGCAGGATTTGGGGGCTGAAGGGAAAGGCATGTAACTGCATCCATTCTTTTTTCAGTTAGCCTTCCCTGCAAAACAACTGGGAGCCACTAACCTACAGCTCATGGTTCTGCCAGTGGTGTGGATGCTGCTCTCAGCCCAGAAACCATCTCCTTTTTTTCTTCCCTGGAAATCAGAACTTCTCCAACGCTGCTGGCATCAGGACAAGGCAGCTATCATTTCCCTGACCCTCTGCCTGAAGTCAGTTGGTGACAGTGCAGCATGGTTAGAGCCTGGCAAATAACCTCAGGAAGCTGCTGTTGGCTGGGGAGGGATTTCACATCTTCAGCTGAAATTTGCCTTTATTTATAGCCAGTTGCTTTCACTTGCCTGATATTAGCTCACGCAACAGTGAGTTTCAGGCATGCATTTCAATGCCAAGCCTTTGAAAAGAGCTTCACATTAATTTTTTCTCCTGTTAGTTATATATCACCTTGTTTGACTCTCCTGTATTCTGCAAGATCCTGGACTTTCAAAAGTAAATACAAGAAATTAAGGGCAGCTTCATGCCATTTCCGTGCAAGGCACAGGGCTGATGCTCCCACAGGAAAACAGTCTGCTCAATTCCCTAAATGTGAGCTCCAGAAAAATCCCCAGGTCCTCATTAAAGGCCTGGAATGTGTCAGGCTGTAGAAATCAAAACACTCTGCTGAAATCGTTTAGAGCAAGCTCTGGCAGCCTGCTGCCTGGTGTGCGAGTGCAGGCATGGACGCAGGCACCTCCGTGCTCCTGCCCTGCTCTGTGGCAGCCCAGCTGCTGCAGGGCCTCTGCTGCCCAGCCCCCTGCTCCCTGGCTCTTGCCTCACAGACTCACAGAATGGTCTGGCTTGGAAGGAACCCAAAAGATCATCCAGTTCCACCCCCCCTGCCATGGGCAGGGGCTCCTCCCACTAGACCATGTCAAGGACTCATCCAATGTGGCCTTGCACACCTCCAGGGAGGGGACATCCACAGCCTCCCCGGGCAGCCTCCTTGCAGAGAATGTGGAGCAGTTTGATATCTGCTGCCTGACAGGAGGAAAATCCCTTCCAAAATGCCAAATCCTCTTCTAAACTAATTCATCTTATTCTGGCAAGTCCAGCCACTGTCTTCAATCTCCTTTTTCCCTGGAGAGGTGCTGCAAGGGGGTTTTCTTTGCACGTGCCCTTTACTCCCGGAGCTGATGCCACAGGAAGTCATTCTTGCTGTCTAGGAATTTATGTCCAGATATAGAACCATGGAACTGTTGAGGCTGGAAGAGACCTTTGAGATCACCAAGTCCAACCACTCACCTGGAGCTCACAACCCCACCCCCGCTGCTAAACCACTGATCCTTGCCCCCTCAGCACCACAGACACCCAGCCCTCAAGACCTCATCTCTTGGAGCAAGCAGCTGCTTTTGTAGCTCTCTCTCCAGGGCTCTGCATCCTTCTTACTTCTCCCTTGTGAGGACTTTGGTGCAAGGAAGCATTTCTGGTGGCAGCTAGGACAGGAGCCGGGAGAGCACTGGATGCTGGCGGCCAAGGAGAAGAGGCTTTCAGCTCCATTTGCAGATCTAACTGGTGCTGAATTTTCCTAGGCTGGCAACCACATCCCCTTTGCCTTCAGCAGGGTCCCTCTGCTTCCATAGCTTCTTGCAGCAGGTGCCAGGGCAGGCTGGGCCAGGCCCTTCAGCTCTCACAGGTCTGGGGATGTGGGCTCAGGTTGGCAACTGCCTGTGCAAGGGTGGGGAAGAGCAGTGTTTATGGCAAGAACTGAGACACTGCAGAAGATGGCAGAAGGATGGGGGGACAGGGGAACAACCACCCAGCTGCTGCAGGACCTGTAGAGAAACCTTAACACTAATTAATTCTTGTCCCACAGAGTCTTGCAGGAGTCAAGCTCAGCTGTGCTTTGAAAACGGGATCTGGAGGAGCAAGAGTGCAAATGCATGGAAGGAGGCCTGGCTCGGGCAGGCCCTTTTCACTGGTGCCCCACACAGGCAAGCTGGCAGGAGCAGGAATCTAAGATTTCAGGGGGAAAAAAGAAAACGAAACAGAATAATAAGTAAAAAAAAGCAGTGTGGTCTTCTGTAGCAAGGACTGGAGAAAACAGCAGTGAGAGGTGCCCCGAAGTCCTCAGCAGGGGGAAGCGCCTGCCCACCTTTACGTGCACAGCTGAGCAAACACCCTGCCTTTGCCGTGCTCCAGCCACGCCGTGCCGGAGCCTCCTGCCCTCTATTAGCTTTCTAAACACGGTGCAGCCGCAGCAGGCTCCGGCTGGAGCTGGCACAGCTCTGCCAAAAACTCAGGGCTGCTGCTCCCTGGCTCGGGCTGGCTTGGATGTTCCTGAAATGCGTTGCGGGGACATTCACAGTCTCACTGCCTGCGGCAGCTCTTGTTCTGACTCGAAACCGAGCGAAGCTGCAGCCTGCAGGGCCATCCAGACACTCCTGTCGGCTCCCTTGACCTCACGGGGATGGTCCCAAAAGCTGGGCTCCGGCCGTGGCTGCCGCTGCGATCCGTGGCTTCAAGGGAGCAAAGAAGGGGCTCTGTCAGACTGCAGTGAGACTGGTAAGATGATCTCTTTCCCAGCCCTAAGTTCCCACTGGTCCAGTAACAACCAATAACTGGGATTTCCATCACTTGCCTCCCCTGGGAGACGCTTCCCTGCTGCTGGTCGGTGCTGCGAGCTGCCTCCTCCTGCGAGCGCCCTGAGCCTGGCAGGCCCGAGAGCGCTGACAGCTGGCGGAGGGGAGGGAGACTGAGCAGGGCTGGGCAGGAGCGCTCCAACAACACAGCGTGTCAACACCAAGGCCTTCAAAGCAAACAAGAGGAGTCCCGGGGAGGAAGGTAGCTCAGAGAAGGATCTGCAGTTGATGGGTGCCTCATGGGGAAGGACGTGGGCTGGCAGGCTGCCGCTCGCCTGGGCTGTGCCCGGGTGTCTCACCAGGGCTGACGCCAGCAGCATAAACTGTGGGCACCCTCCTTCGAAGCCAATATGCCAGATGGCATCCTCCCTTCCCAAATTAGAGATGAAGCCTGCTGGCAGGAACTCCTTGGGAAGCAGGAAATGCCTGCACAATTCTTCCTGCTCCCTTCCCAGCAGAGCTCCTCTCTGGCTCACCGCTGCCTGAGCCGGCAGCTCCCAGCTCCCACTGCTGGCAGAACCCAGAGCTCCTGAGATGACAGAAGCCACTCTCTGTGGCTGAGCCTTCTCATCACACCATCTTCCTTCCTGTGCTCCAGACAAAGCTGGGGAAGGGTCTAGAGAAGAGGTCTGATGATTCAGCTGAGTTCTTAAACCAGGCTGTTTTCATACTGCCTAGAATCAAAAAGACTTAGAATATTCCTGTACTAAACAACTAATTTTTGAGGTATTTTGGAGCAGGAGGCTACATGTGGCAAAAAATAGGAGCTGAAGGGTCTGAAGAATCACAGAACTGTCAAGGTTGGAAGGCACCTCAAGGGTCATCCAGGTCCAACCCCCCTGCCATGGGCAGGGACACCTCACACTGCAGCAGGTTGCTCACAGCCACCTCCAGCCTGGCTGCAAACACCTCCAGGCAGGAGGCTGCCACCACCTCCCTGGGCAGCCTGTGCCAGGCTCTCACCACCCTCATGGGCAACAACTTCTTCCTCACAGCCAATCTCAATCTCCCCACTTCTAGTTTTGCTCCATCCCCCCCAGTCCTATCACTCCCTGACACCCTCAAAAGTCCCTCCCCAGCTTTCTTGTAGCCCTCTGCAGATACTGGAAGGTCTCCTTGGAGCCTTCTCCTCTCCAGACTGAGCAACCCCAACTCTCTCAGTCTGTCTCCATAGCAGAGCAGCTCCAGCCCTCTGCTCCTCCTCCTGGCCCTGCTCTGGACACCTTCCAGCACCTCCAGAGCCTACCTGGAACAGAGGCTCCAGGACTGGCCCCAGAGCTGCAGCTGTGCTCTCAGCAGAGTGGAGCAGAGGGGCAGAATCCCCTCCCTGGCCCTGCTGGCCACACTTCTCCTGCTGCAGCCCAGGCTCTGCTTGGCTCCCTGGGCTGCAAGTGCTCCCTGCTGGCTCCTGCTGAGCTTCTCTTCCACCGGCACCCCCAAGGCCTTTTCCCCAGGGCTGCTCTCTAGAGCCTTGGTGCTGCGGCAGGGACACTGCAAGCGCGCCGTTAGCCCAGAGCCGCCCTGCTGCTGCCCGCAGGCACTGCTGCCGGGGCAGGGCTGCTGCCGGGGCAGGGCTGCTGCCGGGGCAGGGCTGCTGCCGGGGCAGGGCTGCTGCCGGGGCAGGGCTGCTGCCGGGGCAGGGCTGCTGCCCGCAGGCACTGCTGCCGGGGCAGGGCTGCTGCCGGGGCAGGGCTGCTGCCCGCAGGCGCTGCTGCCGGGGCAGGGCTGCTGCCCGCAGGCGCTGCTGCCGGGGCAGGGCTGCTGCCGGGGCAGGGCTGCTGCCCGCAGGCGCTGCTGCCGGGGCAGGGCTGCTGCCGGGGCAGGGCTGCTGCCCGCAGGCACTGCTGCCGGGGCAGGGCTGCTGCCCGCAGGCACTGCTGCCGGGGCAGGGCTGCTGCCGGGGCAGGGCTGCTGCCGGGGCAGGGCTGCTGCCCGCAGGCACTGCTGCCGGGGCAGGGCTGCTGCCGGGGCAGGGCTGCTGCCGGGGCAGGGCTGCTGCCGGGGCAGGGCTGCTGCCGGGGCAGGGCTGCTGCCCGCAGGCACTGCTGCCCTCCCTGGCGGCCAGGCCAGCTTCCCTCTGTCAACTGCAGCGCTTGCAACAGGTGTAAACAGCCTCCCATTAGAGGTGAAGTTCCTGCTGCATTAGACAACATCACACTGGAACCTTCCAAGAGCTAATTCAATTCCCAGGATCAATAGCTCGTGTTACCAGGAGGTTTTGCCAAAACCCTGGGATCATGTCCTACATATTACAGTAATTCTTTCCAGAAGAATTTCAATTTGTAAATAATGAAGAGCTCGTAGAGCTCCTTCTGTTAGCAGTGCTGCTGGGCCTCCTGCCAGTTTGTAAGCTGAAGAATTTTTGGTGTTTAGTGCTCCCATCTGTTCAGAAAGCCTGGGGGTGAGTAGTTATCAAAAGCAATATGTGGGCTGCTGCTTTTTTCTCCCCCCATTCCATGTCTGAGATTTTTATGGCATGCTTTGTCACACAACAGGCCACTGGGGAAAAGAGATTTCCCTCCTCCTGAGTCTTGCTGCCTGGGGAACCTCTGATGTGCCACAGAGTTGATCACAGGATGTTAGGGGTTGGAAGGGACCTCTGGAGATCATTGAGTCCAACCCCCCCCCCCCGCAGAGCAGGGCCATGGAATCTGTTCCAGGTCACACAGGAACACATCCAGAGGGGTCTTGAAAGTCTCCAGAGAAGGAGACTCCACAACCTCTGGGCAGCCTGCTCCAGGGCTCTGTGACCCTCACAGTGAAGCAGTTCCTCCTCATGACTTTTGCCCAGTCTTGTTCTACCCACACCAAACTCACACAGGCACCTGAACAGCTCCATCCTGATGCCTCGGACAGAAACAGGACCAAGTGCTTCACAGGGAAGGAGGAACTGAAATCTCAGGCATGTGGCTGTGTGGAATATGTGAATGTGGAGTCTCCCTCCCTGGATAGGGCAAGGGGCAATGGATATAAACTGCAGCACAGGAGGTTCCACCTCAGCACGAGGAGGAGCTTGGGGTAGCACCTGCATTGCATCTCCTGGAAGCTCTGCTGTAAAGCTTGCACAAAACTAGAGGCTGTCATTGTCTCACTCCTGCTGGTAGCACAGGAGATGGTCCATGCACTGCTGGGGCAGCCCCAGGGCTGGTGGCACCCGCTGCAGGAAGCAGGGGTGGGAAAGGGCAGTGTTTAGGAAGCTCTTCATGACTCAAAAGAAGTTATCCCACCCAGTGACCCTGTGCTCAGGTGTGATGCCCAGCTACAGGCAGAGTAATTCCTCCCTCTGAGTTTTATTTCTTCAGGAAGGCTGAAGTAGCCTAAAATTGGGCAGAAGAGAACCAGGGGGGGCTTAGGTGACAAGCAGAAGCCAACTGTTGTTTAAAGCCTGCAGTTTGTGGGCACCATCTCCTCTGGGGTTTGCTCTTGACTTGCTTTAATTAAGGTGATGGTGAGCAGGGCCCTGAATGCCGACTGAAGCTTTTTGATCTGTTTCTTGTAAGCGTCGATGGTGTTTGTTAGGTTCCCTCCCTGACAAGCTGGTGGTGCCCTGTAGCTGTGTTTAGCAGACAAGATCCAAATGAACTCCACGACTGAACCTGAAGCCAGCGCTAGGAGCTCTCAGAACTCAAACTGCATTTGGAGAAGCCAGGCATGGCAGACACAAGGTGAAAAAGAAACGTCAAAGCACAAGGCTGGGGAGGAGCTCCACGGACTGGAGGCTGTTGGGGTTTCCCCCCCACACTCTCTCTTTCTCCCGATCAGCCAATCTCCATATTCATCAGACACTCGGCACCACAGCTGCCTGGCTCACACCGCTTTACCTACATCTCCTTTGCAACGTCAGTGCCAGTCATGAAGCAGCCTCCACTCTGCACTCCAGCCCTGCACCGAACATCTGCGAGCCCGGCCAGCAAGTCCCATCAAAGACTCCTCATCAGTTACAAGTGCCAGAGCTGCTTTTGCTTCTCCTCGGTCACAATGCATTCCAGTCCCAGCCAACCCACCGCAGCAAGAGCTTTATCACCCTTCTGCTTGGCTAGGAAACAGCAGGAGTCCTCCCAGGTCATCCCAAACCTGTCCTGCTTTGCCTCTGTTACCAGACCTCCTAAGGCACCACAGCTAATTAGGCCTTTCCCTTCCAGACCCCAGTGCAACGTCTGCAGCAGAGGAGGCTGAGGGGAGACCTCATTGCTCTGCACAGCTCTCTGAAAGGAGGTTGCAGTGAGGTGGGGGTTGGGCCCTTCCCAGCTTCCTTGCCCTCCTCTCCCTGGCTCCAGCACCTCCACATCTCTCTTGTACTGAGGTGCCCAAAAACTGGACACAGCACTCCAGGTGTGGCCTCCCCAGAGTGGAGTCCCAGGGGACAATCCCCTCCCTGCTCCTGCTGGACACAGCATTGCTGATCCCAGCCAGGATGCCTTTGGCTTTCTTGGCCCCCTGGGCACACTGCTGGCTCCTATTCAGTTGCTTGTCCATTGAGCACCCCCAGGTCCCTTTCTGCCAGCAGCCTTCCAACCCTGCCCCAAGCCTGGAGCATTGCTTGGGGTTGTTGTGACCCAAGTGCAGGACCTGGCACTTGGCCTTGTTGAAGCTCACCCTGCAAACGCTGTCCCCTGGCTGGATCCCCACCGCTAACTGACGCCGCAGGCCACGGGTACACCCCCTGCTGACTTACCTTGCCTGTTGAATGACCTTGCTCAGCGCGCAGGGGCCACTGACTCCATCCAACAGGCTGCGAATAGCTGCTGCAGCAGCCCCTGGGGCCCCCCCGATCGCTGTCTGATCACCCTGTCCTGGGGCTGCCCTCCCAGGGCCTTCTCATCACCTAATGAAGGCTGGGTGGTGCCGGCTCCGCCCCGGGGGGCGGTGGTGGTCGGTGCTGCTCCCTGCTGCTCCCTGCAGCAGCTGTCCCTTTGCTGTGCCGGGAGGGGCTGGTTCTGCCCCCCGCCCAGCTCGGCAGCCTGCCCACAAGCTGCCAGCCCCCGGCACAGCCAAGCTGCTTTTCCCGGCTTCAAAAAGCCCTAAAAGAGCCTTTCGATGGCTCACTTGGCTACAGATCCCCTGCCCAGCACAGCCGTGCCTGCCCTGAAGCTGATCTCTGCACCAGCATCAGAGGGTGGTTAGGGGAGTGAGGAGAAGTACCTGGTAGAGATTTGGGCATTTGTTCCTCTTTTTCGTTTAAATGAGAGGCACACGTTCGAAATACCCTTGAAAGCCAAGGCCCTTAGGGAGAGAAAATTGTCTATGTAGGGTTTTATCCTCAAGCTGGTAGGAATCATCATCGCTCCAGCCATGCATGTGGCTGGGATAATGAGCAACACCACAGCCAGCAGCTGGTGGCCAAGCCGTCCCCAGGCGTGAGGAGCTGTCCAAAGGGCAGCGCTCAGCGGGGCTGGGGAGCCCAAGCTCTGCCCGTTCTGCCACCACAGCATGTTCAAGGTGCTTGGCAGCCCCGGGGCACAAGTGAGGAGCAGTCAAGATCAGCCTGCTCCCTGTGGCCTGGCAGTCATGGAATCACAGTAGGCACTGGGTTGGAAGGGCTCCAATCCCACTGAAGGGCGCAGGGACATCTTTAACCAGATCATACTGCTCAGAACTACATCAAGTTTGGCCTTGATTGTCACCTTTCCCCCTGTACTCAGCACTGGTGAGGTTCAGTTCTGGGCCCCTCGCTCCGAGAAGGACATTGAGGGGATGGAGAATGTCCAGAAAAGGGCAACCAAGCTGGGGAAGGGTCTGGAGAACAGGGCTGGGGAGGAGCAGCTGAGGGCCCTGGGGGGTGTTCAGTGTGGAGAAGAGGAGGCTGAGGGAGACCTCATTGCTCTCTATAGCTCCCTGAGAGGAAGCTGCAGTGAGGTGGGGGCTGGGCTCTGCTCCCTAGTATCAAGTGACAGAATGAGAGGAGCTTGCTGGGTCCCACAGGCAAGGGGAGAGCTCTGGAGGTGCAGCTGAAGGCAGTGGAAGGTTCTCTTTCAGCAGCCAAGCATTAAGCTTCTATCTTCAGTTGTACAGTTTAGAAAGCTGGGCTTCCTGGAAAGGAAGGGGATGTTTCTTTTCCAAGCACAGCTCCCCCTCCTCCAGGATGCAGCAGAGGAGTTCTTGCTGTTGCCTGTTTTGCAGCATGGTGCTTGCCACTTGTGGCACTTGGAGAGGAATCCTCCGTGGGGCTCCCTGGCACTCAGAGACATGAACTTTTCAGAGTGGTTTCTTCCCATCTGCAGATGAGCTACAGGAGCCCCAAGCTTGTTGAGTTGAATACTCAATTAAATGCACATGATTTGTTTGCCTCCAGAGCCTAATATATCAGCTTCAAATGTTCTGGTTATCAGCCACAGAGAGGCATGGAGCTGGAGTTTGTGTTTCCCAGCCACTGCTCAGACAGCTGTAAGCTCAAGCTCTGGGATATCCCTCTCCAAGAATTCCCCTGAAATCTTGAGAACTGGCCTGATAGTTTCCTCTGGAATGGATTCTGAGCCATGGTGGAGCCTGCAGGGGTCACAGGGAGCTTGCACAGGGAATGGCAGAGTTCTCAGGGGTCCCAGAGATGTGTTGTACCTGCTAGGGTGGATGTGGGCTACAAGAGGTCATACAGCACAGAATCACAGAGTGCAGTGGGTTGGAAGCTTTCCTTCACGCTGAGGTGGAGCTTCCTGTGTTCCAGTTTGTGCCCCTTGCCACTGGGCACCAGAGAAAAGAGCCTGGCCCCTTCTTGACACCCACCCTATGCTATCTATAAGCATTAACAGGATCCCCTCTCAGCCTTCTCTTCTCCAGGCTAACCAGCCCCAGGGCTCAGCCCTTCTTCATCACACAGAGATTCCGGTCCCCTCAGCATCCCCATAGGCTTCTGTTGGTCTCTCCCTAGTCGTTCCTAGTTTCTCCTGGTCTGAGAAGGCCAGAACTGGACACAACACTGCGGGTGTGGCCTCACTAGAGCAGAGCAGAGGGGCAGGAGGACCTCCCCGGACCTGCTGGCCACACTCTTCTTGATGCACCTGGGACCTACCTTCGGTAATTGTCCCTTTAAGGAGCCAGCAACAAGGCAGCTGGGATTGAGTTTAGGCAACGTAGTAAGCTCTGTGTAGGCAGTGGGAAGCAACCCAGAACGTGAATCCTGGCTCAGCTTCGATGTCACCTCCCCGAAGGTGACGGAGTTGCTCTGGATCCAGGCTGCCGTCCGTGGGTGCAGCGCTTGGCGCGGGGCCCCCGGCTCAGCCGCTCTAATCCATACAAACGATCATCTAATTGTGCCTGCTCCCACAAGATTAACCCAGCTGGGGAGACTCCTGCGTGTAAATAGCTCTGCAATACATTGTGTAATCCCCGTGATTGATGTTCCTGAACACGTTTCGGGCAGCAGATCCCTTACCCACCCCAGGGCTGACACTATCAGCGCCGCTTCTTCGCAGCCTCTCCTGCGAGCCCAGCCAGAAGCAACCGCTTCAAAACAAGGGTTTGTGGCAGGCAAGGATGTCTGAGTCACTCTCCCCCGAGGGAGAAGGCGTGCTGCTGGCATGTGTGTGGCTCCTCTCCCACGTGCCTTCCTCTCCCCACCTTTCATTGATAGCTTCACAAGCTCCCTGTCACAGGGCAGGGGTTTGCCTAACCCGACGAGTTCCACAGCTCGCCCTGCTGGTTCCTCAAGCCACTGGGAAGGCTCCTGGTAACATCCCAGCTGCTTGCTGCAAAGGAGATCAAAGAGAAGGCTGACACCCACGAAGATTTATGGCCAAGGCAGCGATGGGTGGTTCTAATAGAAAGGTTTATGGTGATTTTAATCTGTGCTGCCTTGTTCCCAGCTAGTTTCTCGTGAAGCCCCCAGCTTGTGTCGGCTCAGAAATCACAGCTGAAAGAAAGGTCACCTCAGACTGTGCCCTTCTCCCTTCTGCATAGCCTCTTTTATCTAGGAAACCACAGAAAGCATGCAAACAGCACAGGAACCTGTGTGAAAGCTGGGTCTGTGACACAACCCCAGGCACAGGTGAGCTCTGGAGTAAGCTTGGCCACAACAGAGAAGTCTAATTAAGCAGCAGCCAAATAAGTCAGCTCCGTCCTGGCAGTGCTCTGCTGAGGCAGAGTGAGGAACCCACCCAGCTCCTACCAAAATTAAAGACATATTTATGAAGAGAATTGTTTCTAACAAGGAGACAAATCTCATCCTTGTATAACTGTCCCGAGGTCAATGGAGAGCCCCAAGGGATTAATTAGAATCAGAATGTTCTTAAAAAGGCTTCTGTGATGTGCCAGCTGCTCTTGAGGAGGGAAGCACGTTAATGATTTCTCAACAGAGATGTTGCAAGATCAGCTTCTTTTATTCAGCAGTTCTGCTCTTTGAAAACTCTCTTTGCCATTACTTTTCCCCCTCACAGAAACCGACAAACAAAACAAATCCAACTTGGTTTTGCTCCTCAGTCGCGTGGGGAAAGGAAAAGAAAGAGAATTGGAAAGTGCTGCTGTGTGGAGGGGTTCTGAGCCTCATCTCTGCTCTGGAGGCTCTGGAATCTATTTTTCTTTTTCGATTTTTCTCCTTTTCTTGTTATTGTAATTTGCAGAACAATCCTTGGTCTGTGGGAGCCGAGAAGGGTGTTGAAGCCAGTGATTAAAAGGGCTCACTGTTGTGGTTAACTGCATCTGCAGGGGAGTCAGGAGGAAAATGTAGTCTTAGGCACAATTCACTGAGTCCTTTGAACTGCTGCTGGAGCTCATCTTTATGCATTTCCAGTCCCTTGGGAAGGTGGTTCTCAGTTTCAATGGAAATGGCCATTTCTTTTAATCTTACACAGAAAAGTATGCAGAAGGACTACAGGAATCCCAGAGTGGCTCAGGCTGGAAGGGAGCTCAGAGCTCAGCTGCTCCAACCTCCCTCCATGCCCAGGGACACCTCTCAGCTGCACTCAGCTGCTCAGGGCCTCATCCACCTGGCCCTCACACCCCCATGCAGGAGGCAGCCACAGCCTCCCTGGCCCTGGGCCAGAGCCTCAGCAGCCTCCTGCTGAACAACTTCTTCCTCAGCCCCACTCTGACCCTGCTCTGCCTCAGCTCCAAACCATTCCCCCTTGGCCTGGCTCCAGACCCCCTCAGCAAAAGTCTCTCTGCAGCCTTCCTGCAGGATCCCTTCAGGTGCTGGCAGCAGCTCTGAGGTGCCCCTGGAGCCTTCTCCTCTGCAGGCTGCACAGCCCCAGCTCCCTCAGCCTGTGCTCAGGGCAGAGCTGCTCCAGCCTTTGGGGCATCTTTTGGCCTCCTCTGGACTCTGCAGCAGCTCTGTGTCCTTCTTACACACAATAACCTGAATAAAGAAATCCAGTCCTTCGAAGGACCATTCTCACACCTTCCCACGATGGTTTCAGCAGCTTTAAGCTTTAGGCCATTCTAAAGCTGTTGTGTATCAATAATCCTGCTCCAGATGTGATTTTCCTTCCAATTCTCTTTACTTTTCTAACAACTGGAGTTTGCCTACGAGACCTTCCCAGTTTTCTGATCTCCTCTTTCCACCCCCAATATCAAATCACAGGATGGGAGGGGTCGGAAGGGACTCTGGGGATCATCCAGTCCAACCTCCCTGCCAGAGCAGCATCACCCAGGGCAGGAATGCTGCAGCAGTTTGCTACTTCTGTTAAATCTGAGGGGCAGGTATTAAATTAGTATTTTCTAATGATCTCTCACTCCTAAGTCCCAGATCCCCCCACCCCCCCACCCCCCAAGTCGAAGCAGAATGTGCAGATACAACGGAGTGAAGCTGCACATCCAGGAGCAAAAGGCAGGGGTGGGGTTGGGGGGATACAGACTTCAGTGCAAGGAAACAAAACCAGCAATTGAGCTGAGATTTTCCTCCTCTGAAAAACCAAGTTTAAGTTCTTTTCCCATCTCCCCTCTGCATCTTCTGGGGAGGCACAAAGGCATCTTTGGGCCAGACAATGGTGGGCAGCCGTGGGCTGGCTGCGTGAGGCAGCGCTGCACTGTGTGACAGGAAGATATAAGCAGGGCTGGAGAGGAGGGGACACCCTGCTGTACATTCTTGTAGACCTATTTTGTGGCCCAACAAAAGCTCTCTATAGAAACATTCCATCCTCCAGCACAGTTCCTGGAAGTTCAAGAACTGGCTGCAAAGCCTCCTAGCTGCTCTCTTACGTAAAATCCTAATGACTTACTACTGGCTATTAATTGTCAGCTCTAAGAGGCTCTGTTTGAGGAATGTCTTGAGTGGACTTCCAGGGGCTTATTTGTACAGACACAGAGCAAACTTTTTAACTTAGGCCAAATCCAGAACCATCTTAGGCTCTATAAAGACTTCAGACCTTGCTCCTCACAGCTGAGAGTTCTCCATGTGAAACCTTTTCAATATGTTGGTGGTTTCCTTCCTGCTGGCTTGATGCAAGCAGCAGTTCATTTGCCTCCAGGCAAAGTCCATCCAGAGAGAGCTGCTGGAGCCAGGCCAGAGGAGGCCACAAAGATGAGCCAAGGGCTGGAGCACCTCTGCTGTGAGGACAGGCTGAGGGTGTTCAGCCTGGAGAAGAGAAAGCTCCAGGGGGACCTCAGAGCTCGTTCCATGAGCCTCCAGCATGATTCTACCTAGCACATCCATCAGTTATCCCAGGACAACTAGGGAGTTCAGAGTGGGATGTGGTAGCTTGGGATAGCTCAGACCACAGGTTCAAAGGGGAGGGGGGGAAAGGCAGTCCCATAGGTGTGCTGTCCTGTAGGAAAGCTTCACATTCATAGCTTTTCCCTGCAACTAAAAACCCAGCTGAGGAGGGGGAATGCTGTCCACAGCAAAGTTGGATTCCAAAGTCCTTCTGCATGAGTGTCTAAAGAATGGTTTGAAGCTATTTCACTTTTAAACGTGAAAAAGCTCTTGGCAGAGGCTTATGTTGAGCATGGAAGCAAAGTGCTTCAGTGTCACTGCTCCCTACAGCTCCCTGGAAGAAGGTTGGAGTTGGTTTCTCTTTTCCCTAGTCTCAGGTGACAGAAGGAGAGGAAATGGCCTGAACTTGTGCCAGGGGAAGGCAAAGCTGGAGATGAGGAAAAATTTCTTTTGTGCAAGAGTGGCCAGGGACTGGCACAGGCTGCCCAGGGAGGTGCTGGAGTCCCCAGCCCTGGAGGGGTTCAAGAACCCTGTGGCCATGGTGGTGTGGGGTCGATGGTTGGACTGGATGAGCTCAGAGGCTTTTCCAACCCAAACAATTCTCTGGTTTTATGATTGAAGAGAAATGTTCTTACAGTAAAGGGATAAGTACCTGGTGAGATGCTTTGTTCAACACCGAGACCTGGATCCTAATTTTTTTGTACCTGGAATCAATGTGTAGAACACTTAAACCCCAACTATTTCTAACCCAAAGCGAACAAGCAGGAAGCAGAAGAATTAGCCCAAGCTCCACACAGGTATTAGAAGCCATGGGCTGTTGAAAGCCCTGCAAATAACGAGGTGGGATGGTTGGATGCGCAGTTAAAGGTTAACCTGGTGCTCATATGGTTCGTGTAAAACACAATTGTGGCAGCCCAGAAGCAGGAGGGGAGTGCTGCAGTAGGAGTGCTGCAACTTCCATTGGCTACAGCTGTTACACCTGGTAGCATCAGCCTCTTAAATCTCCGTGAGGAGCAGCAGGCATTTCATTACAGTCACCCTTAAGCACCGCTTTGTGAAGTGCTGCTGCTTCAGGCGGCCATCCATTTGCAGCCCTTAAAGACACCATCAACCAGTCCCTTTTTTTCTCCCACTCACTGCCCCTGATTTCCTGGCGGGCTTTGTCATTTCCTTTGTGTGGGTTACAGGACATCATTATTCGACGTGGGAAAGGGAGAACTGCTGCTGCAGACAGCTTCTGCTTCATGTTGATTTGGTTCACCAGCCTCTGACATCAAGGAAGGAGTCCGGGCTTGCAGAGGGAATAAAAAGGCTGTGACAAAGACAAGCCAGAAACAGTGCAGCACATGTTGCCAAGCCAGTCATTATTTCACCTATGCAGCTCCTCTAGTGGAAAATCAGACCAGAGATGAAGCCAGCACTTGCAAAATGCATCAAATGGCCTTTGGGTCCGCAGGGACCCCGCACGGCTCCTCTGCTCCTTTGAAAGCAGTCACTGGGAGAAGCAATGATTTAACCATTCAGCTGTCACAGAATCACAGAAGAGGGCTCTAGATCTCAGGGGATTCCAGGGGTAATCAGACCACAGACTCACAGAAACATTCAGATTGGAGCAGACCCTCAGGCTCACCAAGTCCAACCATGAACCCTACTCTGCAAAGCTCAGCCCCGAATCATATCCTCAAGCACCGCATCCAAACCACCTTTAAACACCTCCAGGGCTGGTGACTCCACCACCTCCCTGGGCAGCACATTCCAATCCCTGACCACTCTTTCAGTGGAAAAATTCTTCCTAAATATCCACTCTAAACCTCCCCAGGTGCAGCTTGAGGCTGTTCCCTCGTATTCTACCATTAATTACCTGTGGGAGGAGACCAGCAGCAGGCTCTCCATGCCCTCCTTTCAGGTGTAGAGAGCAATGAGGTCTCCCCTCAGCCTCCTCTTTTTCAGGCTAAACAGCTCCACCTCCCTCATCAGATTTCTTCTCCACTCCTTGGAGTGCTTTGTTTGCTCTGCAGGTGTTATTTAACCCCAATTTTCCCGGGGCCTCCTCCATCAGCTGCCAAAGGAAAGAAGTTTAGTAGTGAGGATTCCAGGCGTTTGAATTGAAAATGCTGGAAGGAGGCTACCCCCCGCTGCCAGTATCAGAGTTTTCTCTGTCCTTCCTGTCCCAGGAGCAGAGGACAGCCTGCTGCACAAAGCCCAGCTCTGCAGGCTGGCTCAGGCTCGTTTCCATGTTGCACAGGCTAATCGTTAGGCAACTCAAGTGCGTTTCGTCTGCCGACACTTAATCCGAAGGGATATGCGTCTGGACCCGAGGTACTACACCTTGGTTCGCCTCTTGACAAGTGGCTGAGCAGCAACATCAAAAAGCAGGGGCAAGAGGATGAGAAGAGAAACCGTCCCTGGTTTTGTTTGAAAGATGGGCACCAGAGAGCAGCAGTTCCCAGGAGTTGGAGAGCTGTCAGCCGGCGAAGCAGCTCCCGCTGCAGCCAGCATTCGCCGTGGGCAGCAGTGCTGCATCCCTCAGGCCAGTGAGATGTGTGTGTGTCGCTAACAACGACCGTGACCCAGGTCTCTAATGGGCACCAGAGCCAGCTCACTGCACCTTGCCTCCTTCCTGGTGTAGGGGGAAAGTGCCAGCCCATAGCCTAGGGCCACAGAGGCACAGGCTGCTGAGGGCTCAAGGGCCCCCAGAGGGTCATCTAGTCCTTCTCTGGAGACTTTCAGAGACTTGTCTGGAAGCATTCCTGGGTGACCTGCCCAGGTGATGCTGCTTTGGCAGGGAGGTGGACTTGATGATCTCCAGAGGTCCCTTCCAACCCCTATCATTCTCTGATTCTATGGCAGAGGGGAACCCCAAAGTGCCCTCTGAGTGGCCCTTGGCGGTTAGGCTTTACTGCCCTTAGAGCTTCATCAGTAACAGCTCAGGCTTGCACTAGTGATTTCCCTCCTTCCAACTCCACCACAGTCTGCTGTGCAGCACTGTTAGCAGAGCACAGCTCTCTCTTAGTCCATCCCTAATGCTGTTCACTTTTTGGACACTCAGATGTTCTCAAGCAGGTGTCTGGGGGACTGCCCTAAGTTCTGTCTTGTCTCCAAACCCAAACCAACTAAATTATCTACCAAGACACCAAGGGTGGCTCCCAGGAGGGTGGAGACTCCCTCTTTCCATGGAGTCCCCAGAGAAGACAAGAGGTGATGGGGACAAGTTGCTGCTGGGGAGATTCCCAGTGGGCTCCAGAAGGAAATGTTCCCCCTGAGCACAGTCAGGCACTGGAATCCTCTCCCAAGGGCTGCGGTGGAGTCCTCTCCACTGGGCAGTTTGAGGGCTCAGCTTGGCAGGGTGCTGGGCCAGCTCCTTCCAACTCCACTGTCAGCTGGCAAGGTTGGAGCAGCTGGTCCTTGGGGTCCCTTCCCAGCTGGCATGCCGGGATTGTACAACGTTTGGACCTGCTCCTTGCCAAAGGGCACTCAGGCTGCGGCCCCCCAGTGTGCTGCTTTGTGAAATTCATTTTCCATTTTATCACCTGCTCAGCACAAGACCAACTTTTGAAACCCTCTGGTCTGCTATGGTTTGTCCTGACCACTTCCAGAACACCCCCAAACTCTGTCCTCTTGCTGTTCTTCAGCTGTTCTAAGTGATTTGTGGCCATGCCTAGCCACATCCCCCCGGGATTCCCCCAGTAGCTGCTCCAGGAGGAACAGTGACCATTTATTCCTGCCTGCTGTTCCATCTCCTCCCAGCAGCTATTAATGCCAGCAGCCACCCTCCTGGCGTTTGCTTTCTGGAAGATTGTTTGGGAAGGGATATTAGAGAAAGGTTTAGAGAGCCAGAGGTAATTTTTTTTGGCTGAAGCTGCCCTTGTCCAGGCGAGCAATGAGCCTTTGACAGACCTGCCCAGGATTTGCAAGCCGTGATTTCTTTATTTATGAGCCCTGCTAACTGTCTGCAGCGAGCTGCCTATACTCGTGTCTACTAATTCTTGTTCATTATTATAACTTCCATCAGTCTGCCCCAGCAGGAAGGCAGATTTACAATTCTCTGGTTTCCTGGCTCCCCTCCGGAGATTATTGTAGAAATTGAGGCCACATTTGCCACCTTCCCTGCTCTGGAGCCGGGGCCAAAGTAAGCGAGAGCTCACAGGCGGCTCGGGGCCGTTCAGCACTTTCCTCTCTGGCCTCCCTCAGACCCCCGCAGCGATTCTTACCTGCTGCTGCCAAGCCGCTGCTGCTCACCTGATTGGCTTGCTCTGAAACCTCTCTGCTGACAGCTCTGTTTGACACAAGCCCCCAGCCCCAGCCCTGTAAATAAAGACTTGCTTGTGCAAAATTCCCTAAGCCACTCTCTGCTGGAATCTTGACACAAGGAATCTTCCTTGGTTTCCTTCTTCTCCTCTTTTCCCTTCCCTTCCCTTCCCTTCCCTTCCTTCCTCCTTCCCTTCCCTTCCCTTCCCTTCCCTTCCTTCCCTTCCCTTCCCTTCCCTCCCTTCCCTCCCTTCCCTTCCCTCCCTTCCCTTCCCTTCCCTTCCCTTCCCTCCCTTCCCTTCCCTTCCCTCCCTTCCCTTCCCTTCCCTTCCCTTCCCTTCCCTTCCCTCCCTTCCCTTCCCTTCCCTTCCCTTCCCTTCCCTTCCCTTCCCTTCCCTTCCCTTCCCTTCCCTTCCCTTCCCTTCCCTTCCCTTCCCTTCCCTTCCCTTCCCTTCCCTTCCCTTCCCTTCCCTTCCCTTCCCCACATCTATAACCTCCTAAAGTGCCGTTTCCTAAGCTCATTTTCGCTTGCACAGAGGATGGCATGAGGCTGATTCTAAGGAGACCTCAGCAACGAGCTCAGATGAAGGCAGGAGCTGTGCTCTGCGATGCACTACCCTTGTTCTTCCCTGATGTATCTGATTGCTAGGACTAATCCAGTAACAATTCCAATGTCTCCATGACCACTGCATGACCTTATTTAATAACATCTCAACTGCTTAATGCAAGGCAACCCAATTAGCAGCAGCAGCAGAGCTCAGCCCTGGGGGATGCATGCACCTGTGGGAAGCCTGAGGAAAGACCAAGAGAAGCACAGCAGGAGTGACCCAGGCTGGTGGAAACTGCACCTGAGGGCACACTCATTCAGACATTTCTGCACCCAGAGCAGTGTGGGCAGCAGGGCAGGAGAGGGGATTCTGCCCCTTGACTGATCTGCTGAGACCTCACCTCCAATCCTGCCTCCAGTTCTGCTGTCCCCAGCAGAAGAAGGACACAGAGCTGCTGGAGAGAGTCCAGAGGAGGCCACAGAGATGGTAAGGAAGGTTGAGGGATCTGGGGGCTGTGCAGCCTGGAGAGGAGAAGGCTCCAGGGGGACCTCAGAGCTGCCTGCCAGGACCTGAAGGGATAAACAATAAGAACAGAGAATAAAAAGAGAAATAAACTTTTTTTTCAGGTGCTGAGTCCACAATGGAGCACAGCAGGAGGAGGTCAAGAGCAGCAATGGTACCAGAACCAGCTCAGGAAAGCCAGTAGTCAATCCTGTGAAACGTGCTGGGAACAAACACTCTGAGCTAGATCCCGCTGCAAAACCAGAATCTTGCCTTGCTTCCTGCTGGGGCTGATAAAAAGTCTCCAGCTGTCAGTTTTCTATCAGCAATCCATGGAATCCATTCCTGGATGTAGCTTTTTTTGCTGTTCTTGCACCCATTGTGTCTGTGGCTGCTTGTGCACAGCTCTCTAGTCTCAAAGAGTAAACCACCATTGATACTGCTCCCACTGCCGGGGCCCCCAGCACAAGAAGGACCTGGAGCTGCTGGAGCAGGTCCAAAGGAGTCCATGAGGATGATCAGAGGGCTGCAGAACCTCTGCTATGAGGACAGGCTGAGAGTTGGGGCTGTTCAACCTGGAGGAGAGAAGGCTCCAAGGAGACCTCAGAGCAGCCTTCCAGGACCTGAAGGGGCTCCAGGAGAGCTGGGGAGGGACTTTGGACAAGGGCTGGGAGTGCCAGGGTGAGATGAAATGGGTCTTGAGGAGGGGAGATTGAAACTGGAAATTAGGAAGAAATTCTTCACTATGAGAGTGGTGAAACCCTGGAACAGGTTGCCCAGAGAAGTGGTGGACACCTCACCCCTGGAAGTGTTTAAGACCAGGCTGGATGAGGCCTTGAGCAACCTGGGCTAGTGGGAAGTGCCCCTGCCCATGGCAGGGGGTTGGAACTGGATGATCTTGAAGGTCAAGCTCAACTCATTCCATGACTCTTTTACTCTGTGGTTCCCTGATTCTATAATTCTTTGATTCTATGATTCCATAACTCTTTGATCCTATGGTGCTTGGATTGTATGCTTCCATCATTCTCTGATGATTCCAGGACTCCATCACTCTCTGCTTCTCTGGCTCCCTCATTCTTTGATCCTATAGTTCCCTAATTCTGTGACTCCATCACTCTTTGATTCCATGATTCTTTGGTCCCATGGTTCTTTGATTCTATGATTCCACCATTCTTGTCAGCAACAGCAGGTGGCTGAGAGGCTTCTCAGAGTCCCAAGAGCCTTTTGGATGTGGCAGCAGGCAAGGAGCTGAGAAAAATCTGAATTAAAAAGTAGCAGGGCAATAGTTCTGTGGCTTGTGGAGAATGAATGGGTTTGAAGGGGGTTGGTCTGGATGCATCTGAAGCATCATGGTCTGTATCTTCATGGTCTGCACCTCCTATATCATCCTGATCTCATGCTGTTACAAGCCTTTGGGTCACCCCGGGAGCACTGCCCGGCCAGCACAGGTTAGCTTAGATGCAATGTGTGTGGAAGTCAATTTCCTCCCAAGCTCGGAGCTGGGCTCTGGAAGCAGAGTTTGCTAAGGCATTATGTTTCTGGGTTTGGCAATCTGGAGCCTCTTCTGCTGGAAGGATATTTTCTTCCTATCAGATGTGTTCCATTCAACAGCTACTCCGAGCAGGGAACAGAACTTGAGAAACCAGCTGGGACCTGGGGGGAAAAAAACACATCCAGGCTTCCTCTTCCAATTTAGCTCTAAAAATGAAGTGTGAGAAGGTGACATTTATGAGCCCTGAAGCACTGCAGAACATGCTGATCACAAACCAGCAGCACAATTAATGTTCTATAAATAACACTTCCTTTGTCTCAGATCTTCAGAGGTCCCTTCCAGCCCCTGCCATTCTGGGAGGAGGGTTTGTTGCAGATGCAGAGCAGGTTCCCATTAAACCCTGGTGTTTCTGCCCAGGAACTGTGCTTCTAGGCTCTGTGTTGGATGTGTGTAGAGGTTATCAGCTTGGCTATCAGAAAGGAGACACCGGTTGTAGCAGCTGGGCAGGGACTGCCTTGAGAGCAGCCCCCAGCAAATGTCTCAGGGATGCTGGTGGATGAGAAGCTCAACAGGAGCCAGCCCAGAGAGCCAAGCAGAGCCTGGGCTGCAGCAAGAGAAGTGTGGCCAGCAGGGCCTGGGATTCTGCTCCTTTGCTCCACTCTGGTGAGGCCACACCTGGAGCTCTGTGTCCAGCTCCGGAGCCTCTATCACAGGAGAGATCTGGAGGTGCTGGAAGGTGTCCAGAGAAGGGCTGAGAGGGAAACAGGATGGTCATTGGCCATGGAGATGCTCTTTAGCCACAGGAGATCGTCCCCAGTGCTCTGTTTTCTGCTCCTTCCCACCCCCCCTCTGTTACACCTTGGCTACTACTTGGTTACCTCCCTGCCTAGTGCCTGCAGTGTTGCTTCATGGCTGCACCATGAACCACGGCCGCCGCTGCAGGTGCCCTGTTCCGGCTCCGCTCTACCTTCTGCCTGGGGAATGGACTCAAATCCATGAAGAGGGAAGGTGTCTCAGCCTCTTTCATTGACATCTGCCATGGACAGCTTGAGCTTTTCTTATGGGTGGCTAATTGCCTGAAAATTAATAGAGTGCTCTTTATGGCAGGCACTTGCAAATTGCTGGGGTTTGATTTCCCTGCAGCATCCTCTTGACTCCAGCCAAGCCTATAATCTTATCTCCAATATTGATTTTGGTAGCATCCCTGAGGACAGTGTGTCCAAACCAAACAGGGGTAGGTAGCACACAGAGCCCTCTTTCAGCAGTGAGTCACCGAAGGAAGGCTTCTCCTGCATCACAGGCACTGACAGTTCTGCCTTGATCAACAGCAGGCTGCAGAAACCCACCTTCTCCTCGGTGACTCAGGATCCAGGACAATACAGCAGTGTCCCTTGGCTGGGGAGGCTGGCTCAGGGCTTGCAAAGGAGAATTGATTACCAAAGTCGATCAGCAGCTCCCTGGGATGGCAGTGATTGTGTGCAAAGAACACAGCAGTTGACACAAAAGCTGTTCCTGTGAGCCACCAACAGCAGACACCTGGCAGTTCCCTTGCTCATCATTCCCAAGACCACTCTTCCAGGGGAACGCTTCCTGCCCCTGCTTCCTCTTCAGGAACAGTGTGGACAGCAGCTCTAGGAATAGGTTGTCCTCCTCCACTCAACACTGGTGAATCCTGGGCTCAGTTTTGGGCTCCTCACCCCCAGAGGACACTGAGGAGCTGGAGCAGGTCCAGAGAAGGGCAACAGAGCTGGGGCAGGGTCTGGAGAGCAGGGCTGGGGAGGAGCAGCTGAGGGAGCTGGAGGTGTTCAGTGTGGAGAAGAGGAGGCTGAGGGAGACCTCATTGCTCTCTGCAGCTCCCTGAGAGGAGGCTGCAGTGAGCTGGGGGTTGGGCAAGGGCCTCAAGTTGTGCCAGGGGAGGCTCAGGCTGGGTATTGGGAAAACCTTCTTCCCAGCAGGGCTTCTCAGGCACTGCCCCAGGCTGCCCAGGGCAGTGGTGGAGTCCCCATCCCTGGAGGGACGTGAAAGAGCTATGGACGTGGTGCTGAGGGATGTAGGTTAGTGGCAGTGGCTTAGCAGCAGTGGTGAGGCTGTGAGCTCCAGGTGAGTTGTTGGACTTGATGATCTCAAAGGTCTCTGCCAGCCTCAACAGTGGCATGACAACATCAGCCCTAGTTTGCTGCCTTTCTCTTGCTGACTGTGGCTGTGACTTACTGCTCTGGAGGTGACTGTGGTGCATCCTGGGCTTGCAATCCATTTGCACAGAACCTCTGAACCTTTGGTGATGGCTTAGCTTCTGCTTCAGCTTTGCATTCCCTTGGGCAGTGGCTTCAGCTAGCTTTACCTCAGAAGCTGTTTAGCCATTCCTAATGCCCAACCTAACCCTCCCCTGCTGCAGTTCCAGGCTGTTTCCTTCTCATTTACCTCTGGGTAGAGCCTGCAGCATGACTCGAGAAAAAGCCCACGTGGTGTGCCTGCCTGCCTGCTCCTCTTGCTGCTGAAGGGGCTCCTCTTCATCTCAGGGATGGCTGCCACTCCTGCCCAGAGGAAGGGGAAGAGAGGAGAAAAAGAGAATCCAACAGCAAGGAGGAGCAGAGCAGCTCCAGCCCTGGCCACAGCACCAGTGTGTGGTGCCTGCTGCCAGCCTCTAGAAGGACCATGGCTGCAGGTGGTGAAGCCATTCCCACAGGAGAGGACTGATCCTGCCAGCTGATTTCTCCCAGCCTCCTGAAGCCCAAGCAGCAGGAGCCTTACTCCTCTGACACCCTGGGTTTGATTGCTCCCCTCGAGCACAAAGGGATTCTCGGTTATGCCATACGGAGAGGGAGAGGATGCTGTGGGCTTGCCCCCGGGCATGTGAACATGCCCCCGGGGGGGCCGTGCAGCAGTGAGGAGGGTGGGGTGAGGGCCCCAAGGGAAGCTTCTTGGCCTGCTCGTGCCCCAGCCATCCCCTGGTGGGCAGCCACCACAGCAGGCTCCAGCAGCAGCCCCTGGGGGTGCTGCTACCCGAGGCGAGGAGCAGCTCTCGGGATGCCCCGCCAGCTTCCCAGGATGGTGCCACATGCCACCGGGGACAGGACAACATCTCCCTGCTCTGGGCTAACTGGAACTGACATTTGAATGGAAGCCCCTCCCTTCCTCACCCCTCTCACCCCTTTGCTATTTGATTCCGGCGCTCACAGCTAAAATTAGGCCTTTGACAGCGCTCGGTGGCAGGGCTGGGGAGTGGTGCATCTGCCTCAGCCTGCTGCTCTCCAGCCTCCTGTTGCCTTCTGATGATCTGGCTCCTGGCCAGCACTGCATCTGCACTGATGGAGGACAGGAAGGCTCAGTGATACACCCTGGCTTCAGCTAACAGAGGAGCTGAGCAAACTCCTTGCAAGCATGCCAGGCTCTTTTAAATGAAGAGCATTGATTTGGAACCCTGGGACAGTCACAGAATTAGAGTCACAGAATGGGAGGGGTTGGAAGGGACCTCTGGAGATCCTCCAGTCCACCCCCCCTGCCAGAGCAGCATCAGCCAGGGCAGGCTGCACGAAACAGAATCCAGCAGGGTTTTCAGGGACTCCAGAGATGGAGGTTCCAGCACCTCCCTGGGCAGCCTGCTCCAGTGCTCTGCCACCCTCAATGTAAAGAAGTTCCTCCTCATGCTTAGAAGCTGAGGCAGAGCAGGGTCAGAGTGGAGCTGAGGAAGAAGTTGTTCAGCAGGAGGCTGCTGAGGCTCTGGCCCAGGCTGCCCAGGGAGGCTGTGGCTGCCTCCTGCCTGGGGGTGTTGAGGGCCAGGCTGGATGAGGCCCTGAGCAGCTGAGTGCAGCTGAGAGGTGTCCCTGGGCATGGAGGGGAGGTTGGAGGAGATGAGCTCTGAGCTCCCTTCCAACCTGGGCCCTTCAAGGGCTGCATGATCCTATTTCTGTCACAAGTTTGCTATTCTTGGTGCCACTGCAGCCCACAGGACTCCTGTGCCTTTGGAGCCGAGCGGAGCTGGTCAGAGAGGGCGAGGTCCTCCCATGCAATCTGCCCCTTCTGATCTTGACCTTGTTTACTCCCTCCTGTACTTGAAGCAGCCAGTAATGAGGATGCTGTGGGTGAATGTAAAGGGCAGCAGCACTCCCTGCTTGGCCAGGCATCCTGTGGGTATCTAAAGTACCCAGCACCACGCAGCTCCTCTGCTCTCCGTGGCAGCAGATCACAACCTGTGGCGAGAAGCCTGCAGTGAGGAGTAGAGCTGAGACCCCCTCCCTGCCTCAGACTCTCACCTGTCCTTCATCCCACTCTTCTCCTGACCTCCAGGTGCTACCACTGTCATTTAATCTCCCTCCTGCATGGCACACAGCGGTGTGAGATGCTATATTAGCTCCTTCCAAGCCTGCTTTGAGCTGCTCTTTGTAGTGGCATCATTCTTGCCATTCCCTCTGATATTTTTGTCTTGGAGTTTCTCCACATCCTGTCATTAAGTGATTTTCTCTCCACCCCTGCTATTTCCCTGCCCTCCAAGCCCTGGCCTCTTGCCCATCAGCTCAGCTGAGATAAACCAGCAGGATGGTTTGGTGCTTACAACAGCCCAAAGAAGGGAGGACCACAGAGGCTTTGGGCTTGCCGCTGCCTCCATCTCCCCAGGGGCCATCAGTGGCAGCAGCATGACCCAAAGGACCAGGGCTGAGACGCCCACCAAGAGCTCCTCTCCCAGCCAGGAGGGTTGGTCTGGGCTCCTCCTGCCACCTGCAGTGCCTGTGACACAGGGGACCCCAAGGCTGCTCCAGAGTGGGCTGGGGGACAGGGAAGGGTGCTGGGATCTTTCACCTGCCTTGGCCACAAGTCCAGCTTGCTGCATGTGCAGGGGATGAGGGCTCCGCTCTGGCTGGGCTGCTCGATAGCTGCCAGACCTCTCTCCCCATCTGCACAAGATTTCCAGGCAGAAGAAAAGGCTGTTCCACAGACACTCCTGATGCAGAGGCAGTGCTGGGTGAGGGAATGGCCCTCGTGGGCTTGCAAGGAGAAGTGCCAGGAGGAGGGGAGTGGGCACACAGCACCTGTCAGGGGCAGCAGGAGACTGAAAGAGACTTTGCAGAAGCCCTGCAGAGCCAGGAGCCCAAACCCTGTGCCTGGGAAGAGCTGGGGCCAGCCCAAGGAAGGCTGCTGGGTGGAAGCCCAGCAGATGGAGAAGGCTGCAGCACTTCAGACTATGTAAAGCTCCCTTTTGGCCTGTGGCTCTGCAGCTACACTGCCTCGGGACCAGGGGCAGATGACCTTCCTTCAGGGAGGGCTCAGGGCTGGCTGGCCCTCAGCCAAGCAGCTGTATGGAGAGGAGCTGGAGACCAACAGTTGCTGGAGACACTGCTCAAGGAGGCAGAAGTCTCTGCCTGCCAACCCAACCTGCACTTGGGTCAAGGAGACTGCAGAGATGGCCAAGGGCTGTCTGCCTCAGACTATTGCCCCAGCTGCTCTTACATCAGCACCAATATCACTGCCAGGAGAGACTACATGGACTGGGGGGGGCTGGATAAGGGCATGGGAGTCCAGACTGGGACCCCTCAGCCTGGCTGGAACTACAAAACTGTTGGAGCAATCAGGACTTGTGGAGACAGCTCACACAGCTGGAGTGCTGTGATGGGCAGGGATCAGGTGTTGAGGAAAGACAGGCAGGGAAACAAGGGGGTGTGGAGGTGTGGCTGAGATGGAGGTGTTTGCAGCCAGGCTGGAGGTGGCTGTGAGCAACCTGCTGTGGTGTGAGGTGTCCCTGCCCATGGCAGGGGGTTGGGGCTGGCTGAGCCTTGAGGTCCCTTCCAACCCTGACAGGTCTGTGATTCCAAGGCAACAGAAGAGGAGCAAAACTAAGAGCACTGGAAGCATGAGGTTTCCCTTGCTTGAAGGACAAGAGGAAGAGGACAAAACCCAAGCTGAGCATGACTGGTTTCCATCCTTCTGTCACAGAACCACGAGGGCTGGAAAATTCCTGTCCCCTCTGTGTCAGAAGCCAGCTCTGCTGTTTCCAAGAATGGCCCTTCGTGGAGTGCTGAGCACTGTTTGCTTTCCAGGGGTGATGGAGCAAAGCCTTCTAGCAGCCCAATCTGTTCAATGGCTGGAGAGCAGCTTATCTGGTGGGGCAGCTGCCAGGGGGGCTTACAGCTGCAGGGGCTCCAGGGCTGAGCAGAGCCTCACGGCTGGGAAAGGGCCAAGCAAAACAGTGCCTGGGGAGGGAGTGGAAACCCTGCCTCAAAAATGGGATGAGAAACTGTGGGTTCATTATTCAAGAGCTGTGTGAACTTACCTGGAGGTCTGCCAGGTGGCCAAAACTGCCATCTGAAGAAGGCATTACCCGCAGCCAGAGCGGCTTTGGCTGAACCAGCAGTCCCACCAGGCACAGCTGCACGGTCCCATCCTCAGAGCCTTCTGCCCAGTGCAGCTCGTGGGAGCCACAGAATCCTTTAGGCTGGGAAAGACCTCCAAGATCATCAGGATCCAAGCATTAGCCCTGGCAAGGCCAGCACTAAGCCACATCCCCAAGCACCACACCTACACAGCTTCTGAACACCTCCAGGGGTGGTGACCCCAGCTCCTCCCGGGCAGCCTGTGCCAGCCCCTGACAACCCTTTCAGTGGGGTGCTTTTTCCTAATGCCCATTCCTTCCTGGTGCATCACCCCTGGGAGGGGACAGCCCAAGAGCAGTGTCAGCTCCTCCTCTGTGTTAACACAAGGCAGTATTCCCTCACAGACAAGCCCTTAGCAGCAGATGCATCCCCAGCAGTGCAGTTTGGGTAAGCTGTGCAGCAGCCTTTAGCAGTGGCAGCATCCATGACAGGCATCAATCCAGAGAATCCTAGAGGGCTCTGGGTCAGAAGGGGACCTCAAAGACCATCCAGTTCCAACCCCCTGCCATGGGCAGAGACACCTCCCACCAGCCCAGGTTGCTCAGGGCCTCATCCAGCCTGGCCTCCAACACCTCCAGGTAAGAGGCAGCCACAGCTTCCCTGGGGAACCTGCATCCACTTCATCGGTCAGCATCTGCCCCAGCACAGCCTGGGAGTGCCAAAGCAGTTTCTCAAGCACTGCTGAAGGCTCTTTTTCCACTACTGTGAGAAAGGAAGGAAGAGGATACAAGACCCTTGCCGTCCCAGTTGTGTTCCTCAAGGCAGCTGTCCACAGTCAGAAGCATCAGGCACCCAGAACACCTGGGGGTCTTCCAAGGGACATCCATGGCAAGTGGCTGGGGAGGAGAGGCATTTGAACAGCACTGCCAGGAGGACTGGGGGAGCTCTGTCTGAAGGTAGCGTGAGGACACTGCTCCAGCTTGCCTTTTCCTGCTGCTCCAGGAGGAAGTCACAGCAGCCAGAGCTCCTCCAAGGAGCAGGGGCTGCAAGGGCTGTAGGAAGAACCACGTTGGTTGGTTTCAGGCCACAGGCTGCATCTGCAGAGCAAGCTGCTGTTTGCACGTGGGGCAAACTCAGGACCTCTCTTCCCTCTGCTCGTTTCAGTGCAGCCTGAGACTTCAGAGAGAGAACCTTCAGTGCAGGTGGGGCTGGCAAACACCGTCTGCTGAGCTCACACTTCTCTCTTCTTGATTCCTTCTGGAGTGTGCTGCCTGCAGAGTTCACCAGTGCCAGGCCTGCAATTCCTTTTGCCTACGCCACAGATCACAAACGAGAGATGGAAGAGGTCCTCTAATTCATCCATCAGGGTAAGCTTCACCAAGAGAGAGGATGTAGGCTGCTTGTCAGTTGCTCCTTCACTTAAAAAGGACTATTTGTCATATGCAAAGAATCAGCTGAGCTCTCGTGACATTTGGGTGCCGCTGAGCTGCTGCGGATGGCGGTGGGGGGCGCACAGCGCCCGTGCCGCATCGGCACACAGCCAGCGAGCGGGAGAGCAGCAAACGCAGCCTTGCACACGCTGAAGGCAGCCCCATGCAGGTGGGTGCAGGCAGATGAGCTCTCCTCTGCAGGGCAGAGGGGTCTGGAGCACAGCCCTGGGAGGAGAGGCTGAGGCAGCTGGGCTTGCTGAGCCTGGAGAGGAGAGGCTCAAGGGAGACCTTCTTGCTCTCTGCAACTCCCTGAAGGGAGGTTGTAGCCAGGTGGGGGTTGGTCTCTTCTCCCAGGCACCCAGCACCAGAACAAGAGGACACAGTCTCAAGCTGTGCCAGGGGAAGTTTAGGCTGGATCTTAGAAAGAAGATCTTCACAGCCAGAGAGGTTGCCCTTGGGATGAGCTGCCCAGGGAGGTGGTGGGGTTGATGTCCCTGGAGGTGTTTAAGAAGAGCCTGGGTGAGGCATTTATTGCCAGGGTCTGGTTGATCAGTTAGGGTTGGGTGATCAGTTGGACCTGATGATCTTGGAGGTCTCTTCCAGCCTGGCTGACCCTGTGATCCTGTGGCGTGCTGGCTGGGCACAGGGCTGCGGGGCAAGGGCTTGAGGGTTTCCAGAGCAGAACCACTCAAGCATGCCCAGAGCATGGCAGAGGAGCTTACGTGTCTGGGCCCATCCACAGAGGCATGCCCAGACTCACCTCCACGCTTTCAGAATATCCCTGGAATGAAAAGGAGCTTTTCCAGTTAGGACTTCCAGTAAATATTTGCTGGGACAACAGTGCATGCTTGATAAAGCTTCTGAAGTGGGCAGAGACAGAATGACAGCAGAGGCCACAATTAGGCGATGATGAAACAGGTTGTTTGCGCAGGGCTCACCTCTCCTCAACCCGTGGCACTTCTCCAGCCCAGGGCCAGGTGGTTTCCTTCCAGAAGTGAGGAGGGACGTGAAACACAGAGTGAAATCTGGCAGAGTGCAGAGGAGGAGAGTGCAAGAGGAGTTGTAAAGGCAGAAATGAGTTTCCTTGATGAGGCTTACAGACTGGGCTTGCCTTTGGGTGCCACTGGCAGTGCTTCTCTCCTTTGTGGCCCCCTGACTTCTGGAGAGAGGAAAACATGAAGCCATCATGGCCACTGGCATGGTGGTGGGCATCAAGTTTACCTTGAGCCACCTGATCAAGACCATGGCTCTGCAGCCTGCCAGTGGCAAGGGCAAGTCCCTCCCAGAGGCTGCATTCAGAGCCTTGAGAACAGACAGGCAGTGAGTGATGTGAGTTACACCCCGGGGGTGGTGGGAGGCTCTCTGCCCCTGCTGACTGCAGCAGATGTAGCTTAATCTAAATCATCTGAAGTGGGGACAGATGAATCTCAGCCTAAAGGGAGCAACAGAAAGGAGAAAAGGCAATAATGGAGGATGCTGTGCACACTGGGTCCACCTGTGCCCAGCACCTCAGAGAGCCAGGAGGGTCAACACTGCTGCAGATTTTGTAGCTGAAGGAAAGGCTTTAAGTGAACCTCCTCAGTTAGAGCAGGAGCCAGAGGCAGTGCTGGCAGAAGAGGCAGAGTCCTCATCTTGCAGCCCACATTCCCTGCCCAAAGCAGCCTCTTGCTCTCCTGAGGCACTCCAAAGGCCTGAGGCCTGTTTGCTCCGGTGCTAAGGCTCAGAGGCTTGGTAGAAAATTGCAACTTGCAGCTTGTGGCTCCTCTGCTCACACAGACACTGCCAGGTCAGCTGGCCAACAGGAAGCTCCACCTCTCTTGTTCCTTCGGAGGGTCTTCATTCAGGCTTTTTCCATCACCCACTTCAGCAGTGACTGAAGGTCAGAGTCACCTCCCAGGCTTCCTCCGACAAATACAACCTGCCTGTGAAGCAAGTTGAGATGCTGCTGTGCCTCACACAGGGCTTTAAACCACCCCCCCGGGTAACAAAAGCTCCCCCCCTGGGGAAACAAAAGCTCCCCCCCCCAGGCAACAAAAGCTCCCCCCCTGGGGAAACAAAGCTACCCCTGCTGGCTCTCCACTCCTCATCACTTGGCCAGCTGTGGCTGAAATGAGTGGCAGAGGCAGCAGCATCTTGGACCATCCCTGTGCAGGCTCTAAGCAAGGGCTGGACCTAGAAACGTTTAGCCTGGAGAAGAGAAGACTGAGAGAGGATCTGACCAGTGTCTATAAGCATCTGCAGGGTGGGTGTCAAGACTCCTTGAGGTAGGGGCAAGGCAATGAGCTTGGCCTGGGGAAAGGGCTGGTGTGGCAAGAAAGGCAATTTGCTGTCCCCATGAAAAGCTGGGAAGTGTTGGAAGAGCTGGCTGGGAAAGCTGATGGGGCACAACAAGCCTCAGCATCACAGAACTGTCAGGGCTGGAAGGGACCTCAAGGACCACCCAGTCCCAACCCCCCTGCCATGGGCAGGGACACCTCACACTGCAGCAGGTTGCTCACAGCCACATCCAGCCTGGCTGCAAACACCTCCAGGGCTCCGGGTGGGGCGTGGGGTGGTGATCAGTACAGACTGACCATGGCTGATCCTGCTCCTTAGCCACTGCTTTCTGACCAAGACCCTTCACGGTGCCCTTTGAGAAGGAAGCAGAAGTTCACCACCCAGGAACCACCTCTCCAGAGCAGCACTCAGTGGCTCTGCACCCTCGCTCCCAGAGCAATGCCATCAAAGGCACTGGGATGGACTGCCCAAGGAGGTGCTGGAGTCCCCATCACTGGAGACCTTCAAGAAAAGCTTGGATGTGGCACTTGGTGGCAGGGGTTAGCTGGGGCTAGGTCACAGGCTGGGCTTGCTGATCTCAGAGGTCTTTGCCAGCCTCCATGATGAGTCTGTGCGAGAGAGGAGATTTTGGCACTGGGAGCATCCCAGATAGAGAGCAGCTGTGCAGAGGAGATGGCTCTCATCTGCAGGTCTGTAGAATAACTGATGGTAATGTATTCCACTTGGGCTGGGCCATGCATGCCAGGGATTGTCTCTGCTTGAAAGCAAAATGAGATGAAATGAAGTGAGAGGCCTGCAGCAGTTGTGCTGCTCCAGGAGGGTTTCGCTCGTGAGGTCCAGAGCTGCGTCCCCTGCACAGCCAGGCTGAAGAGGCCTATCTCAAACTGATCCAAAAATGGCATTTTTCCACGGGGTTCAGTGCTCAGCTGAGCATCCAACCATCTGCTGTGGCTCCTTCAGCCTCAGACGTCAGTGTGATGCTGATCTGCCCTCTGCACAACAGCTGGAGCAGAGCCAGTGGCTGAACTTCCTAAGCAAGATGGAAGAGCCTTGCTCAGGCTGGAACCCCTCCTGGCCTCTGCCCAGGGGGAGAGATGCAAACCACCAGCGTGGAAAGATGGCACACAGGATTTTCTCTCTGAATGAGGACAGTCTTAACTTAGGAGACTGATCAGAGTCTTTCTTAGAAGCACCTTCACCTCCCAGAAAATTACTCTGCAAATTAAGCTTCTTGAGGCTTTATCCTCCCCCCCAGTAATCACCTGGGAGATTTGTCTTCGTTACCGCTGGAGGGTTTCTGAGTCAGGAAAATTCTCTTCCTCAATAACAGAGCCAGCAAAACCATTTTCTTAATGTGCTGGAAGCTTCCTTTCTCTGTGCCATATCCTACCTAATCCCACTGGAGCAGGCTGCCCAGAGAGGTTGTGGAGTCTCCTGCTCTGGCGCCTTTCCAAGCCCACCTGATGTGTTCTGGGTGCTCCTGCTCTGGCTCTGCTCAGGACTGGGTGATCTCCAGAGGTCCCTTCCAACCCCTAACACTCTGTGACTCCATCCTTTTCCTGGAACCAAACTGTTAGTCCATTCAGAGGTGGTCCTGGGGAGGGAGCAGGGGCAAAGGGCTCTGTTCCTGCCCCCACAGCCGGCACTGGCCAGCTAAAGGAGTAAGCACCTGCAGCTGGACCCCGTCCTGCGGGTGTGAGGCACTTGCTGGGAGACCAAAAGCCTTTTTGTTGGGAGACCAAAAGCCTTTTGTTGTTGTTTGGGTTTATTATTGAAAAAGAAAAGATGAGGATCCTACAGAGAACAATTCTGGCCTTCAGGTCTCTCCCTTCCAAACTTCCACTGCTTTTTGAATGTGTTCTGTGTGCTCCTTGCACTACAGCACCACTGCCAAGGAGTCACACAGCAGGTTGGGTTGGAAGGGATCTTAAAGCTCAGCCAGGTCCAGCCCCCTGCCTTGGGCAGGGACACCTCCCACCAGCCCAGGCTGCTCAAGACTCTATCCAGCCTGGCCTTGAATGCTTCCAGGGATGAGGAAGTTCTCTGGGAAACCTTCTCCAGTGTCTCACCACCCTCACAGTGGAAGTTTAACTGTCCCTGCCCTCACCTCCCTCCTTCATCCCCTGCAATCTTCTCTAATGGAACGATCTAGGAAATAACTGGGGGCAATCCAGGAGAATCCCAGCTTCCCCTGGCACAGATGGCTTCCCTTCTTGAAACCTGAGACCCACCAGGAGGGAGTTTTGCCACTCCTGACACGATGGCTACCAAATGGGGTTGGATGCTTTGGGAGCATGCCCTGAGGAAAGTGGCAGCGGGGCCATGGCCATCTGCAGGGGCTCAGAGTGCAGGGAGCTCTGCACGGAGTTTGGGGAGGGAGGGAAGTGGGGGTGCCTCGAGCAGGCAGGAATGAAACATGGCAGCAGCTGCAGGGTGGAGGTGTGGGAAAGGAAGAGAGGAAAGGAGCAGATGGAGAGCTGGGGAGAGGGAAGGGATGTGAGCAGCGGGGTGAGGTAGGAGTGCAGGGAAGCTGTGGCTGTGGAGGGAGGGGATGTGGGGAGCACACGATGCCATAAAGCAGCAGCTTCCACAGAAGGACTCCCAGCTCTGGAAGGGAGAACAGAAGCAGATGAGCGACACAGGAAGCGGGGCTGCAAGTGGGAAAGGTCTGGAAACTGCTACCAAGGAGTTCCTGACGTTCAGGAACAGAAGAGCAGCTTCTGCCCGGCTGCAGCCTGCAGACCCTGTCAGGCGCCCCATAAAGCCTGGCAGCACACGCTGCAGAGGGAGGTGCAGGAGCTGCAAGCGGGGCTGTGCTCGGGCTGCAGGGATCAGAAACGTGCCCCACATGGCACAGCTGACCCGAGGGGCTCAGGAGGCTTCCTCAGCTGCCCCCTGGGCAACGCCAGCCTTGGGAAGGTAAAGCCACCTAGCAGCTCGCGGGGCACCCTGGCACTCCGCTGGGGGAGCCTGGAGGGGTCTGGAGAACAAGGTTTGACCTCTTTCCTCCACACTGTTTTCAGGACACCTGCTCCCTGGCAATGCCCTCTGGCCACCCATCCACCTGGCTTGTGGAGTGCTCCATCTCAGCTCCAGAGTGTTCCCATGGCAATGGGAAGCCTGTGGAAGCAAAGGCTTCCTTTTATCCATCACTGGCTTCTTGCTTTTTTCACGTGTCAGTGACCTGCTATCAGCAGGCAGAAAGCACTACCCACACCTCCCACCTGACATAAACCACTCAGCTCTCCATTGTGCTTTCCCATCCAGCAAGTCACAGAGCAAACAGAGGAGGAGGAGACTTCCACAGGCTCGAGCACAGCAGGTTTGGCAGCAGCAGGGAGATCAGATGAATGTGACTTTTTCTTAGCAACTGACAGCACCACCCAAAACACAGGAGCTGGCATTAATGGGATTAACTCCTACACAGGGGTTTGCCAGGAGAGGAAAGCAGCAGCACAGAGACAGTCCTCAGGAGCCTGGGATGTGTCAGGAGTGTTGGCAATGCAGGGGGTGGAGAAGCCACCCAGAAGCCTCACTTCCCCCTCTGTCTATCTGAGAACATGGAAAGCAAGGTGATCTGTGCCAGTGTGGCCAGGATGGGGCACATCCTGCAGCCCCTGGGGAGAGCAGGGAGAGAAAGGATGAAAATAAAGAGAGTGGATTTAAGGAAGCAGTCCTCAAAATAGTCAGAGGTCTGACAGGCAGGATCCATGCAGGAAACCAATGGAGGACTGAGAGAGGATGGGATGGGAGGGGATGGGAGGGGAGGGGATGGGAGGGGAGGGGATGGGATAAACCAGGTTGGAAAAGACCCTCAAGACCATTGAGTCCAACCCATCACCCAACACCATCTAATCAACTCAACCATGGCACCACAAGGCCTCATCCAGGCTCTTCTTAAACACCTCCAGGGATGGGGACTCCACCACCTCCCTGGGCAGCACATCCCAAGGGCCAATCTCTCTTGCTGAGAAGAATTTCTTCCCAGCAGCCAGCCTGAACCTCCCCTGGCACAGCTGAGACTGTGTCCTCTTGTTCTGGTGCTGGGTGCCTGGGAGAAGACAGTAAGGTCAGAAGTGTGACCTGTCCTGGTGCCTACAGCTAGAGTTTGGATAAATCATGAGCTTAAAAAGAGGTCAGCACAGGCCTCACCCCTCCAAGGGAAGAGGGGAATGCCAAGGCAATCTGCTTCAGCTCCCAGAGAAACGCTGGCACCACAGATGAGAGAGCCAGAGGCAGCTGGAAGATCAAAGCCAGGGGAGTGACAGCTAACAGGGCCCTGCTTGGTCAGAAGGCAGACCACGGTGCAGAGCTGTAGCCTATTAAGGCTTTCAGCATGCTTGGAGTGGCATTCCCAGCGATGCACACTGGAAGAAGCAGGAGATAAAGTGTGAGGAAAGACCACGAGTGGTTAAATTATGCACACAGAGAGCAGTGCTCAGCAGCTTGGTCTCACATCTGCCCAGGGTCTGCTCCGTGGCCAGCACTACCCAGGAGTCTCAGCAGCTACAGGAGGGAGCAGACACAGCTCCTTAAGTACAGGAATGACTAAACTGGGAGAAGCTGCAGTGATGACAGAGGACAGCACAGAATCAGAGAGTCAGGCTCAGGTTGGAAGGGACCTCAAAGGTCATCTCCTCCAACCTCTCAACCAGACTCAGCTGCTCAAGGGAAGAGGCAGCCACAGCCTCCCTGGGCAGCCTGGGCCAGAGCCTCAGCAGCCTCCTGCTGAACAACTTCTTCCTCAGCTCCACTCTGACCCTGCTCTGCCTCAGCTCCAAAACCTTCCCCCTTGGCCAGTCCCTAGACGCCCTCATGAAGCACTCTCCTGGGTCTCCTCTGAGAGGCAATGACAAAAGGAAAGGAGACCGTGGTGGGAATCCTGTGTTGGGGAGCCAGGGGAGGGGAGGGGAGTGGTGGCAGCAGCAGCAGCACTAAGGACAGTGGCAGGAGGAAGAGGGGCAGGATTTGGGGGCTGAAGGGAAAGGCATGTAACTGCATCCATTCTTTTTTCAGTTAGCCTTCCCTGCAAAACAACTGGGAGCCACTAACCTACAGCTCATGGTTGTGCCCCCCTCAGCAAAAGTCTCTCTGCAGCCTTCCTGCAGGATCCCTTCAGGTGCTGGCAGCAGCTCTGAGGTTCCCCTGGAGCCTTCTCCTCTGCAGGCTGCACAGCCCCAGCTCCCTCAGCCTGTGCTCCCAGCAGAGCTGCTCCAGCCCTTGGAGCATCTCTGTGGCCTCCTCTGGCCTCTCTCCACAGCTCTGTGCCCTTCTGCTGCTGGGGACCCCAGAGCTGGAGGCAGGGTTGGAGGTGAGGTCTGAACAGAGCAGAGCCCAGGGGCAGAATCCCCTCTGCTGCCCTGCTGCCCACCCTGCTCTGGCTGCAGCCAGCACACAGCTGCCTCTGGGCTGCAGGAGGCACTGCTGGCTCCTGGGGAGCTGCTCAGCACCCCCAAGGCTCTTTCTTCAGGGCTGCTCTCAACCCACTCTGCACCCAGCCTGGACTGGTGCCTGAGAGTGGCCTGACCCAGCTGCAGGACCTTGCACAAGAAGGGAAGGCAAAATGACCTGCACAAACTGAAGCAATGGCTTGGAAGAAACAGGCTGCAACTGGGGAAAGAAAAGGGAAAAAAGAAAAGAGGAAATGGATGAATGAGAAGCTTTCATCATCAGATGGGCAATGCAAAGTGCAGAAGCACAGGAGAGGAATGGTTAATGCAGGGCAGTGCAGCTGGGGGGTTAGCAGTCTGCAGGAATTCCCTGCCAGTCAAGCAGTCAGGCACAGAGCAGGCCACAGCTGTGCTCTGAGGGGCAGAAGTGACCAGCCCATGAAGCATGGCCTCATCATTTCACTCTGCGTGGTGCTGGTGGGGCTGTGGCCCCTGCAAGTCACAGGGATGCAAGGAGGGTTTCTCCTCTAGGAGCTGTGAGTGAGAAGGGTTGAGGAATCTGGCTTAGCATGGAGGAGACTCCAGCGAGAGATGATGAGCTCTTAAATGCCTCCCGATGAGCCCTCAGGCACACAGAAGTCACTGAGTATAAAAATCACTCTTTAAGCATGCAGAGGTAGCCTCAGGAGAGGAAGGAGCTCTTCCCAGAGTGTGCTGGCAGCTGCCTGAAGAGGAGCAGCAGGCACTGCAGCAAGGAAGGAGAGTGACTGACCAGGCAAACCTCTGCAGCAGTGGGGACCCTGCACCAGGGAGCAGGCTGGCAAAGGGGGCAGGGAAGGCTCTGCCCCTGAAGCCTTACAGAAAGGATTGGGCAAGCATCTGCCAGGACTGGAAGGTGTCCAAGTAATCCTTCTCTGCTTCCTCCTCTGAACCACCTGGGGGTTTGCTCCCTTACAACCCAGCCAGTTCCCAAGGTACTGACAACGCCCCGGTGCTCACCAGGAGGCTTCTGCTTGTGCCTGGGCAAGCACTGGATCAGCTTGCTTGCTTCCAGCCCTCAGCCTGCTTGAGGAGGGCAGTGCCTCCCCAGCCCTGGGGGACGCAGTGACCTGCAGCTACTTCAGCCTGCCCCAGCAGGTTCATCCCATCCTTAAGGACAGGGCACAGGGTCACAGAATGCATCAGGTTGAAAGGGACCCTCAAAGGTCATCTTGTCCAATCCCCTGCACTCAGCAGGGAGAGCTCCAGCCAGAGCAGGCTGCCCAGGGACACATCCAGGCTGATCCTGAATGTCTCCAGGGATGGAGCCTCAGCCACCTCCCTGGGCAGCCTGTGCCAGTGTCTCCCAACCCTCCCTGTGCAGAACTTCCTCCTGATGTCCAGCCTAACTCTGCCCTGCTCCAGTTCCAAACCATTGCCCCTGGGCCTATCCCCACAGCCCTTCTGAGCAGTCCCTCCCCAGCCTGCCTATAGCTCCCCTGCAAACACTGAAGTGCAGCTCTGAGGTCTCCCTGGAGCCTTCTCCAGGCTGAGTAGCTCCAGATCTCTCAGGCTGTGCCCATAGCAGAGGTTCTCCAGCCCTCTGATCATCTCCTCTGCACCCACTCCATCAGGTCCATGTCTGTCTTGTGTTGGGGACCCCAACATCATCAGTGGCAAAGACTCAGACCCAAAGATAACTTTACCTCATAAAACCAACCCTGCCATCCCTCAGCTGCTTCCTACAGCCCCTGGGCTCTTCCCTCTGACCACCATTTCTGACAGCCTTAAAATCCACCTTTTCAACTGTACTCTTCCCCCCCCAGCTCTGTCCCTTTGAAGCCTGTGTTGCTCCTTCTCCTTTCCTGCCAGTTTGTCCCCTGCCATAAGTCACACTCCTGCTTGCTGCCCTCAGCAGGGTCTGGTTTCTGAGTGCTGAAGAAGTGGCTCACATTACCTCTTCAGCCTCGCCCCTTGGCATTGCTCTGCCAGGGCTGGTTCCCTTCCCTTCAGCCCCATGAGTATCTTCTTACACCACACCACTGCTCCCAGCAGGCAACTTTCTAGGGATTTGGGGTCTGCTTTAACTTGAAAGCCCCTTTTAAACCAAGCCCTGCACTTTGCTCTTGGCTTGGTTTTAAATGCTTGCCCATGTCACTTTCTGCTGTCTCAAGTTCCCTTTCTGAGTCTCATTGAAGGCCTGCCTCTAATTGTTTCATATTCAGCTGCTGGCACTTGGAGTTAACTTCTGTGTGGTAATTAAGCTGGAGGAAGAGTTTTATTTCTCATGTCACAGAATCCTAGAATCAAGGAATCACAGAATGGGTTGGAAGGGACCTGAACCATCACCTAGTCCCAAGCCCCCTGCCATGGGCAGGGACACCTCCACCAGCCCAGGCTGCCCAAGGCCTCATCCAGCCTGGTCTTGAGCACCTCCAGAGAGGAGGCAGCCACAGCCTCCCTGGGCAGCCTGTGCCAGAGTCTCCCCAGCCTCACAGTGAAGAATTTCTTCCTAATCCCCACTCTAGATCTCCCCTCTTCCAGTTTGAGGCCATTTGATTGCCTCCCACGTGGGTTCTTTCTTAGCACAAGGGAAAGATCAGATGCCAGGTTCATGGAAATGATTTGGCTTTGCCTGGCAAGTCCAGAAAATCCATTGCAGGAAAGGTGCTGAAAGGAGGGAAAATGGAAAGGGAAGAGTGCTTGACAAACCAAACCAACCCACCCCAAACGACAAGAAGGAGGCAGGAAGGAAAATGGGCAATGGGAGAGAGCCTCAAGGACAGACTGTCAGCCTCTCACTTGATTTCTGATAGCAGTCAGAAGAGGTGTCTGAAGGGCTTCTGCAGTAAGGAACAGCTGCAATTCAGCCACGGAGGACAGAGGCCACAGCCTGCCACTGGCCCTAATGGGCTGCCTCCAGGAGTGGTGGTGCCTTGCAGACCAGCCAGCCCCTGAGGCACATCAAGCCCCAGACAGCACATCCCAGAGGAGCTTTCCCGGCAGGCGTGCCAGCCAGAGAGCCCTGAGCTGCCTACCACCCCCTCCCCTGCTCTGCAGCCCTCGAGCCCAGGCTGCAGCCCCACAGCCTCCTGCCCATGGCCTCCTGCATGGCTGAGGGCAGCAAACGAAGCAAGGCAGCAAAGGGGATGGATTTGGGCAGAAGCCTGAGTGCCGAGCAGGTGCAGCCATGGACCCAGCTGCACCAAGCATGGCCACCAGCACGAAGAGCTCCTCTAGAAACAGTGGCAAGGAGCCTGGCATTCCAACAGCAGGGGCCCAGAGCCCGTGGGGGTGGTGCCCAGCAGGACAATCCAAAGCTCGCTGCTCTGGTGCCACCACAGAGCCCAGTGGCCACAGAACAGCGCCCAGGCTCACACTGGCACTGAGGTTTTCCATGGGAGATGTCACTTGCCCTGTTCCTCCCCACATGGGACAACTTAAAGTGACCACATTGGTCTGCATTAGGAGCAGGCACTGCCCACCCTGCACAGCAGTAATCACAGAACTGTCAGGGCTGGAAGGGACCTCAAGGATCAGCCAGTTCCAAGCCCCCTGCCACGGGCAGGGACACCTCACACTACGGCAGGCTGCTCACAGCCACGATAGCAGCAAGTCCCTTCTCCAGGTGCAAACCCTTCCCCTGCCAGGGCCAGCGGTCTAGGACAGGGCTGGGCTGGGCTGGGGTGCTGCACAAGTGCCTTGACACAGCTTAAAGCACATCCCATACCCGGAGCAGAGTGCAGGAGCTGGGAGAGAGCTTTTGAAGCAGACTTTGCATTCAGTCTTCCCATCACTCATCTGGATGTTGCTAAGTGCATTTCGAAGGGGATGCTAAATACTGTTAATTTTCATCTCCTCCCAAGCACTGCAGGCAGGCACAGCTGAGTGCTGGTGACCTTTTTCATGGTACACAACCCAGAGATGATGAAAGCCTCATCAGGCTGCCTTTGAAAGGCACTGCTCAGCTCTGCAGCTCCCTAAAAATAAAACATTTACCCACAGCTGCTTGTAACAAAGCCTTGATTTGTGCACTGGGCTGCACGTGGGGGGAAAGCTTCCTGCCAGTGGGATGGAGCTGTGAGGAGCAAAGGGGCACTCCCAGCTCCTCACCCCCCTGCACGCACACAGGAGCAGCAAAGGCTCTGCTAAGCAGCCTCTGAGAATCAGAGTCATAGAATGGGTTGGGTTGGAAGGGATCTTAAAGATCACCCAGTGCCAACTCCCTGCCATGGGCAGGGACCCCTCCCACCAGCACAGGCTGCTCAAGACCTCATCCAGCCTGGCCCTGAACACCTCCAGGGAGGAGGCAGCCACAGCCTCCCTGGGCAGCCTGTGCCAGCCTCTCCCCACCCTCACCGCAAAGAAGTTCTTCCTCCAGTTTCAGCCTCCCCTCCTCAAGCTTCAATCCATTGCCTCTCATCCTGACACTCCCAGCCCTTGTCCAAAGTCCCTCCCCAGCTCTCCTGGAGCCCCTTCAGGTCCTGGAAGGCTGCTCTAAGGTCTCCCCAGAGCCTTCTCTAAGGTCTCCCCAGAGCCTTCTCTTCTCCAGACTGAACAGCCCCAGCTCCCTCAGCCTGGCTCCAAAGCAGAGGTTCTGCAGCCTTCTGATCATCTCTGTGGCCTCCTCTGGACCTGCTCCAACAGTTCAATGCCCTCCTTGTGCTGGGGGCCCCAGAACTGGAAGCAGTGCTGCAGGTGAGGTCTCACAGGAGCAGAATGCTGATGGAGATGCCATAAGGTATTTGCACAGGCACAATTCAGACAGCAGTGGTGGCTGTGTGCCCCCATCCCCCCCAGCACACCCCCACTCCACGAGCTAAGAACGTGAGGCATCGTTTCCATGCCCTGTGCCTTGCAGCCAGAGCAGACAGCTCTGTGACTGGGAGCACCGAGGGTGTTTGGCTCCCTGCTGCCACTTCCAGCAGCACTAAGCCCAGATAATTCCATTACCTGCAGCTGTGCCACACTGGCCACATCACGTGGGCATTAATTTTGCCATCAAGGAAGCTTACTCCCACCAGAATTTAACTGATGTTAGCAGAGCTCTTACTGCACAAGCCTCCACCTCGGTGCACGGGAGTGGAGTGATGAACTGCACGGCACAGAGGGCTGGGAATAGCACTCAGAGAGCCAGGGAATTATTTGGGTGGAAAAGACCTCTGAGATCTTTGAGTCCAACCATCAGAACCAAACAATCAAGAACTGTCCAAACAACTCCTGGCACAAATGGTCTGTCCTAAGGCTGTTTGCTCAGGTGGGAGTTCAGGACCTTGGTGTGATTGCACACAGCTAAAGACTCCCTCAGGAACGGGCAAAGCCTGGGCTGTCCACCAGCCTCCTTCCACCTCCTCTTGCAATTGCTCTTCCTCTCCCTGCTGCCCTCCTGCCAGGCTCCTCCCTGCTGCTCTGACAACAAAACCCAATTCTGAGTCTTTCTTTGCATGTCTTTTCACTAACCTGGTGCAAGATGAGGTTCAGAATCTCCTCTTGTGCTTCCCAGAACCTTTGGGAACAGGATTCGCTGGGGCTGTGCAGCCAGAGCCCCAGCAATAAGTGATGGCTTAGGGCAATTGCCTCAGCAGCACACCTGCCCTGGTGACTGGTCCCAGCTGGGGGGAGCTGCCCTTCCTCACCCACGCTGCCTGCAGCCCAGCAGCAGCAGCCCAGTGCAGCTTTACCTCTGAGGGCTGCTTCCACTCTCAGGCTGCACCAAACCTTTCCCTGCTGAGCTTAAAGACCATTTTCAAACACCACCTGAGCACCTGGAAACCCAGGAGCCAAGTCCAGGGGAGAGGTGTCCCTGCTCATGGGGGGGTTGGAGATCTCTGGGGTTCCTTCCTGCCACTGTCACTCTTCCTGGTTTTATCTCTGTGTGTTCTTAGTCCCAGAGGCAGAGACCTCTAAGCTCTCCTGAGGCAAAGGGAAATGGAAGGTAATCAGATGCCTACCACTTGCAGAGTTTGAAGCCTATTAGATGCTTGCACACCTTTAAGGAGCTGCTTCTTGGATTACTCTTGGGCTCTCCTTGCTTTCCGTTCAAGCCCAAGGGACTGAAGTGGTGCTGAGGATTTTGGGTTGCCCTTTGCCCTGTCCTGCAGGCAGGAGGGTCTCAGGAAAGGGCTCCTGGCCATGCCTGCTGCTGCAGGCAGGAGGGTCTCAGGAAAGGGCTCCTGGCCATGCCTGCCGCTGCTCTCACTGGCTCAGGTGTGCTGCAGGCAAGCCTGGTCCCGAGAGCAGCCCTGCAGCAGCTGGTGCAGACACAAGCATGATAGCCCAGGGAGGAGCAGCAGTGAGAAGTGCTCTCTTTATCAGAAGCAGGAAAAGTGCTCTGGTGTCCACAGAAGATCTCTTTCAAGCATGTGGCCCTGGAGAATGTCATGAATGTCACAGTCTGAATGAAGAAGAGTCAACAACTCTGTATTATAGACTCCTAGAATCACAGAATGGCTCAGGGTGGAAGGAACCTCAGAGATCATCTCCTCCAACCCCCCCACCATGAGCAGGGACACCTCTCAGCTGGGCTTGGGTGCCCAACATCCATCAGCTCCTTCACTGTCCCTCAGCTGTGACCTGGACAGAAGGCAGCACAGGCAATGCTGGGAAGGTCATGGCTTTGGGCCTCCTTCCTCTCCCCACCCCAGACTCGCAGGACGCCTCCCTGGCTGCCAGATACGATGGAATGTAGTCAGCATGGTCAGATCCACGGAGAAGAGGTGGGCAGACACACAGGGACAGCACAGGCCCTCAGATGAAATCACCATAGGAAATCAGTTTACAAAGGAGATTCCTCCTAGACACAAAATCAGATCCAACAAAGAGCTTGGTTTCATTTGCAAAGAATTTGCAGTCTGGGGGTTGTGGTTTTCTGCAGGGCAGGCTCTGATAAAGGTTTGAATTCCAGGCAGGGGTGTAGGCAGAGTGAAGGAATGAGTCTCCTCCTTTCAGTGGTGGGGGGAATCAAACTGCCCAGCCCAGCAGACCTGTACGGGGAGACAATTCTCATGGCTGTGCTCAGATGGGGTCGCAGAGTGGCTCAGGTCGGAAGGGACCTCAGAGCTCATCTCCTCCAACCCCCCCACCGTGCCCAGAGAGAGAGTCCCCAGGCTGGCCAGGAGGATTGGGCAAGCTGGTGGCAAACTGAAGACTGAAAGCCAGCATTTGGCGGCAGTGAGCACAAGTTTGGTCTCTTGGGGTGGCTGTTTGGCCACCCGTGGGACTGGAGCTGCTGATGTCAGTGCAGCTCCCAGAGAATAAGTGCTCAAGTTACCAAGGCTGTCATCAAGGTCAGGACAATTAGCTGCCCTGCTGCTTGCTTCAGAAATTAGCCCAAGGGCTGTCTCAAGCCTGGTCCCACTTACAACCCCATTGGCTCGAATCTAAGGCAGAGCAAAGCCTTGGAGGGCAGATCTTCCTCTGGCCTCAGGAAACAGCTGCTGAAAGGAGCAAGTAACAATGCACCACCAATGCTGACTTTCAGCAGCCCGACCTCAGCCTGGCTCCAGCTGCATCTGGGCAGCCACAGCTCACAGGCCTTGTGTGCAGCTCTGTCAGACACCTCCTGCCCCACTCTGCCCTGCTCAGAGACCCCTTGGACATGCCCAGGGCAGGGCTTGGACCTGTGGTGGGGATGGACACAGCCTCCTTCCTCACTGCTGCCCTGGGGACCTGCAGAGAGAGGTGCAACAAGGCTGCCCCAGAGCCAGGCCCATGCTCCAGCACAGTCCCCAGCCTTCAGGTGCATGCTGCATGCTGCATGCATCCTGCCCTCCATGCTCCAGCAGCCCATGTGCCCCCAACAGCTGCCCACAGCATCTTTTGGTGGTAGTGGAAGGGCTTGGGGGCAGTTTTAATCAGCAGAGTTTCCTGGGAATGTTGCCCTTCAAAGCTGCAGCCCCAAGGCTGCTCATCAACACCACTGCATTGCTATTGCAGAGCAAATGGAGCCCCAGGGAGAGCAAGAGGGGCCCCAGGGGCTAACTCCTTAGCTAACACGTTTCAGCTCCCTGGTTCCACTCGCAGGTGCTGAGGCTCAAGGTTGGGTCAACAATGGATATTCAGGATGGAGGGATGGAGGCAAGACTTGGGACACTCAGATGTAATGATGCCAGCTGATACCCATGACAAGGCCTCCTTCACCAGGGAGAGTGGAGGGACTAGTGCTAAGTGCACCCCTGCCTGGCACACCCCGTGGTGGGTGAGTGAGAGCTGCCCAGGAGGACCCTGGGCAGGCAGGCAGCAGATGCTCAGGGTCCTGTTTGGTGAGTAAAGGAAGGATCTCAGCCTCTCTTTTAAGAGAGCACTAAATAAATCATAGATTCATGGAGTGGGTTGGGTTGGAAGGGACCTTGAAGATCATCCAGTTCCAAGCCCCTGCCATGGGCAGGGACCCCTCCCACCAGCCCAGGCTGCTCAAGGCCTCATCCAGCCTGGCCTTGAGCACCTCCAGGGAGGGACAGCCACAGCCTCCCTGGGCAGCCTGTGCCAGAGCCTCCCCACCCTCACTGGCAAGAATTTCTCCCTCATCTCCAGTCTCAATCTGCCCTCTTCCAGCTTCAATCCATTCCCTGCAGTCCTATCACTCCCAGCCCTTGTCAGAAGTCCCTCCCCAGCTCTCCTGTACCCTTCAGGTTTTGGGAGGCTGCTCTATGGTCTTTGCAGAACCTTCTCTTCTCCAGGCTGAGCAGTCCCAACTTCATGACTCTCTGATCTGCCTGTCAAGAGAGCTGAGCACGGAGCTGCAGGGCTCTGTGGCATGACCACAGCAGATCCCAGCTGCTGTGATTCGATGGCCTGAAAGGAGCAACCTCTGCAGAGGGCATGGTGTGCTGGCCTGGCTGCTCCATGAGTCAGAGCCAGGCTTTGGTTCAGCAAAGTGCTGCCAAAAATTCTGACCACACCCAGCAAGAAGCATGAAAATATTCCTCCCAGGGAACCAGAAAGCTTATTTTAGTGGATTTGGGGCTTTTTTGTTGCTGTTGTTTTGCAGCGAGGCGGTGGCCAGCTATCTGGATTGGACACAGAGGGAGGAAGAATCACATGGAAGGCAAAAACAAAGAGAAGGCGGCTAGAATAAAAGCAGTGAAGTCCTTCCTTCCCCCTGGTGGGATTACAAACCCTCCAAAGGTTTGGTGCTAACCACTGGGCCATGACCAGAATGCAGACAAGTGCTGGGGGGTGTGAGCACATCCAAGGCCAGGTGTAAAAATGGGCACAGCTCCTAGACCAGTGCCCTGCAGGTCATTCCTCTCCCCTTTGAGGGTTCCATAATATAAGCATTGAAAACTAATAGGGGTTAAAAAAAAGCCCTAAACCCAACTATCCCTGCTAGGTCCAAGGCAGAGCCAGGCAGCCTGGTGTCCTGGCTGGGAGAGCTGCCAGCAGCAGATGCTGTGGGAAGAAGAGAAGCAAGCAGAGAGCGAGCAACCCTGCCCTTCCAACAGGCAGCAGGGGCTGTGGGGACTTGGAGGCTACATCTGGAAGGCAGCTTGGAACAGGCACAGAGATGCTCACTGCTCAGGTGGTCTCTCTCTCCCCTGCAAGCTGGGGAGCTCTGTCTCATAAACCATGACAGAGGAACGGCCCCGGCAGCTGAGCTTGGCTCCCACCTGCCCCTGCTTCTCCACTTTGGGGAATACTCAGTGCTGAGCTGCTTTGCTGAGGCAGCCAGCAAAGGTTATTGTAATTAGAATAAATGGTGGTGGTGGACTCCCAGGCTCTCTTCAGAGAGGTTATTGTCCAGCTAGCAGACTGCAACGAAACGTGGCCAGCGCTGATCTGGGCTGGCGTGATTTGACGACCCCGAAGTGAAGGACTCTCCTATTAACAGGCTGCCAAGCTATGCCAGGCCCCATTACTTGGGTTAATTGGTAAGCCCACAGGAAGGACCCAGTGTAAATCCAGAGCTGGAGCTGACCCAGAGCAGCTCCACAAGGCACCTCCACAGCCCCTCTCACACGGCAGAGCAGCACCTTCCCAGCTCGACTCGGAGCTGGGGAGAAGTTGATCTCCATGGGATTCTTCACTTCGGCGTGGTGGAGCCATGATGTGGGGGACAACCCATCCCTGGAGACACCCAAGGCCAAGCTCCATGGAGCCTGGGCAACCTGGCCGAGCTGGAGGCGTCCCTGCTGCCTGCAGAGGGGTTGGACAAGATGCCCTTTGAGGCTGCCTTCCGACCTGGTGCACTGTGTGACGTGCTGCAGTGGTGTCGCTTTGCAAAGTGCACAGTGCACGACAGCTCCTCTCAGTCCCAGCTCTGGCCAGCAGTGCTGGGTCCTATGCTGCTTCCAGCTGCCAGGAGAGAGGAGGTTTGGCAGTGGCAGGTGCACAGCTCGGGCTCCAGAAGGGCTTTTGCAAGTCACCTTCCCTCCCCCCCATCACCTGTGTCTTGCAAGCCCTCTCCCTGCTGGTCGATTGCAGCTGGTGGGAATCTCCAGCTGGCGCAGGGCCACTGTGCCAGGACCTTCCCAGGGCATGTTTCAACCCTGCTGCCCATCCTGCCACCCACGCAGCTGTGGGTGCAGGGAGCCAAGCCTCGGTGGTGCCTTCGGATGATTATGTTAATTCCAGCAATGCAGCGATAAGGGAATACCAAGGATACCATCCTGGGAGCGAGCTGGTGCTGCCAGGGCCTGTCCTGCTCCTGGCAGCCGCTGGTGGTGGGTGCCTGGGAAGAGCCCAGGTAGGCTGCGTGCCGGGCAGGCAGCCCAGTCCCGTGCGCTGCCGCAGCTTCTCCTATCTGCTCTGCGCTGGCGGCTGCGAGCCAGGAGGAACAGAGCAGCAAAGCAAGGCACGCTGCCACAACAGCAACGGATCTCCCCTTGCCTCCGCGTTGTTCCAAAGGAGGAGAAGCAGCAGACAACACATCCCCCTGGCCCTCTCCAGGCCCTGCTCGCCAGAGGGCTGCCGCCGCAGCGTGGCCAGGGCAGAGCCTGCAGCCCTGATCCAGCCCGGGCTTTCCGCGGATCCCTGCTGGAAGGAAGCCATTTGTCTTGAGTGTATTTCCAAGAAACAGTTGACAGGCTTGGCACAGCTATTCCTGGAAATGTTCAATAGGTCATCTTCTGGAAGAGAGTGCTGACTGATGGAATTGAGCAGAGCCTGCTCCGCGTGCCGCTCGCTCCCTCCCCGGCGACAGCCTGGCCTTCGCCTCCCCGCCGTGCCCAGGCCCCCTGCCACCTTGGCCTCCCCCCAGCCTCAGCCATGCCCGGCCCTGCACCCAACCCGCTCTGCCCCCGACCGGCCTGCGGCATTCCAGGTGCTGCAGTGTTGCTGCAGGCTGTTTCCCCCGGCAGCAGCACCGTGGCTGTCCTGCCCTGCCGGAGCCCTGCCGCACGCCGGCGAGCAGCCTGGCCGCGAGTGCCAGCACTGCCCCTTGGCACTCACGCCCCCCAGCCCCACCTGCACCTGCACACCCAGGTGCATGCTGGCTCTGGGGGCTCTACCACCCTGCTTGCCCCTGGCTGCCTGCCCTGAGCTGCAGCAGATGCTGGTGCCAGGCTTTCAGGTTTTGCAGCATGTGAAGAAGAGCTGGAGGCAGGGGTGTGGTGGCAGCTCCATCCCTGGCGTGGCGGCAGCTCCATCCCTGGCGTGGTGGCAGCTCCATCCCTGGCGTGGGGGCAGCTCCATCCCTGGAGACATTCAAGGTCAAGCTCAATGTGGCCCTGACTGACCTGCTGTAGTCCCTGCTCACTGCAAGGGGGGTGGACAGAATGGCCTTCTAGAGTCCCTTCCACCCCAATGCATTCTATGCTTCTATGACTCTTACCAGCTTCAGCACGCAGAGAGTGCCAGGGGTTGTGCCCTCAGGGTGCCCAGCACGGAGGAAGGGTGCTCCCTTTCCAAAAAGCCACAAGTTTGCTCTGCGTGAAGGGCCACAGCTGGGCTCTGTGGCATCCCACCTCAGCCTGGCTGCAGAGGAGCACAAGAGTCCCCTCCTGTGTCTTGCTCCAGGGTCAGGCTCAGCCTTCTGCCCACAGGGGGATTTTCTCCCCGTGTTCAGAGAGATTCAGCTTGGCTGGCTGGGTCTCATCCTGCCCAAGGCAGCTCCTTGTCACCTTAAAGGGTCTTTGCTTCTACCTCAGCACAGCTCAGCAGATGCCACCAGCAGCAGCCACCTAATGCTCCCAGCCCTGTCCCCGAGAGGAGGCTGAGCAGGGCTTGTCCCTCCCCAGCAGTGGGAGGCAGCTAAGGGCCGGGGGGGCCACCCGAGGTGCTTAGCTGGGATGAGGTGCTAAAAGGCAGCCCTGCCTCTGTTTGGGCTGTGGTGACGCTGCAGGTTCATTATTGCCTCTGCCCTCATTCCCATGAGCTTCCTCCTTCTCTTCTGCAACCTGTGAATGCAGCTGCTCACTCAAGCTGTTTACAAACACAGCTTTGCTTTCTCTGCTGTCCCCTCTCAACTCTCTCCACGAACAATGTCCTTGCTCCCTGCCAGGAACTGAATCTCCTCCGTGTCTGTGAAAAACACCAAGGCAAAACACACTCAGCTCAGATGCTTGCCAGAGCTGGCACCAGACCTGCTGGGTGCCCAGGCAGAGGCTCAGGGTAGCCTTCCTTTCCCCTCTTCTCTCATCATGGATGCCCTGCACTGCCGTTTGACTTCTCCCCTTGTCCAGGTTTTGTCCTTCTGTCCCTCGTTGCCCTCTCCTTGATTCCCAGTGGCCAGGACCTCATCTCCCCTGGGCTGTGGGCTCCGAAGCTCCCCTGGCATAGAGCTGCAGAGGTATCTGAAGGCAGGCAGAACAAGAACTGGAAGGTGGTCCTTGGTTTCCCAAATCTGTGCCTCCCAGTCCTTCCTTTGAGCCATTAGGAAGCATCTCCAACCACCACTTGTTCCTGACTGGCTTACTGCCTGTCACCACTCAGCATAGATTTCAAGCAGCTGAGGGTGGGAACCACCCTGCCATGTGCACTGGGAAAAGACCTTGAGAAAGGATCTCTACCATGAAGAGAAAGTTCACAGGGACACTTCTGGGGGGTCCTTGCCTCCTACTGGGGGGACACAGAGAAAATGTGCAAAAATCCTTTATCCTCCCTCCCTCCTTTCCCTCCTCCCTTCCTTCCAAATTCATCCCTCCCCTCTTTCCTCCCTTCCCTGCTCTCTTTCTTGCTCCCTTCCCCCTTTCCCCCCTTCCCTCCTCCCTTCCAAATTCATCCCTCCTTTCCTTCCTCCCTTCCTTCTTTCCAAATTCATCCCTCCCTTCTTTCTTGAAGTGGGGAGCCCAGAACTGGTCACAATGCTGCAGATGAGGCCTCACCAGGGCAGAGTAGAGGGGCACAAGAACCTCCCTTGAGCTTCTGGCCTCACTCTTCGTGGTGCATCCCAGGATACCATTGGCCCTAAGGGCACATTGCTCTTCCAGGACTCCAAGGTCTTTCTCATGGAGCTGCTTTCCAGCAGGTCAAGCCCTAACCTGTCCTGGTGCCTGCTGTGGTCCCTCCCCAGGTGCAGGACTCTGCACTTTACCCTTGCTGAACCTCATGTAGGTTCCCCTTTGCCCAGCCCTGCAGCCTGCCCAGATCCATTTTGCTTCCCTGTGCATCTCTGGCCAGCTTTTGGCTGATGATTTCCAGTGACTCACAAACAGAAAACTATTAAAAGAACCCAAAGCAGCCCTCTCCCTCTGCAGCAGGGACGCACCAGATGTGTCCTGGGATGTTCAAAACATGCTAGGAGTTCTGAGGGATACATGCAATTAATACTGAACAGATGCCTGAAGTTTCCTGCCCAGCTGGTGCTCTGTTACATGTCCTGATTTTAATGGCACAGAGGTGAGACACACACAGGCATCAGGAAATGTAAGACCACTCCAAATTAAAGCTTTTAAAAGCCCAGCAACAAAGCAGGGGAGAAAAAAGATATTGAAAAATAAGAAGTCTGAACCACCAAACCTCTCACAGGGCACAGAATGGAACAGTTTTGCTCTGCTGCCTCATGATGCAGACAGTGAAGTACCTCAGTAAAGGTAAAGGTTCACAATCTGCTGCCTGGTAGCTGATCCTCTGGGTTAGCCACCCCTGGCTTTACAGGCTGCCTCTGGTACCACACAGCCAGAGAGACACAGAATGGGTTGGGTGGGAAGGGAGCTCAAAGCTCATCCAGCTCCAACCCCCTGCCATGGGCAGGGACACCTCCACCAGCCCAGGCTGCTCAGGGCCTCATCCAGCCTGGCCTTGGACACCTCCAGGGAGGAGGCAGCCACAGCCTCCCTGGGCAGCCTGTGCCAGAGGCTCAGACCCTCACTGGAAAAAAATTCTTCCTCATCTGCAGTCTAAATCTGCCTTCTCCCAGCTTCAATCCATTGTCCCTCATCCTGGCACTCTCAGCCCTTGTCACAAGTCCCTCCCCAGCTCTCCTGGAGCCTCCTTCAGGTCCTGGAAGGCTGCTCTGAGGTCTCCCTGGAGCCTTCTCTTCTGCAGGCTGAGCAGCCCCATCTCTCCCAGGCTGTCCCCACAGGGGAGGTTCTGCAGCCCTGCTGATGTTTGCTCTCTTGCTGTCCCCAGTGCCTTCTGCAGAGACACAGCCAGCTCAGCAGCTACCAGGAGCAGGCTTGCTGGGCTGAAAAGCAATTTCCTTTCCTCCCCTTATTGCAGGAGGAGGGTTTGATTCATGTCACCAGTTTTAGATTTAAAAATCTCCAGCTTCACCTGGCCACACTTCCTGGAAATCAGCAGTGGAGGCAGCACGGAGCAGCTCCAACAGCTGAGCAGCTCTGCGCTGCACTGCAGCATCTCCCACACCGGGGCTGGGGGGGGCTCCTGCCCCTCTCAGATGAGGCTCTTCACCTCTACCTCTTTTTATGTAACCATCTTGATGTCCCCAGCAGAGTTCACAGCAGCAAACACAACTGTTTGGGTTGGAGAAGCCCTATGAGATCATTGAGTCCAACCATCAACCCAACACCACCATGGCCATCAAACCACATCCCAAAGGTCCCAAAGGTCCATGGCTACAAGGCAGCTTCAGACCACTTCTGCCTTGCACCATTCCTACCCTGCTGCTGCAGTGGCCCTTAAAAACAGTAACCCTTTGCCAGCATGCTCAGGTAGGGGAGGCACCATGGCACTGCTGGGGACATGATGGCTTTTTATAGACTCACAGAGTTGTCAGGGTTGGAAAGGAGCCCGAGGATCATCCAGCTCCAGCCCCCCTGCCACGGGCAGGGCCACTAGAGCAGGGGTCTGTCTGCCAGGGCAAGTGGCATTCACCACCACCTAACGGCCTCAAGCTGTGCCAAGGGAGGCTCAGGTTGGATATTAGGACAAATTTCTTCTCAGAAAGGGTCCTCAGGCGTTGGAACAGGCTGCACAGGGAGGTGGTGGGGTCACCAGCCCTGGAGGTGCTTGAGAGCTGCGTGGCTGCGGTGCTGAGGGCTGTGGTTTGGGGTCAGTGGCTCAGCAGCAGGGGTTGGGTTGTGAGCTCTGGGTGAGCAGCTGGACTTGATGGCCTCAAAGGTCTCTTCCAACATCAACAGTTCAGTGATTCTCTAGATGGCTCCTACTCAACAGGGCACACTCCTGAGGGCTGGGTGTCTGCTCCTCACCAGCAGTACCCCACAGGGGAGGTTATTCTGGCCACATCCACGCTGCAGTGTGGGGAGGCAGCAGTGCTGCAGGGCACTTGCCTGGTGCACCTGGCCACCAGCTTCCATGCTCCTCAGATCACTGAAGCCCAGGCTGCCTGCAGGGCTCACCTGTCCTGGCAGCCAGCTGCCTTTGACTCCTACCAGGAAAGCAGCTGGAGGAGTCCTGTGCCCAGGGCACCTGTGTGGTGCTGCTGTGGACAGGAAAGGGGAGCGGGCAGGTCGAGGGCACCACACTGGCTCTCTTCTCTGGCAGGGAGGCCTCTGCGTGGGGGGATGCTGAGGAGGAACAAGATGGACTGAAATGTGCCATGTGCACCCTGAGGGTCCCTGCTGGCCCAGGCTGAGACTGTCCCTGGCCGTGGAGGCAGAGCTGGCTGCAAGCACAGCTCAGGCTCACCTTGGGCAGGGTGGCAGAGGGGTGCCCCGGGCAGAGCAGGAGCAGGGCTCTCTGTGTTGGGCTCAAGGTCTTCCTGCTCAAGGTCTCTCTAACCCTTCAGAGAACACAGCTGCACTGCCACACGAAGACACTCAGGGAGCTGATGCCTCTCTTGACTCATTTCTGTTCCCAAGGCAGCAGCTCCTCTGGTTGGCAGCTGCTGAAGCAAGGCTGGCTGCCGACTCTCAGCCCCACAGCAGGGCCAGGCCGGCCCCTTCCAGCCTCAGAGCAGCAGCCTGGTTTCCTCAGCAGATGGAACCTGCCCTGCTGATGAGGGGAGGGCAGGGGATGTGCTCTGCCTCGACCTCAGCAAGGCCTTTGACACTGTTGCTGTGATGCTGAGACACCAGAAGGTTGTGCTGCCTCCAGCATGACCTGGGCAGGCTGGGGAGCTGGGCAGGGAGAAATCAAATGAAACTGAGTAAGGACAAGTGCAGGGTGCTGCACCTGGGGGAGAACAACCCCAGGGACCAGGACAGGCTGGGGGCTGAGCTGTTGGAGAGCAGCTCTGGGAGCCCTGGTGGACAAGATGCCCATGAGCCAGCAATGTGCTCTTGTGGCCAGGAAGGCCAAGGGCATCCTGGGGTGCATCAAGAAGAGTGTGGCCAGCAGGTCAAGGGAGGTTCTCCTGCTCTTCTGCTCTGCCCTGGTGAGGCCACATCTGGAACATTGTGTCCATTTCTGGGCTCCCCAGGTCAAGAAGGACAGGGACTTGCTGGAGGGGGTGCAGCAAAGGGCTACAGAGATGCTGAGGGGACTGAAACATCTCTCCTGTGAGGAAAGATGTGAGAATTGGGGCTGCTTGGTCTGGAGAAGGGCAGCCTGGGGGGGATCTGATCAATGCTGATCAATACTTCAGGGGTGGGTGTCAGGAGGATGGGGCCAGGCTTTGTTCAGTGGTGCCCAGGGACAGGACAAGAGGTGACAAGCACAGACTGGAGCATCAGAAGTTCCATCTAAGCATGAGGAGGAACTTCTTTAGTTTCAGGGTGAGGGAACCCTGGAGCAGGCTGCCCAGAGAGCTGGTGCAGTCTCCCCTCTGGAGACCTTCCAAACCCACCTGGATGTGTTCCTGTCTGACCTTTTCTGGGTGACCTGCCTCGGCACGGGGGTGGGACTGGATGATCTCCAGAGGTCCCTTCCAACCCCTACCATGCTGGGGGTCTTGTGAGGCATTCCAGCTCCCATGGCTCCTGTGGTCAAAAGCATCCTGAAAATGGGAGCTGACATCCAGCAGGAGGCCTTGAATGTGCTGGCCAGGGCTCACCCTCCAGTCTTGCAGAGCGCACATCGCAGTGGTGCCCACACTGCCCTGCAGGGAGGTGGCACAGTGGCCACATGCCCCTGGGGCAGTGCTGGGTGGGCAGCAGCCTGGGGCCAGAAGTGTTTGGTGCTGGCTGTGGTCAGCCAGGCTGCTGCTTGCAGGTGGTGACTCCGAGCAGCCACTCATGGCTTGTCTGCTGGCCAGGCCTCATGCCTGGCAGCATTCACTGCTGGAAAGGGCAGCTGGGTGCCCTCTGAGCAATGTCCCTTCTAGGAAAGCACAGCAAGGCTGCAGCCAGCCTGTCAGCTGGGTGTCAGGGTGAAATCTGATGTCTTGGTTGTGTCTGCCTGGGAAAAGCAAAATAACAGAGCCAGGAGCATGCTGCCTGCCCTGGCAGCTGCTGGTGCCCGGGGACACAGCTCCCGGGGCACAGCCTCGGGGCAGGGCTGGGGGAGCCAGCAAGCAGGGACCTGGGGCACTGCTGAGGATGCAGCAGTGCTGGAAATGAGCCCTCTGGGAGCCCATGAGCTCATTGCCTCCTCTCCCAAGCTCCTCATTCTCGTCCCCTAGCTGCTTATGCACACACATCCCTCTCTGACCTGTCTGCTATTCTGTCTCCAGCAGCTGACTCACCAGAGCCTGGAGCTGACATGGAAGCAGAGGAGCCAACAATCTGTGACACAAAGCCTTGCCTGCCACTGCAACAGACAAATCACAGCTCTCCATTTCACAGCAGGCTGCTCAGCCATGCTCAGGGCTTCCTTTCCAGGCTGACCATCTTCAGGGCCCCCTGGGCCTGCTCCAGCAGTTCCATGGCCTTCAGATCTTTACTATCTCTGCTGCCTGCTGCTCTGATCTGGCTCTGGCTTCAGTTTCAGGGAGAATTTAGGCTTTGTTTTCAGAGTTCTGTGGGGCCAGAGGGAGCAAGGTATCACAAGGAGCAAAACCTCTGCCAGCTTCTTCAAGGCCCACTTTGACCCCATGGCTTAGGGCTTGCAGTGATGGGACAAGGGGCAATGGATTGAAGCTGGAAGAGGGGAGACTGACACTGGAGATGGGAGAGAAATTCTTTGCAGTGAGGAGACTCTGGCACAGGCTGCCCAGGGAGGCTGTGGATGTGCCCTCCCTGGAGGTGTTGAAGGCCAGGCTGGAAGCAGCCTTGAGCAGCCTGGGCTGGTGGGAGGTGTCCCTGCCCATGGCAGGGAGTTGGAGCTGGATGAGCTTTGAGGTCCCTTCCAGCCCAGCCCATTCTACAATTCTCTGCCCACCCCCAGGCCCCTCAGGCGTCTCTCTGCTCTGCAGAGGTTCCAGAGCTCCACCCTGCTTGCCATACAGTGGCCACTCACTCAGACAGCAAACCCCAAACTGGGCATGAAGGAAACAACCACCAGCTGCAGCTCTGCTCAGCAGAAGCCTGCACCTCTCTACAAGTGGCAGCAGGAAGTGGTTTCTCCAGTGCTGCAAAGCCAGGACCAGGAATGGAGAGGAAGAAATGCAATCATTGAATCACAGGATCGTAGAACAGCTTAGCTTGGAAGAGACTTTAGAGGTCATCCAACCCAACCTCCCTGCCATGGGCAGGGACACCAGGTCCCTCAGGGCTTCATGCAACCTGGCCTTGAACACCCCCAGGCAGGAGGCAGCCACAGCCTCCCCGGGCAGCCTGGGCCAGAGTCTCACCACCCGCACGGTGAAGAGTTTCTTCCTAAGATCCAATCTAAACCTATTCTCCCTCCATTTAAATCCATTTCCCCCTGTCCTGGCTCCAGACACCCTCAGCCAAAGTCTCTCTGCAGCCTTCCTGCAGGATCCAGCAGAAATGGAGGCAGGACTGGAGGCGAGGTCTGAGCAGAGCCCAGGGGCAGGATCCCCTTGCGGCTGGTTCGGGGCGAGCGCAGCGCCAGGGGAGCACAGCTCCGGCCGCGGCTCCGGCTGGGCAGCTCCGTGCCCGGCTGGGCTGCTCCGTGCCCGGCTGGCCTGCTCCGTGCCCGGCAGGGCTGCTCCGTGCCCGCCAGCTCGTGCCCGGCAGGGCTGCTCCGTGCCCGGCTGGCCTGCTCCGTGCCCAGCAGGGCTGCTCCGTGCCCGGCAGCTCCGTGCCCGGCAGGGCTGCTCGGCACGCTGAGCCTTTGCTCCGAAGCCTTTCCCTGCCGTCCAGCACAGGGCTGGGGCCGGGGCAGGGGCGTGTGCCGCCCGCACACCGCTTCTGGGAAATCACTGGGAGGCAACCTCCTGGGAGGTAATCCGAGATGGGAGTCTGCACACAGGTGTTGCTCAAGCGCCCTGCGGAATCACTCAGCCCTGGCTCTGCCTGCAGTCTGGTTAATAACCTGGCAGAGGGATCCTTATCAGCAGGCCCCACGTGCTCCAGCTATTCAATTGCTTTCTTATTTAAATAAAGCCCAGCAAATGTGTCCATGAAAATAAAATTACCTCATAAAAGGCACTCCCTGCCTGCTCAGATAATTGAAAGTTCTATTTTCCTGTCAGTGTGTCCTCAGAGCCTCTGGTTTTATTCCTCCCATCAGGGTCGTTGGCTGCCTGTTGAGCTTTCAGAGGCAGTGGCTGTGGAATAGGTTGCCCAGGGAGGCTGTGGGTGCAGCCTTGCAGTACCTGGAGGGGCTCCAGGAGAGCTGGGGAGGGACTTCTGACCAGGGTTGGGAGTGACAGGATGAGGGGAAGTAGACTGAAGCTTGAGGAGGGGCAGACGAGACTGGAGATGAGGAAGAAATCCTTTCTAGCGAGGGAGGGGAGACTGGCAGAGGCTGCCCAGGGAGGCTGTGGCTGTCCCCTCCCTGCAGGTGTTGAAGGCCAGGCTGGGTTAGACCTCGAGCAGCCTGGGCTGATTGGAGGTGTCCCTGCCCATGCAGGGGCTTGGAGCTGGATGAGCTTTGAGGTCTCTTCCAAACCATTCCATGACTCCATGATACCCAACAGGTTTCCACTGACCCACAGTAGTTACACAGGCAGACACCTGCCCTGTAACCCAGGCTTCTTTGGCACAACCCTCACAGCTACCCCAGACCCTCACAGCTACCCCAGACCCTCATACCTACCCCAGACCCTCACAGCTACCCCAGACCCTCATACCTACCCCAGACCCTCACAGCTACCCCAGACCTTTACATCTACCCCAGACCCTCACAGCTACCCCAGACCCTCACAGCTACCCCAGACCTTTACATCTACCCCAGACCCTCACAGCTACCCCAGGCTGTCCTCTTGACCATTAGAAGGACTCTGAATACCTCAGGTCTGGAAGACATGACCCTGGTCTCAGGAGAGCAGGACATGAAATGCAAAGCTGACCCAGAAAGTGAGGTGCCAGGGCTCTGTGAGTGTGCCCAGTGCACCCCCAGCCTCACTGCCTTCCCAGAGCACCCTGCTCATGCTGGGGCAACTGGGCATGACTCCCTGGGAGAGCAGTCTGTGCTGATCCATGCTGGCTCAGAGCAAGAGAAGGTTTTGGCATTTATGCCACCAGGGCTCCTCGTCTCCAGCTTTGGCTGCTCCAGCCTGCTGCCAGGGACACTGCTGTGCCCCTCCTCCCTCACACACAGCCCACACACTCCTGTGCATCTGTCACAACTGCTTCAGCATCCTCATCACACTCCCTGTGCTGGGCCATGCTGGCAGGGCTTTGCCAGGTGTCCAAGCATCTGCTCTGGGATGGTCTTCAGCCAAAAACCCCACCCAGAATATGCTGGCATGAAAGAATCCTGAAGGAGCAAAATGAACAAACCCCAGGCCCAGAGGGATTGACAGCCTTGGTGTCAGCTTTGGTGATAAACTCTGTAAGCAGCCATAAGAGGATATGATCAGGTAAGATCTGAGGGAGCTCTAACAGGATCATGATTTACTGCAGGCCACAACTGCAGAGAGATTAAATCCAAACCACCACCAGACTGCCCTGGGAGCTGCAGGAGCTGATCCTGCCAGGATGTGTTCCCTGTTTCCATGCTTCTGAAAATCAAGGGGGGCAGGATTCCATGGAATTGGAAGGGACCTCAAGGCTCACCCAGTGCCAACCCCCCTGCCATGGGCAGGGACACCTCCCACCAGAGCTGGTCCTTCTGGGAGTGAGGGTCTCAAAACACAGGGTTTGAGGTGCAGCCTCAGCAGTGCCCAGGACAGGGCATGATCCCTGCCCTGCTCCTGCTGCCCACAGCACTGCTGATCCAGGCCAGGCTGCTGGTGGCCTTCTTGCCCACCTGGCACTGCTGGCTCATCTCCAGCTGCTGGCACCCAGCACCCCCAGGCCCTTTTCTGCTGGGCAGTGTCCAGCCGCTGTGCCCCAAGCCTGGAGCACTGCCTGGGGCTGTTGTGACCCAGGTGCAGCAGCCAGCACATGGCCTTGCTCAGCCTCACCCAGCTGACCTCAGCCCATGGATCCAGCCTGGCCAGGTCCCTCTGCAGAGCCTTCCTACCCTCCAGCAGATCAACCCTCAGGCACATCAGCTTGTCTCCCAGTTCATCAGTGGAAACAAGCATGGATACATTAGAAGCTGCCTCATTTTTTAGGCCCCTTCTGGCTCTGTTGGCCTGTCCCTGCCTATCTTCTGCTCACTTTGCTGCTGCCTGTCTGCCCTGAGACCTCCTCACTCGTGCTGTGCTAAGGGCTGGCCTCTGTGCATGGTGCTTGTCTCTTTGCAGGAGCTTACAGCCATTCAATAACCACAGGAGAAGCCCTCACAGCCTCCCCCCACCCCAAGCTCCTGCTGCTTCCACCCAGAGCCAGGCTGAAAGGCAGCCCAGCAAGAACCTGGAGGTGCTAAAACTTCTCTAAGTGTGAGTCAGCCACCTGCAAGAACTGCTGTAGGCTGTGCAGTTAGCCACTGTGGCTATGCTCATTTCTTGCTGGGACAGCAGAGCTAGCATGGAACTGCAGTGAAAAAAAGGCTGCTGCACAGCCCAGGGAGCAGCCTGAGCCCAGAGCTGCCCTGCAGTGAAACCAGAAACCTCGCTGGGCCTCCTGCAGCACCTCAGCTGTCAGCCTGTAGCCCCACTGGAATCACACGGCAGCGAGCAGGAAAGGCTGATCCAGTCCTTTAATGCCTGCTGGACGCTAATCTGGTGTGAAGAGAGGAGTTGCAGGTCACCAGGTGGCACCCGGGAGAGGAATGTTGGAGCTCCACGAGACCGCTGCCCCCAGCCCCTCTGTGCCCAGCCTGGGAGGGCAGAGCTCCCACACACCCTCCAGGGGATCCTCTGCCCCCAGCCCCTCTGTGCCCAGCCTGGGAGGGCAGAGCTCCCACACACCCTCCAGGGGATCCTCTGCCCCCAGCCCCTCTGTGCCCAGCCTGGGAGGGCAGAGCTCCCACACACCCTCCAGGGGATCCTCTGCCCCCAGCCCCTCTGTGCCCAGCCTGGGAGGGCAGAGCTCCCACACACCCTCCAGGGGATCCTCTGCCCCCAGCCCCTCTGTGCCCAGCCTGGGAGGGCAGAGCGCCCACACACCCTCCAGGGGATCCTCTGCCCCGAGCCCAAGGCAGTGCTTCACTCCAGCATGTAGTGGATGAGGGAAGGATCCACCTCCTCCGTCAGCAGGCTGGCCTGCAGGCTCCGGATGGTTGCCGCCCTCCCCTGCCGCTGCCTCCACAGCACCAGGGCCGCCAGGATCTGCGACTGCAGGCTGTGCGGGTGCTGGACCTTGCATCGATAGATGTCAGTGTGGGACAGACCCAGGCACAGGGCGACGTGCTCCCACTCGGCTCCCAGCCGCCTGGCCAGCCTGTTCAGCTGCTGGTCTGTCGGTGACGCCTCCAGGACAGGCGGAGCCAGCTCGGGGACACCTGCGAACGACACGAAGGGGACATGCGGGGCACTGCTGCGGGCGCCCGCGGAGGGCCCTGGCACAGCAGGGCACAGGCAAAGCGCAGGTGAAGGAACTGGAGCTGCAGGGAGCAAGGAGGTCTCCCTCAGCCTCCTCCAGGCTGAACACCCCCAGCTCCCTCAGCTGCTCCTCCCCAGCCCTCTTCTCCAGACCCTTCCCCACCTCGGTTGCCCTTCTCTGGCCCTGCTCCAGCCTCTCAATTGCCTTCTGGGAGTGAGGGTCTCAAAACTCAGGATTCTAGGTGCAGCCTCAGCAGTGCCCATCCAGGGGCACCATCCCTGCCCTGCTCCTGCTGCCCACAGCACTGCTGATCCAGGCCAGGCTGCTGGTGGCCTTCTTGCCCACCTGGCACTGCTGGCTCCTCTCCAGCTGCTGGCACCCAGCACCCCCAGGCCCTTTTCTGCTGGGCAGTTTCCAGCTGCTGTGCCCCAAGGCTGGAGCATTGCCTGGGGCTGTTGGCCTGGATGCTCTGCAGAGGTCCCTTCCACCCCCTGCCATCCTGTGCCTGTGATTCTGTGAAACCATTCTCTGCAGCAGCAGCTTCCCGCAGGGGCGCTCAGCCAGGCAGGTCAGGCATGCACACAGCAGGTTTGCTCTGGCAGCCCTGGTGAGCACAGGCTGAGCCCAAGGGTCAGGGCAGCCTGCAGCTGCTGCTCTCCTTGGGCTGCTGTGAAGACGCTGAGTCAAGACAGAGCAGAAATATCCCCCAGGAAAGGCTAATTACAGCCTGCTGGTCTGGAGCAGGAGGCTCCCTGCCGAAGAGCTGCTTTGCACAAGCTAATTGAGAGCTCCCAGGTCGCGCTGGCAGGCTCGGCAGAAGAGCAGCCCTAGACAGCACCACTCCTTCATCCTGTCACCAGTAATTGCTCTTTGCAGAGTCCCCACAGCCTGCAACCCTTTGCACACTTTAAGCCCTGTCATGCATGAGTGCCACACGAAGCTGCTCAGAGGAGAGGGGAAATTGCTTTCTGAGGAGTATTTAAGTCCCTTTGATCTTTCTGCCTCCAGACTGCCAAAGGGACCCAGGGCAAGTGGCTGGTTTGGGGACACAGCAGAGGATGCACAGCTCCTGAAGAACCCTAGAATGGTTCAGGTGGGAAGGGAGCTCAGAGTCATCTCCTCCAACCACCTGCCATGGGCAGGGACACCTCTCAATGACACTCAGCTACTCAAGGTCTCATCCAGCCTGGCCTTGAACACCCCCAGGCAGGAGGCAGCCACAGCCTCCCTGGGCAGCCTGTGCCAGACTCTCACCACCCTCATAGCGAAGAGTTTCTTCCTAAGACTCAGTCTAAACCTCTTCTCCTTCCATTTAAATCCATTTCCCCCTGTCCTGGCTCCAGACCCCCTCAGCAAAAGTCTCTCTGCAGCCTTCCTGCAGGATCCCTTCAGGTGCTGGCAGCAGCTCTGAGGTGCCCCTGGAGCCTTCTCCTCTGCAGGCTGCACAGCCCCAGCTCCCTCAGCCTGTGCTCAGGGCAGAGCTGCTCCAGCCCTGGGAGCATCCTCTGGACCCTCTGCAGCAGCTCTGTGTCCTCATGAAGCAGGCTGAGGAGCACTGGTGGGGCTGCCTTGTGCTGTCCCAGCCCAGGTGACACCAGCTCCACAGGTGAGCCAGGCTGAGGCAGTGCCTTCCAGGGATGCAAACACTTGGGAATAGCTGACTTTGGAATCAACACAGCTGCACTCTGCTGTTGCCATCCTCACCTTCTGACACCAGCCCCTGCCCTGCCTTAGGGGCAGCTACTCAGAGTGAGAGTAGCTTACTCTGGGTCCTACCTGCCAGCCTGGGCTCTGCTCTTTGCTCTCCCAGTGGAATTTGTACACATCATGTTCACCAGCAGAATGATTCTATGATGCTGAAATGTGATCAAGCAGGGAGGACTAACACTAATCCATGTCAGCTTGTCCATCCAGCCTTTGATATTAGCTGGATGCTTTTACTACAACAAGTAGTAAAGTCTCTTGCCTTTAGCCTGTTATCAGCCCTTTCCTACAGCAAATAAGAACAAAACCCATCCAGGAAATCTTTTCATCTCACACCACCATCTGATTCCAATAGGGGTGGGGGAGATTCTGGGAGAGAAGCCAAGTGTTAAGTGTAATACAAAGGGCTGTTATTTTAGTCCCATTTTATTTCCTCTGATAGCTCTTTTGCAGCTCTGAGGTGAAGTCAATGAGGAAGAATCTGAGACAAGTGCTGCAGGATGGGCAAAATCATGGAGAGGCAGAGGAATGCTTAGGGAGATCTTGTAGAGGCAGGAAATGCAAGAGCACAACAAGGTTTGGCTGCGTTCTAGGATCAGTGCCACTCGTGCTTTAACAAGCAGAATGGCCTTGCAGGAGCAAGCAAAAGGAGCTCTCTGTGCTCAGCACCCACCTTGCTGGAATGAAAAGCTCCCCAGGAGCCAGCACTGGTCCCTGGCAGCCCAGAGCCAGCTGTGTGCTGAGCTGCAGCCAGAGCAGGGAGAGCACAGCACAGGGAGGGGATTCTGCCCCTCTGCTCAGACCCCACCTGCAGCACTGCCTCCAGCTCAGGGGCCCCCAGCACAAGAAGGACCTGGAGCTGCTGGAGAGGCTCCAGAGGAGAGATGATCAGAGGCTGCAGAACCTCCCCTGTGGGGACAGGCTGGGGGCGTTGGGGCTGTTCAGCCTGGAGAAGAGAAGGCTCTGGGGAGACCTCAGAGCAGCCTCCTGGTACCTGAAGGGCTCCAGGAGAGCTTGGAAGACACTTCTGAGAAGGGCTGGGAGTGCCAGCATGAGGGACAGTGGATTGAAGCTGGAAAAGGGAAGATTTAGACTGAAGATGAGGAAGAAATTCTTTGCAGTGAGGGTGGTGGAACACTGGAACAGGGTTTCCCAGAGAGGTGGTTGGGGCCCCATCCCTGGAGATATTCAAGGTGAGGCTCAAGAGGGCTCTGGGCAACCTGATCTAGGTGAGGATGTCCCTGCTGACTGCAGGGGGGTTGGACTGGATGAGCTTTGGAGGTCCCTTCCAACCCAGACCATTCTGGGGCTTTCTGACTGCCCAAAGCTGCAGCAGCATGGAATGGACTTCTCCCTGCCCCCAGCTCCAGCTGGGCAAGGCAGCTCACCCCCCCCCAGTCTCTCTCCTGGCTGTCCCAGTTGGAAAGTGGGAGATGTTGACACCTTCTGGCCTGTGTGTACAGCTGTGCTCCCAGAGCACTGCACAGACTGGCAGTCTGGGGAGTGTGGACAGGAAGCAGGGCTGGCTATAAACAGCATCACAGATAGGGCCCAGACCAGACACAGTAACCCAGATACCAGAGCTGCATGTGGGGCAAAGGCAGCTGGCCACCACTCTTGGATTCCTTTTGCTTCAGGGACCTCTCCTTGGCTTTCAGTGGGAGACTCCAAGAAGATGTTGCAACAATCAAGGGGATGGAAAGAAAACTCACTCCAGCTCTGTCCTGCTTGGCACAAGGAGGAGGATGCAAGATAAAGTTCAGTGAAAAGAGGCTTTGAACCCCTTGAGGAAATCTCTTGCTCCTGTTTTCTCATCACCATCTCTAGGAAAAAAGCTGAGATGGTCTCTCAGGCTGCCTTGTGCCATGGGGAAACCTTTCTGAGCACCGAGGAACTGCCTCCCAGCCTCCATGCTGCTGGAGTGCAGTCCAGTGGAGGCTCTGAGGATGCTGAAGGGACTGGAACCTCTGTGTGATGAGGAGAGGCTGAGAGCCCTGGGGCTGCTTGGCCTGGAGAAGAGAAGGCTGGGAGGGGACCTGAGCAATGGCCATCAATGCCTGAGGGGTGGGGGGCAAGAAGGAGGGGTCAGGTGCATTTCACTGGTGCCCAGTGGTGGAACAAGGGGCAAGGGACACAAACTGGAACCCAGGAGCTTCCACCTCATCATGAGGAAACATTTATTTGTTGTGCTGGAGCCTGGAGCAGGCTGCCCAGAGAGGTTGTGGAGACTTTCCAACCCCACCTGGATGTGCTCTGTGCCCCCTGCCCTGGGTGATGCTGTTCTGGCAGAGGGTTGGACTGGCTGCTCTGCAAAGGTCTCTTCCAGCCCCTACCATTCCATGGTTCTAGGAAGGTTCTGTCTGAAGGACCTTTCTCCATCTAAGCACACCCTCTCTGTGCACAACCAGAAGCACCAGGTGGTGTTTGAGGAAGCCTTCTCCCTCCCAAACTCACTACATTTTCACACCAGGCAACACAACCCAAACCTTCTGGCTCTTGTTCTTTGCTGTGTAGAAGGGGCTGTGAGGCACTGAATCCAAAGCGCTGAGAAAGTCTCCCTCAGCTGCTGCCTCATCCTGCAAGGACACCCTACAGACAGTCCAGGAGCCAGGGATACAATGGCCCAGCTCTTATCTAATCAGGATCCAGGAAATCTGTCCCTTGGGAAAGGCTGTTCAGGGGATGCCCTCTGCTCCCAGCACTGCCCCTGCGCTCTATCCATTCAAGTGACCTTGTGCTGATTAGCTCAGCAGAGAGAAGCAGCTGGAGTTCAGATCTCCCAGAGCTGCACATCTCAGTGCTGAGGTGCACAGTCAGCTCCTCCTCACCCCCTTCCTCCTGATAAACCATTCCAGCAGCAAAGCAGAAACACTTCCTGGGCAGGGCCAAGAACGCTTCTCAGCCTCTAGCACGTGAGCCCGGTGCAGAGAAGACTCTCCTGGGAGCCAAGGGGCAGAGCTGCACGGAGCAGCCCCTGGCAGGAACGACGGCAGGGCAATGCTCTGCTCTGTGGAATCACATCAGCAGTGGGTGGCTGGCTCTGGCTTCAGACCCTGCCCAACTGGAGAGGAGCTGTGCAGAGGAGTGAGTGCCCAGGCATGCATCCGGCCCCAGCAGCTCCTGCAAGCTCTGCAGAGTGCTTCAGTGGGCTCAAGTCCCTAACTGCTGTTCACTTGACCCTCTTATCAGATCCTGCTCATCACTTCTGAAGAGTTCAAAGGAAGCACTTCAGAGTCCTCTTTAATCCTCTCCCCTGGCATCTGGAGAGCAGTTCTTCCCTGAGCAGTGCTAAAGTTAGATCAAGCAGTCCTGCCAGCAGCTAACCAGAGGAGCCTTGTTTCCCCCAGGTGCAAGTCCTACATCTGACTCCTGCTTCAGGACCCCTCTCCTCCAGCTGCTCACTGACCCTAAAGGCACTCCTGAAATTGCAGCTCTTGCCACAACCACCAGGCAGCTTCTTGACCTTGGCCAGCAGGTTCAGAAGCTGCTGGGGTGGGTGCATGCACAGCAGCCTGCAGCAGAGGAGCACACAGCCTTGGTCACCATAGGAAATGGTGCTACGAGGGACTAGGAAGCTCCACAGAACCCTGGTGGCTACAGTGCCAGCAGCCAGGGAGGTTTGGGGCACTTCAGCTAAAGTGAAAGAGGCTCAGTAACAGCCTCTGGGCAAGCTGAGGAGGTGTGGGTTGGAGGGGGGGAAGGTGAGATGGATCATGGAGTGGCTAAGCAGCAGAGCTCAGAGGGCTGTGATCAGTGGTGCAGAGCCCAGCTGCAGACCTGCAGCTGGTGCTGTTCCCCAGGGGCCAGTGCTGGGGCCAGTATTACCCAACACCTCCATCGATGACCTGGAGGAGGGGACAGAGTGGGCCCTCAGCAGGCTTGCTGGTGACCCCCACCTGGGAGGATGGGCTGATTCACCTGAAGGCTGTGCTGACATTCAGTCAGGAGACAGGCTGGAGAGCTGGGCAAAGATGAGCCTGAGGAGGTTCAGAAGGAGAGGTGCAGGGTCCTGCAGCTGGGCAGAACCACACCATGCACCAGGACAGGTCAGGGGTCGACCTGCTGGCAAGCAGCTCCACGGAGAAGGGCCTTGGGCGTCCTGGTGGACAAGAAGCTCTCCATGGGACAGCAATGTGCCCTCGGGGCCAAGAGGGCCAAGGGCATCCTGGGGGGCAGCAAGAAAAGTGAGGCCAGCAGGGCTGGGGAGGTTCTGCTCTGCCCTGCTGAGACCACAGCTGTTAAATCCTGTGTCCAGTTCTGGGCTCCCCAGGTCAAAAGGAACAGGGAACTACTGGAGAGAGTCCAGTGGGGGCTGTGGGCATGCTGAAGGGACTGCAACATCTGAGTGATGAGGAAAGGCTGAGAGCACTGGGGCTGTTCAGCCTGGAGCAGGGAAGACTGAGAGATGATGGATGTTTACAGATACCTGAAGGGTGGGTGTGCCAAGAAGGGGCCAGGCTCCTCTCAGTGGTGCCCAGTGAGAAGAGAAGGGGCAGTGCACACAAGTTACAACCCAGGAGGCTCCACCTCAACATGAGGAAAAAGTTCTTTGCTGTGAGGGTGCTGAGCCCTGGAGCAGGCTGCCCAGAGAGGCTGTGGAGCCTCCTTCCAGGGAGACTTCCCTAACCCACCTGGCTGTGCTCCTGTGTGCCCTGCCCTGGGTGATGCTGCTCTGGCAGGAGGGTTGGGCTGGATGATCTCCAGAGGTCCCTTCCAACCCCTCCCATGCTGTGATTCTTTGATAACACAAAAGCTGTTGCCAGGTTCTCCTTGCCTCCAGCCCCTGTGGAGCGTGGTGCACTTGTTGAAGCACCCCCGGCCCCAGCAGGGGGGAGTGCAGAGGCACGGCCGTGGTTGCCAGGCTGTGTGCTGTGCTGGGCGTTTCGGCAGCTGTGCCTCTTCCAGGCACTATTTAACGGCTGACTGTCACAACCACCTTGCACACGAGCAGGGAGATCTGCATTGAAGTGACATCCCTTGGCCTCAGCACAGCAGAAGTGGGTCACCAAGCAGAGCAGCACTTGGCAGATCAGGTCAGGACAAGCTCTCAAGAGCAGTGAGGTGGGGCTGCAAAGCCTGAGCTGGAAGGTAAGCATGCAACACTCCCAGACACGGAGGGACCGGAGAGCTCTCAGAGCTGCAGCCCCCCTTGAGCCAGCAGAGGTGCTGGGTGAAAGGGAAACCAGGGAGTAAGCATTTGGAGGGATCCCAGTGGGTACTGGAGATCACTAAAGGCAAGGACCAGATCATGGTGGATCATGCTCCATCACTTGGGTGTTGGTTTTACCCCTCCTGCATCACCTGGGTGTTGGTTTTACCCCTCCTGCATCACCTGGGTGTTGGTTTTACCCCTCCTGCATCACCTGGGTGTTGGTTTTACCCCTCCTGCATCACCTGGGTGTTGGTTTTACCCCTCCTGCATCACCTGGGTGTTGGTTTTACCCCTCCTGCATCACCTGGGTGTTGGTTTTACCCCTCCTGCATCACCTGGGTGTTGGTTTTACCCCTCCTGCATCACCTGGTGTTGGTTTTACCCCTCCTGCATCACTTGGGTGTTGGTTTTACCCCTCCTGCATCACCTGGGTGTTGGTTTTACCCCTCCTGCATCACCTGGGTGTTGGTTTTACCCCTCCTGCATCACTTGGGTGTTGGTTTTACCCCTCCTGCATCACTTGGGTGTTGGATTTACCCCTCCTGCATCACTTGGGTGTTGGTTTTATCCCTCCTGCATCACTTGGGTGTTGGTTTTCACTTGCTGGTTGCTAATTAAACACCAGAGTGATTCAAAGGCTGGGAAGGGAACGTTGGTGTTTTGCAACAGCTCCAAATAGTCCTGCCCCAGGGAAGCTGCAAAGCTCTTTTCTTGGCTGTATCACCATCTGCTCATGGTTTCTGTACATCTGCAAAGAGCACAGATCACCCAGGCCAAAGCTGAGGACTGGCTGCATTCTTCCACAGCTGTGACTGGTACAAAAAGATTCTCTGTCTTAAATCAATCACAAAACTGTTTGGGTTGGCAAAGACCTCCAAGCTCACCCAGTCCAACCAGCAGCCCACCCCCACCATGGACACCAAACCATGGCCCCAGGTGCCATGGCCACAGGGTTCTGGAACACCTCCAGGGATGGGGAGTTCACCACCTCCCTGGGCAGCCTCTGCCAGTCCCTGACCACTCAGCAAAGAAGTTTTTCCTCCTCTCCAACCTAAGGCTCCCCTGGCACAATTTCAGGCCATTGCCTCTCCTAGCACCTGAGACTGGGGAGCAGAGCCCAGCCCCCATCTCACTGCAGCCTCCTCTCAGGGAGCTGCAGAGAGCAATGAGGTCTCCCTCAGCCTCCTCTTCTCCAGGCTGAACACCCCCAGCTCCCTCAGCTGCTCCTCCCCAGCCCTGCTCTCCAGACCCTTCCCCAGCTTTGTCTTTCTCTGGCCCTGCTCCAGCCCCCCAGTGCCCATCCAGGGGCACACTCCCTGCCCCTGCTCCTCCTGGCCATCGGCTCCCTCGGCTGAGCTCCTGCTCCCACCCTCACAAACAGTAATTAAGCAGCAGCAGCCTGCTGCAGGGAGTCCTGAGGATCCCAGGGAACATTCAGCCTGGCAGCACACTTCCCGTGGTTTCCCAGCAGCTCACCTGGGTGGGCTGGGCAGCTCTGACAGAGTTATTCACCCTCTCAGTGCCAGACAAAGAGAAGTTGAACAATTAGTGATTATTTGTCAGCTGAGTGACAAACTCTTTACACCACCTTTCTGCAGGGGATGGGAAGTCAGCTGCTTTCAGCAGACACCACTTGAATGCCTCCTACCAACAGCCTGAGCTGCTCAGAGAGCTGAGGCAAGAGTGGCTGCTTCATGGCAGACTCCTTGGGCTTTTCACTGGCCAAGTACAGTAAGTGAGGCACTGTTGTGCTAGCAACTTTCCTACCAAGCCATCTCTCTGAAGGCTGCAGCATTGCAGCAATCAAACCACATCCCTGGCTGGTAGCTATGGAGGGGCTTGTGCCCAGGGCTTGCAGTGACAGGACAAGGGGCAATGGATTGAAGCTTGGGGAGGGGAGGTTGAGACTGGAGATTAGACAATGGTTGGACTCCATCACCAGAGATTCATGGAATGGGTTGGGTGGGAAAGGACCTTAAAGATGACAGAATCAGGGTTGGAAGGGACCTCGAGGCTCAGCCAGCTCCAACCCCCTGCCCATGGCAGGGACACCTCACACCACAGCAGGTTGCTCACAGCCACCTCCAGCCTGGCTGCAAACACCTCCAGGCAGGAGGCTGCCACCACCTCCCTGGGCAGCCTGTGCCAGGCTCTCACCACCCCCATGGGGAACAACTTCTTCCTCACAGCCAATCTCAATCTCCCCACTTCTAGTTCTGCTCCATCCCCCCCAGCCCTATCACTCCCTGACACCCTCAAAAGTCCCTCCCCAGCTTTCCTGGAGCCCCCTGCAGATACTGGAAGGCCACAAGAAGGCCTCCTGGGAGCACTCTCTTAAACACTTCCAGGGATGAGGCTAGCCAGAGACTACTGGACAACAGGATCAGGATAGGTAGGAAAACTCTTAAGGTTTAAATTATTAATCTTAAATATTAGACATTTAATTCTCAAAGTACCTTGAGGGTGCCTACAAGAAAGCCAGGGAGGGACTTTCTGCAAGGGTTTGGAGTGATAGGACAGGGGGAGATGGCTTTAAACTGGAAGAGGGCAGATTTAGAGTGGGGATGGGGAAGAAATTCTTTGCAGTGAGGCTGGGGAGACCCTGGCACAGGCTGCCCAGGGAGGCTGTGGCTGTCCCCCCCCGGAGGTGTTCAGGGCCAGGCTGGTTGGGGCCCTGAGCAGCCTGGGCTGGTGGGAGGTGTCCCTGCCCATGGCAGGGGGCTGGAGCTGGATGATCCCTTCCAGCCCCAACCATCCTGTGAGTTGATGATGTTCCTTTCAAGCAGCAGCAGAAACCCTCCAGCTGCTCTGCAGGACTCTCTCCATGCCACAGGGAAGTGAAGATGTTTTCCTCACAGGACATAAAGCAAGCATGCCACCAAGCCATGGCCCTCAGCCCTGACAGACCTGCTCATTCCCCCTTGCTATTAGTAGTTTCATTTCCCCTCCAAATTGGCTCTTCTGCCTTTTCTTTTTTCAGCTGGAGGAGCTGGAAATATCAGAAGCAAAGCTCTGCACAACAGATGGAGCTGTGCTGAGAGGAATGCCTTTGGCTGGGGAGGATCTGTGCCTGGCAGGTGTCAAACCAGAGTTAATACTGCAGATATTGCTCTGTAGTGAGCTGCAGATTTTAGCAAAGTGAGGCTGAATTCCTTCCCCACCACAAGCACCTATTAATAGAATGAGGCCTGCAGAGCAAGCTGCACCACTGCTGCCACTCTGCTGGACCCCCCTCTGCCTGGCCCGTCACTGGATCCTTTACACCCAGCGGCGCACGCGCGGGCTCAGCCCAGTGTGTCTTCACACACGTTTTACTTCACACAATCCATAAGTGAGATGGACTTAGATCCCTCCCTGCTCTCCTTTGCCCTCTGGGTCAGTGCCTTCAAGGCTTAGGAACCTTTTCAGCATTTCCAAACCCACAGGAACAAAGCCAGGGGCAGGTCTAAAGCTGCTCAGTCATTGCCCCTAGATGCCAACTGCAATGCAAGAGCCTGAGTCAGAAGTCAGAGCTCTCCACAGGTGCCAGGGAGGAGATCTTCAGGTGGCAGAGAGTCATGAAGGTTGGAAATGACCTTGCAGATCACTGACTCCAGCTGTAACCCAGCTCCCATGACCACAAACCCACCCCCTGAAGCACCACATCCCCAGCTTCTTGAGCACCTCCAGGGATGGGGACTCCACCACCTCCCTGGGCAGCCTGTGCCAACACCTCAGCAGTCTTACACTGACCTAAACCTCTTCTCTCCATTTCCAGCCCAGGGGGAGGCTCAGCATCACAAGCAGCCCTCTCCAGTGCCCAGCTGCTTGAAGATCTGAAACCAGTTTGGAATGTCACACCAGCCTGAGGGCTGAGAGTGTCCCTGCCATGGCAGGGAGGTTGGAGTAGATGAGCTCTGCAGTCCCTTCCAACCTGAGTCTGTGAAGGCCTGAGGTCCCAGCAGCTATTTCTCCCACTGCCTGCAGAGCTCCCCAGGAGGAAGCTGACAGCAGCTCCAGGCTAATCAGCCCCAGGTCTCTCAGCCATCATCAGACAGATGTCCCACTCTATCTTAATCATCCTCATAGCCTCCACTGGACACTTCCAAAGCTGCAAAGAGCATGGGGATAGTCCAGCTGGAAAGTGTGAGGAGCCTCACTGCTTTCAGGAAGCTCTGTGAGGCAGAATAGAAAAGCCAGGAGAAGAATCCCTGGATCCCCACAGGAGGCCATTAGTCTTTTTTAAATGGCTCAGATGCAAAGCATTTGACAAAGAGACTCAACAGGCCCCTTCTGGAAAGCAAGCAAGGAATGCAGGAGCAGCTCTTAATGCTGGTCTTGGTGTCATGCCATGATTCCCACCAGCAAGGAGAGAAACTTGGGCACCCAAAGCAGCCTGTGCCTGGAAGCGTGGCAGCAGCAGCACACCTTGCACAGGGAGCAGAAGGATGTCTGCAACAGCTGAACAGAAGCTGAGAGGAGTAGTTCCACACAACAGATCAAACTGCCTCAAATGACACAACTGTAAGAGGTCTGCAGCTCTGCAGGCCCAGGGACTGCCATCTCCAAACAGTTCCATTAAGAAACACAGCTTGTGAATATCCATCAGACAGGATCAGGGCTCCATGAGGGGGACAGCAGGAGGCAGCTGAAGCAATCTGCAGCAGCTCTGGTTCTCAGCAGCCTCTGACCCTGAGCAAAAACACAATTACTGCATGGATGCAGATATTGGACCAACAGAGGAGAGCCTAAGAAAAGACCAAACTCTGCTAGAAAGAGATGGCAGAAACTCCTTAGGTGTGCTGCAATGGGCCACAGCTCTGGGCAGTCACAGACTCATGGGATGGGATGGGTTGCAAAAGCCCTCCAAGACCACCCAGTCCAACCAGCAACCCAGCACCACCATGGCCACCAAAACCATGGCCCCAGGTGCCATGGCCACAGGGCTCTGGAACCCCTCCAGGGCTGGGGACTCCAGCACCTCCCTGGGCAGCCTCTGCCAGTCCCTGACCATTCCTGCAGCAAAGAATTTTTTCCTCCTAGAATAGACTACTCATCACTCACCTCCAGCCTAAACCTCTCCTGTGCCACTTGAGGCCATTTCCTCTCCTTCTGCCACTTGACAGAAGTGATGGAGAAGAGCCCAACCCCCACCTCACTGCAGCCTCCTTCCAGGGAGTTGCAGAGCGCCAGAAGGCCTCCCCTTTGCCTCCTGCGCTCCAGGCTGCTATGTTCCCACCTGATCTCCTTTGCTAGGATAACAGCATGGCTGTGGCTTCAGTTTTGAAGTCCACATCCTTCTGTGGGAATCACTGAACACACCACAACTTGTCCTGTTCAAGAGCAAAACAAATCTGCCTTTGCTTTTCATTCCTCTTGAAGCCTTAATTCAGTTGTGCAACATTTGCTTTAGAAACACACTTGAAGATGTTTTAGGTATTAGCTCACTTGTCCACCCTCCCAGGCTTTCCAGGAACTCTGAAGGAACAGCCTCCAAGCCTCTCTCATATCTCAACTACTGTATTTCATGGTTTCCACACTGCACTGTCTGGAAAGTCCCTGAGGGATTGGCCATGTGGTGTTCCAGCCAAACACGTAGGGAGCAGAGACGCTGCCGCGGGGTTTGCAGCCTTGGGCGCAGGCTGGGCCCCCACAGAGGCTGCCATGGTGGCCTTTGAGTAACTCCAGAAAGGTCAACAAGGGAAAGCATCAGAAGATCCCAGAGCCCAGCAGCTCCTCTGTGCTGGAGACCACTGGTGAGCACTGCTTGGAGACACAGGGCAGGGATGGTGCCCCTGCGCTGGGCACTGCTGAGGCTGCGCCTCAAGTCCTGCCACCAGTTCTGGGCCCCTCACTCCCAGAAGGACACTGAGGGGCTGGAGCAGGGCCAGAGAAGGACAAACAGCTGGGGAAGGGTCTGGTGAGGAGCAGCTCAGGACGCTGGGGTGGTTTGGTCTGGAGCAGAGGAGGCTGAGGGAGACCTTGCTCTCTACAGCTCCCTGAGAGGAGGCTGGAGCCAGCTGGGGGCTGGGCTCTTCTCTTTAGTCTCAGGTGATAGAAACAGAGGCAAGGGCCTGGAAGTGTGCCAGGGGAGGCTCAGGTTGGACAGGAGGACAAATGTCTGCTGCAAGAGTGGTCAGGGACTGGCAGAGGCTGCCCAGGGAGGTGGTGGAGTCCCCAGCGCTGGAGGTGTTCCAGAGCCCTGTGGCCATGGCACCTGGGGCCAAGGGGACTTTTGGGCCACCCCCCTGAGCAACCTTTTCCCGTAGCTGCCTGGTGCTTCACGTGGGATTCAAGGTGTGGGATTTCACCTGGGGAAAAAACCCACTTTTGAGTCATATTCTGGTGTCTGCCTTTACACCAAGTGTAATCCATGGAAGAGATTCCTCTGCTCTCCCATTCCTAGCACTGACCTCTCCCTCTCCTCTCCCTCTCCTCCCTTCTCCCTTCCCCCTTGGAGAGCCCTGGAGTGGGGGCAGGCCACAGGTTCCCCCCATGACACAAAGGCAAGTGCTGCCCCTCTTGCTGTTACTATTATGATATTTGGCTGGTCTGTTTCATGGGCTTTCTCTCTTGGGTTGGGTTGGGTTGGGTTTATTGCTTTGGGGTTGTTTTTCCACCAAGAGAGTGTCCTGGGTTGGGTTTGGGTTTGGGTTTGTTGGGCTGCTCTGGGTTCTTTTTCCATCCCATGAGGTTCAGAAGCCATTTCTTTCATCTAGAATTTCCTAGAGAAGTGTCCAGCTCATAGTGTGGAAGGTATCAGGGAGCTGGCAGCCCTGGTTCATTTAGCACAGGTCCCAGCCTGGAGCATCAGGAAGTCAGCTTGAGTTTTTCCTCCTGACTTGTGTCTCTGCAAAGCTCTTCCCAGGGTTTCAGCTGCATAAATCAACCCCCAGAGCCCAGCGTGGATGCACAGCTTGGGATGCTTCCCTTCTGCCAGTTGGCTTTGCACAGCCCCACTGCTAATCCACATGTTTGGGAGGGAGGGAGGAAAGCTCTGGTGAGCAAGGAGAGGACTGGGGTGGCCAAAAGCCAGGGCAGCCTGCCCATGCACTGGGAGAGAAGGAAAAGGCACTGAGCCTGTTTGCACAGGCACTGATGGGCAGGGGTCTGAGAGGGTTTGGGACCCCTGAGAAGGCTTGGGTCATGGTAAGGATGGAATCATTGAATCACAGAATCAATCATGGAATTGTTTGGGCTGGCAAAGACCTCCAAGCTCACCCAGTCCAACCAGCAACCCAACCCCACCATGGCCACCAAACCATGGCCCCAAGTGCCACAGGGTTCTGGAACACCTCCAGGCATGGGGAGTCCACCACCTCCCTGGGCAGCCTGTGGCAGTGCCAGCCTCCCCCCTGGAGCGTGGGCACACAGCCCATGCTGTCTCTCTCTCTGCTCAGGAGTTGACCTTGCTGAAGGAGAGCTCTGTCTGAGCAGATGGCAAGCAGGATGGCTGCTGGGTGAAGATGTGCTGCCAAGCCAGCCCCTGGCTGTTCTCAGGAGTGCTGCTTGCCTTTAGCAAGGCAAAAAGAGCCACCCCTCCAACTGCCTTCTCCCACCCCTCCAACTGCCTTCTCCCACCCCTCCTTCCATGTGCCACGGGAGCCCCTGTCTGGCCTGACTCTAGCCTCAACATTGCACACCTTTGAATTAACTGCCTACATCAATCTTCCTGCTCGCTGCTGCTGGGGCAGGGGCTGGTTCATTTTGAGGCTACCAGGGGAATCTGAATCCCCACCCACAGCAGGCTGAAAAGACAGCGTGGGCTCTTCCTCACAATGCTCCAGGGTCCTCTCAGAGTGATTTTAATATCACCTGTAGCAAGGAGATGTGGGGATGCTAGACAGGACTGTGGCAAGGCTACAGACTGCACTCAGGCAGTACACAGCAAATGCACAGCTTCACAGAATGCACTGGGTGGGAAGGGAGCCTCCAAGGCCATCTTGTCCAACTCCCCTGCGCTCAGCAGGGACAGCTCCAACTTGATCAGGCTGCCCAGGGACACATCAAGACTGATCTTGAATGTCTCCAGAGATGGAGCCTCAGCCACCTCCCTGGGCTGTATTTCCCTACCCTCCTTGTGCAGAGCTTCCTCCTGATGTCCAACCTACCTCTGCCCTGCTCCAGTTCCACACCCATTGCCCCTGGGCCTATCCCCACAGCCCCTTCTGAACAGCCTGCCTGCAGCTCCCTTTCAGACACTGAAATGCAGCTCTGAGGCCCCCTTGGAGTCTTCTCCAGGCTGCACACCCCCAGCTCCCTCAGCCTGTCCCCATAGCAGAGGTTCTCCAGCCCTCTGATCATCTTGGTGGCCTCCTCTGGACCCTTTCCATCAGGTCCATGTGTCTCTTGTGTTGGGGTCCCATAGCTGGACACAGCACTGCAGGTGAGCAGAGCAGGGGGGCAGGATCCCCTCTCTCCATCTCTGGCAGTGCCCATTGCTGGCTCCTGCCTAGCTTCTCACCCCCCAGCACCCCCCAAGTCCTTTCCTGCAGGGAAAAAGGGCTCAGGCCATTGAAAGCAGGCTGGACTTCTACTTCCAAAGCCTTGTTCCTGCATGGCCAGGGCCAGCCATGGAACACCCATGCAAGGCAACCTTCTTATGCAGGAGACAGGAAAACTCTTTGTGCCGGTGCCCTGTGGTTTCCATTCCTCTGAAGGCTGTTTTCCTCCAGGGGATTCCAGTAACTGGACTAATTGAAGTCTGCCTGGACAAGTTCTAACAGCCCAGAAAACCCACCTATGAAATTACATCCTGGTAGCATCTTCCAAAGTAAACTGAAATCCTGGCTCCTCTGGGGAAGCTGCCACGGCACAGCCCTCGTGTGCTGGGAGAGCACAGCTTGGGGCTACGCCTCATGGCCTGGCTTAGCCTGCCCCACACCAAGGGGGTCCCCATGGATCACCTCCTGAAACTCTCACTGGAGAAGAGAAGGCTCTGGAGGGGCCTTAGAGCTGCCTTCCAATAGCTGGAGGGATTGGATGTGAGGGAGAAGTTGTTCCCCATGAGGGTGGTGAGAGCCTGGCACAGGCTGCCCAGGGAGGTGGTGGAAGCCTCCTGCCTGGAGGTGTTTGCAGCCAGGCTGGAGGTGGCTGTGAGCAACCTGCTGTGGTGTGAGGTGTCCCTGGCCATGGCAGGGGGGTTGGGACTGGCTGAGCCTTGAGGTCCCTTCCAACCCTGACAGTTCTGTGATCCTACAGGCAGGCTGGAGAGGGACTTTTCACAAGAGTGTCCACCAACAGGACAAGGGGAAATGGATTTAAATGGAAGAGAACCCATTCAGACCATAGCAAACCTTCACCCTGATCATTTGGTGCCATCTTCCCTTCCATCTCTGATCCTTCCACACTGGAACAGTAAATCTAGTAGAGAATCAAACCAAGGAGGACCCACCCAGACCACAGCAAACCTTCACACCAGTTCTACCCTGATCATCTGGTCCTCTCTTCCCTTCCATCTCTGATCTTTCCATACTGGAAGAGTAAATTCAGTAGAGAATCAGCCAAGGAGGAACCATTCAGACCAGAGCAAACCTTCACCCTGACCATTTGGTGCCCTCTTCCACCTCTGATCCTTCCATACTGGCACAGTTAATCTAGCAGAGAGCCAGCCAAGCAGGACCCATGGATCAAATGCCTAGCAGTGAGCTGTGACTATTTCATTCTGCTTGTGCTGCAGCCTGCAGAAGAGAAGGATCTCTCTTAACAGTGCTCCCAGAGCTTGCCTGCATGGCCTGCAAACCATCAGCATGCTGTGGAAGAAGCAACTTGCACACCCCTGGGTATGACTGAAGTCACTGCCACTACCAAAACTGTGCATAAATCAAGAGTGTAAGGAACCAACCCTTCAGCAGCCTGTCCTTCCTCATTCCCAGACAGGGGTGGTGGAAATCTCTTTTGAGTTTAATGCCAAGGGTGTGGAGTTTCCCATTCCTCCCTCCTCCCAGCTCATCCTCAGGAGAAACAAACAAAGAAAAATAAAGCCAAAGCCCAAAGGAATGACAAATCCAAACTAACCCCCCCAAAGCAGGGCAAAATCCACCCAGACCAGCAGGAACCCTGGTGTGTCTAACTGCTTTCCAAACTACAACTGACCAACCAACCCAGAGGGGCACTGAAAATTGCTTTAGTTGGGGGGAATTACTCCCCATGAGCTCTCCAGAGCAGCTCTGTGTTTAACAGGGACTGTGAGGGAAACACAAACAGAGCATCAGTGACCATCCAGGAAAGATTGCATGCAAACCGGGGTGGAAGGGACTCTGTTTGGATTTGATGCTTCCCCACAAGCATCTCTAGTCCAAGCATTACACCACAGGTCAGATGGAGGGGAGCCAGCAAGAGAAGCACTTTATAAATAGCCCTGGAAAGGGAAAGTGAAAGTGGCCCAGGCTAGTTCCACCTTCCATGAGCAGGCAGTGCACACCCTGGGATGCAAACCAAAACCAAACTCTGCACTCTGGTAGGGTCCTCTGCGGGTCAGTAAACACTGCAACCTACACGTGGGGAAGCCACCAGGGAAGAACAGGTCCAGCTTCTGCAGTTCCCCCAGCCAGAGCAATCCAAGCTGCTGCTGCTGCTCAGAAGCAAGCTCCCATTAAAATATTTGGGTTTGGAACTTAGGAGTTTAAAATCCTACAAACTGTCCTCAGCCCTCTGCCACAGCCCTTCCAAGCTGCCTGCTTGGCAGGCAGAGGCAGAGCAGCAAAGCTCTCCCATGGTATCCTGGGGTGCAGCAAGAGAAGTGTGGCCAGCAGCTCCAGGGAGGGTCTCCTCACCCTCTGCTCCGCCCTGACGAGGCCACAGCTGCAATCCTGTGTCCAGCCTGGGGCTCCCCAGCTCCAGAGGGACAGAGACCTGCTGGGGAGAGTCCGGCGCAGGCTGCGGGGGTCGCCCAGGGCAGGGCACACAGGAACACATCCAGGTGGGTTTGGCATCTCCCCCGAGCAGGAGACTCCACAGCCCCTCTGGGCAGCCTGCTCCAGGGCTCTGCACCCTTACAGTAAAGAAGTTCCCCTCCCGTTGAGGTGGAGCCTCCTGGGCTCCAGTTCTGTGCCCTTTGCTGCTTGCCTATCAGGGGGCACCACCGAAAGGAGCCTGGCCCCTGCTTCCTGCTGCCCTCAAAGGCACGCAGGGCTTGCTGGCCTCCTGCCTTGCTGTTCCCAAGCAGTGGGGGCTGGAGGGCCGGCACATGGCTGTGAGAGCCTTGGCCTGAGCTGCAGAAGAAGATGAGCATTGAGCAGGACACAGCAGAACTTCCTGCAGCCAGCAGAAGCCAGGGAGGACAGGGGAAGACTGAGTGCATTAAGGAAGCAGTCCCGGCCAGGAATGGCTTTGCTCTCTGAGCTGCCTGATTTAAAGAGGAGGAAGGAGAAAAAACCAGAAGCTGTGGTAGACAAAGCCCAGGCAATCAATGAGCCACTCCTCTCCAGTTCCAATAGTGCCATAAGGGCCTGGCAGCATTTTCTGTGTCAGGGATGGCTGCTGCTGGAAGATTTTTTTGCTTAGATGGCAGAGAACTTCCCATGATGACAAACTCTCCTCAGACAAGCTCCAGTCTCAGCAATTTCCCTTTGGAAGCCCTCACAACCTGTTAATTTGTTGAAGCACTCTGAGCTCTTCTCAAAAGCAAAGCCAGTTGGCTATCAGCTGCACTCCCAAACCTGCTACAGGGCCAGGCAGTGCTGCTGGAGGGCAGGAAAACCCCTACACTGCAGGCACCAGGGGCGTAAAATGAACCTGACCCCAACACTCTGCCCCCACAGAACACAGTCACAGGCCCTGATGTGTCCCCAACAGGTCTACAAATGAGCTGTACTGAAGAATCATTTTGCCTGCTACTAAAACTCAGCCTCATCTGAACTACACCTTGGCAGCTGAGAGCTGGCAGCTGGGACACAGAGAAGTATAAAGAGAAATGCTGCAATCTGGTCTGTTTTAAACCACCCTCAACAACCTGATTTCCCTGACTAACCTAAACCCCCTGAACAGCCTCAGCTCCCCCTGGAGTTCCACAACCTGAGCAATTTGAGATTTGCTGGGTTTCAGTGGAAGCATCTCCTCTTCCAGATGATGTCATGGGCTTGTAGTCACCCCTGTAAGGTCAGCAGAGATGCACAGAGTCAGAGTGGGAGGGGGTGGAAGGGACCTCTGGAGATCACCCAGTCCAACCCCCTGCCAGAGCAGCAGCATCCAGGGCAGGGCACACAGGAATGCATCCAGATGGAGCTTTTAAGCCCTCAGAGAAGGAGGTTCTACTAGACCAGGTTGCTCAAAGCTCATCCAGCCTGGTCTTGAACAGATTTGCTGAAAACCTTAGAAGGCTTTGCCAAGGAACTGGAAGCTGTTGCCTCCAAGTGGCATCTTCCCTCTGACTCCCCATCACAGCCAGCCAGCTCCCTCACAAGCTGAGTGGTGCCCACTTGAACACAGCGTCCCTGAGTCCCAGCTGGAGAGCAGGGCACAGCCAAACTCTTATTATCAATCCCAGACCAGACCATCCTCCCACAGAGGGAGGTAGAGGCCAGCCACAAGCCAAGCAGGATCATCAACACTGATGACAGAGAGGCAAATTTTAGCTACAGGACAGAAGAGTCTCTGCTGTGCAGCAATGCCTAAAAAAGTCAACTCATTGATTCCTGCCATGGGAGGAAGGGCTGAGAGAGCTGGCTGGGCTCAGCCTGAGAAGAGAAGGCTTAGGGAGACCTCAGCACCATGGACCAGCACACCAAGGGTGGCTCCCAGGAGGATGGAGACTCCCTCTGTACAAGGAGTCCCACAGAGAAGACAAGAGGTGATGGGGACAAGTGACTGCTGGGGAGATTCCCAGTGGGCTCCAGAAGGAAATGTTCCCCCTGAGCACAGTCAGGCACTGGAATCCTCTCCCAAGGGCAGTGGTGGAGTCCTCTCCACTGGGCAGTTTGAGGGCTCAGCTTGGCAGGGTGCTGGGCCAGCTCCTTCCAACTCCACTGTCAGCTGGCAAGGTTGGAGCAGCTGGTCCTTGGGGTCCCTTCCCAGCTGGCATGCTGGGATTCCCCAGCCTCAGAGGTGCTTACAGTGCCAGCAGACCTGCAGCCACAGCACTCGTGGCTTTGTTTTCCTGTGTTGGTTGTGGCAGCAGCCCACACCTGAGGAGAGCTGATGAATCCGGTGACACGGCAGGAAGCTCTGATGCTTTCTTACACAGGGAGAAACCCAGGCAGTTTCTCTTGTTTCACTGTTGTTGAGGTGAGGTTTCCTTCAGCTTTGAAAGGGGAAGCAAAGTGCTCATCGGCTGCAAAGTGCTACTTCAGTATCACCACGCATCAATTACCTCTGCAACAACCTCAATTACCTTCTACATGCCAGCCTTCCTCAGTCAGTGGGTGAAGACTAGCTGGACAACACGCAAGGAAAACCCCTACCTCGACCCACTGTACAGTGCTGTGCCTGCACAGCCAGGGGAGAATCCTTCCTGCAGGCCACCCAAGTCTCACGGAAGAGCTGCCTGCCCGTGCCTGAGCTCTGCAGTGCAACCCGAGTGAGGTCCTCACCTCCTGAGCCTTTCACTGAAAGGCACACTCGCTGCTGTGTCATTCAGAGATGCACAGAATGGGCTGGGTTGGAAGGGACCTCAAAGATCACCCAGTGCCAACCCCTGCCGTGGGCAGGGACACCTCCCACCAGCCCAGGCTGCTCAGGGCCTCATCCAGCCTGGCCTTGAACACCTCCAGGGAGGGGACATCCACAGCCTCCCTGGGCAGCCTGTGCCAGAGTCTCACCACCCTCACTGGAAAGAATTGCTTCCTAATCTCCAGTCTAAATCTGCTCCTCCCAAAGCTTCAGTCTATTTTCCCTCATCCTGGCACTCCCAGCCCTTGTCACAAACCCTCTCCAGCTCTCCTGGAGCCCCTTCAGGTACTGGAAGGCAGCTCTAAGGTCTCCCTGAAGCCTCCTCTTCACACTGAACAGCCTCAACTCTGTCAGCCTGTCCTTGTAGCAGAGGTGCTCCAGCCCTCTGGTCATCCTTGTGGCCTCCTCTGGACTCTCTCCAGCAGGTCCCTGTCCTTGTGTTGGGGGTCCTGTAGCTGGATGCAGCACTGCAGGTGAGGCTTCAGCAGAGCAGAGGGACAGAATGCCCTCCCTGGACCTGCTGGCCACACAGTCTGAAGGTACATCTGCACACACAGGGCTCCCTACTGACCTTCTGGGGCTGTGAAGTGAAATTCATCCTGAGAAGTGATTCCAGAGGGACAGGCTAGAGAAGTGGGCTCAAGGGATCCTCATGAGGTTCAGAATGCAGATATGCCCTCATGAGTGCTGAGGGAGACAGTCCCCTGGCTCTGCTCTTCCTACAAGAGCCCAGGATGCTGCCAAGCCCCTCTGCTGCCAGGGCACAGCACTGGCTCATCCCTGCCTGCTCTCACAGCCCTCTGTTTCCTTGCAGCACAGCTGCTCCCCACAGCTGCTCCCCAGCCTCCTATTGCTTCTTTTCCAGGTGCCAGACTTTCCCATTTGTCCCTCCTGAATTTCCTAAGGTTGCTGTTGGTTTAGTGGCTTAGATGGTGTTGGGTGATGGGTTGGGCTTGATGATCTCAAAGGCCTTTTCCAGCCTGCTTAGCTGTGTTCTGTGTTTCTCCAGGATCCCTCTGGAAGGCAACCTTCAGCAGACTGACACTGACTGCTTCCCCCCAGTTCAATGGCACCTGGTGGCTGAGCACTTGCTCTCCTCCCTCAGCTCCCACCCCAGCACAGACCCAGTGCCACTCCACTTGTCACAGCCCTCCAGGCTGAGCATGACTCACTAACCACTACAAGAATCCATTCCAGCCTCACAGCACCACAAACCAGCAAGAAACTGCATCACGTATGCAACGTCCCAAGCTGCTCTGGGGGCTCCAGGAAGTTCCAAAAGACCCTAAAAAAACCCCAGCAATGTCCTTATCTTCTTGGAGACAGAGTCTGTGAGCACTCAAAAGCCCCCATCTGGGCAGACAATATAGATATAAGCTTGAAAAGATTATTTGTCCTCTTATTTCCCATTTGGTAATAATTTCCACTGAGTACCTAGCCCCATGCCAGCAACACTCACTGGAAAACAAAGGAAGAGAAAGACAGATGCAAGCCACCCTGGAGCACAGGTGCTCGCCAGACACAGCCACAAGTCAGCACCAGCAAGGGAAGCATCAGGCTTTTGCCTCACTCTACAAAGCTGCCAAGCTCACAGACACAGGATGTTCTAGCAGCTAAAAGTAACCTGGGCAGCCTGTTCCAATCCCTGACCACTCTGGCAGCACAGAAATTGTTCCTCATCTCCAACCTGCCCCTCCCCTGGCACACTTTCAGGCCATTTCCTCTCCTTCTGTGGCTTATGAAGGGCCATCCATGCATGTGGAGCTTCCTCCAAGGTGGTGACTCTATCCCAGCAGAGGAAGATGACCAAAATACGTCTGCAAATGATCTCGAGTTGCTGTGGAGTTGTGGGTTTAGGAGCAGCTGTTTGACTTTAGTAACAAAGAATGCTTCTGCTTGACACAAACCAGTAACTTGCCTTTAAGTAGGAGCTGCCCAGGGGGGTGCTGGAGTCCCCACCCCTGGAGGTGTGCCAGAACCCTGTGGCCATGGCACTTGGGGCCATGGTTTGGTGGCCATGGTGGTGCTGGGTTGCTGGCTGGGACTCAGTGATCTCAGAGGGCTTTTCCAACCCAAACAATTCCATGGCTCTGTGATTTCTTCTGTGCTGTGGCAATTCATGTCCTGCATGACTTAGAGCAGGAACCATCTGCACAATGAAGATGACACTTTGCATTTGCATGATGGTCCCTGCTCAGTCCCTAAGCCCACCATAAAGCTTACCTCATGGGGAACAGCCACCACACCACAGCACTCCAAGCAATGTTCCACAGTCAGACAATAAACACCACCACAAACACCAAGCTCCCAACAACCTCTTGTTGTCAGCTTCCCAGCCCTGCAGAGAAGGATCAAGAGCTGGTCCTGTGTTCTGAACATGAATTCCCAGGAATTACAGTTGAGTGGTCTTTGAGGTCCATCATGAGTGCAGTTCTCACGTTCAGGTCTTTCAGGAAACCGTTTTTCCCTTCAGTTACTTCAAGAAGTAACTCTTCTCCTTGGTGGAGTTTCTATGGGCAGGGCAGGGAACAGCAGGTGATCTGCAGGTGATGCACAGAATCCTAGGATGGCTTAGGCTGGAAAGGACCTCAGAGATCATCTGCTCCAACCTCCCCCACCACGGGCAGGGATACCTCATCTAGACTTGGCTGCTCAAGGCCTCAATTCATGCCTGTGATGCCTACAGAAGACTGGAGGAGCTCAGTGGGAGCTGAACCCCAATGTGCTGACACAGAAACACAGAATTATAGAACATTAGGGGTTGGAAGTGACCTCTGGGGATCAGGCCCCCTGCCAAAGCAGGTCTCCAGAGAAGGAGGCTCCAGAACCTCTCTGGGCAGCCAGAGCAGCCAGTCTCCAGCAGTGGGACCTTGCCAGGCTGGGCAGATGGGCAGAGGCCAAGGGCAGGAGATTTGAACACATCCAAGTGCCAGGTTCTGCACATTGGCCACAGCAACCCCAGGCAGTGCTACAGGCTGGGGGCAGAGTGGCTGAGAGCAGCCAGGCAGAGAGGGACCTGGGGGTGCTGGTTGGCAGCAGCTGAACATGAGCCTGCAGTGTGCCCAGGTGGCCAAGAAGGCCAAGGGCATCCTGGCCTGCATCAGGAACAGTGTGGCCAGCAGGAGCAGGGAGGGCATTCTGCCCCTGTACACTGCACTGGTTAGGCCACACCTTGAGTCCTGTGGCCAGTTCTGGGCCCCTCAGTTTAGGAAGGAGGTTGAGCTGCTGGAAGGTGTCCAGAGAAGGGCAACAAAGCTGGGGAGGGGTCTGGAGCACAGCCCTGGGAGGAGAGGCTGAGGGAGCTGGGGTTGCTTAGCCTGCAGAAGAGGAGGCTCAGGGGAGACCTTCTTGCTCTCTGCAACTCCCTGAGGGGAGGTTGCAGCCAGGTGGGGGTTGGTCTCTTCTCCCAGGCAAGCAGCACCAGAACAAGAGGACACAGTCTCAAGCTGTGCCAGGGGAGCTTTAGGCTGGAGGTGAGGAAGAAATTCTTCATAAAAAGAGAGATTGGCCCTTGGGATGTGCTGCCCAGGGAGGTGGTGGAGTCCCCATCCCTGGAGGTGTTTAAGAAGAGCCTGGCTGAGGCCCTTGGTGCCATGGTTGAGTTGATCAGATGGAGTTGGGTGATAGGTTGGACTGGTTAATTCTATTCTATTCTACTCTACTCTACTCTATTCTATTCTGTATGTTGTCTCTGTTTCATACATAGCCATGCTGAGCTACAGCACTTCTGCTCCTTGCCCATCCTTGCCTTGCATTTGACACCCCAGGCTGACAGAGGTCAGCAGAAGTTGCAAGGCTCAGAGGAGGATCACTGTGCAGAACAGAGCTGCAAGGTGGCAGGGGCAGGCTGAACAGCACCTCAGAACTGCCCCCACTGCTGTCAGCTCCAGCCTTCAAATGGCACTGGCAGGATCCTTACCTTCCCTGGCTCCTTCCTAGCTCTTAATCACAGGACTCTTTTCTGTCTCCTAGGAGGAGCTGTGGGGCTCACAGATTCACAGAATGGTTTGGGTGGGAAGGGACCTTAAAGCTCCTCCAGCTCCAAGCCCCTGCATGGGCAGGGACAGCTCCCACCAGCCCAGGCTGCTCAGGGCCTCATCCAGCCTGGCCTTGAACACCTCCAGGGAGGGGGCAGCCACAGCCTCCCTGGGCAGCCTGTGCCAGTGCCTCCCCACCCTCACTGGAAAGAGTTTCTTCCTAATCTCCAGTCTCAATCTGCCCTCCTCAAGCTTCAATCCATTCCCCCTCATCCTCTCACTACAACCCTTGTCAAAAGTCCCTCCCCAGCTTTCTTATTGTCCCCTTCCAGGTAATGGACAGCCTCTATAAGGTCTCCCTGGAGCTTTCTGCTCTCCAGGGGCCTCAGCTCCACCCCTGCATGGTTACACTGTGCCAGTGGCAAGAGCTTTCCTGGGGCAGTTGCTCTGAGTTCCTCCCAGATTGTTCCCTCTTCAGATTTCAAGTGTGGGTGGCTCAGCTTCTTGTTTCCAAAGGGCTGCACCCACACCTGCCCTCGTGGATGGTTTCTGCAGGTTGAATTCCAGGCTCCCAGCAGACATTCTGCAAGCAGGACACCAGCTCAACTTCAAAGGGCAGTGCTGGAGTGGTTCTGCAGCACACAGCCAGGCACTTGCCCAACGATCCTCAGACAGAGGGACCTGGGGGCAATTCTCACCACCAGGATGGTGAAACCTCAGGAGCAGAAGCAAAGTGGTCTGCAGGCTGGGCAATTGCACGCCTCAGCATGAGCAGCTGCTAACCACAAACCTCCCCAGGGGCAAGCTGCTTTTCACCCCATCTCAGGAGGGAGGAGTGCTGCAGCCACAGAGGGTGAGGGGCTGGATGAGGGCACACAGAGAGCTTCAGACTGGGGATGAGGAAGCAATTCCTTACAGTGAAGGGGGGGAGATCTGGCACAGGCTGTCAGGGAGGCTGTGGATGCCCCCTCCCTGGGGTGCCCAAGGCTGGATGAGGGCTTGAGCAACCTGCTCTAGTGGGAGGTGTCCATGCCTGGGAAAGCCCCCCCAGGGCAGGGGCTTTTGAAATGGATGATCTTTCAGATCCCTTCCAACCCAAACCATCCTGTGACTCCTGTATGATCTGGAGTCAGGTGCTCAGCCCCTTTGGTCTCATTCCACCTTTTGCATTACTCCAAGCCATTTTATTTCAGATTGTGTCTCTTGCACTTAGCTTCAGCTGGGCTTGAACACAGGAGAAATTTCTGCTTGAACAGAGGACAAAATTCTGTTTGGCTTCAATGCATCTTCTGCAGAACATCTTTTAGAGTTTGCTAAAGAAAAACACCACCACCCCATTTAATCTGCCAGCCAGCAGTTGCCTCCAAGGGTTAGCCACCTCTCTTATGAAAAATATGAATGCTGCAACTCCTTTGCAATTTTCTGGCCTCAAATTCCAGCCACTGGTTCCTGTTCTGCCTTCTGCTGCTGTTAAAGTGACCTTTTAGTAACCCCCAATTGTAGCAGCAAGTAGCTTTCTCCCCAGGAAAAGTGCTCACAGGTTACAAATGACCAACACTCCACTTGGATTTCAACAAAGCAGCTCAAACTCAGATTTAACTCTCTCCTGGAGTGTCTGGGGGTCATGTGTATATATATATATATAAAAACATCTCTTTGTCTTCCCTCATTTCTTCATCCTCTTAATTAGAGCCAAATGTTAGAAATATCCTTAGAAAGACAGAAATAGGCAGAGGCATCCCTGCTTGGCCTGCTCAGCACAGCATGACTCCACAGTGGCCACAGGGTTGCAACACATTAATATTAAAATGAAAATCCAAAAGAGGCAAAAAAAGGCAAAGCCAAAGCACTACTTGTGCAGGCAGCCAGCCAAAGTCACTCCCTGTCGATCTGGTGTAGTATTGAACACTTACAAATCATTAACTGGCACTGAAGTTAAAAAGTTCAAACAGAAACAGGAGGGGAAAGAACCCCAAACCATACCAAAGCCAAAGCCAAGAGGCACAGCAAAACAGGACAGAAAATGGCAAACTCCAGATTCCACTCTGGTGTAGCTTAGAGCAGGAGGAAAATGAAGTCAGGGTTGGAGAGCCAGAATATTGCTGAGCTCTGAGGCTTTCTCCCCTCTGATGCCTGAAGTGCTCAGGAATGACTGTTGCTAGCAGGCTTGGGCCACAGCTGAAGAACCATTTTCTGCACTGATTTGATGTCCTTTGTATTTTGGTTTTGGTTTTTTTTCAACTAGAATTACCCAGGGGGGCTGTGGCTGTCCCCTCCCTGGAGGTGACCAAGGCCAGGCTGGATGAGGCCTTGAGCAGCCTCGGCTGGTGGGAGGGGTCCCTGCCCATGGCAGGGGGCTGGAGCTGGATGAGCTTGGAGGTCCCTTCCATCCCATTCTGTGATTCTATGACTCTGTGAAAGGGAACCAGATGGAAGAGCAAAAACCACAACTGCCCTTGGCAGCACAACCAAATCTGCACTAACAGACCAAGTCTGCTGCTCCTTGGCAGAGAGCAAATTGCAGGTCAGGAAGCAGAAATGCCTTGCCAACAGAGGCTTTCATTGCAGTTACCTGTGGCAAGGTAGCGAGGCAACGATTGCTACTCCTGTCACCTGTAGCTGCTGCAGAGTGGACTCAAGCCCCTCTCTCCACACAACTGCAAGCACCCACTGCAAGCAAAAGCATGCACAGGTACAGCAAGGTAGGCTGCTCAGCACAGGGAGAACTGAAACCTGGTTTAGCACGATAGCCATAAAGCACACAGCAGCCATCAGGAAAGGAGACTGCCCTGACTCGTGACAATCTGCTGAAGCAAGCAGGAGCAAAGCTTCCACCCAGGGAAAGGCAAGTGAAGACAAAGAAGAGCAAGGCAACAGGGAGGTGGCAGCAAGAGCAAGTCTTTGGCCTTTCAATCTGAAAGAGCAGCATTAAATCTTAACTTCAATACTGAGCTATCTAGTTCTGAAGGCATGCTGCAAAGCCTCCAAGAGTCATAGACTCATGGATTTGTTTCAGTTGGAAAAGCCCTCTAGGATCATCCAGGCCAACCACCAACCCAACCCCACCATGGCCACCACACCATGGCCCCAAGAGCCATGGCCACAGGGTTCTGGCACACCTCCAGGGATGGGGACTCCACCACCTCCCTGGGCAGCCTCTGCCAGTCCCTGACCACTCTTGCACCAAAGAAATTTTGCCTCCTCTCCAACCTAAGCCTCCCCTGGCACAATTTCAGGCCAGTTCCTCTCCTATCACCTGAAACTAGGGAGAAGAGCCTAACCTCCCCTCACTGCAGCCTCCTCTCAGGGAGCTGCAGAGAGCAATGAGGTCTTCCTCAGCCTCCTCTTTTCCACACTGAACACCCCCAGCTCCCTCAGCTGCTCCTCCCCAGCCCTGCTCTCCAGACCCTTCCCCAGTTTGGTTGCCCTTATGAAGTGCAGGTCCTGCGTGCTGCTTGCTTACAGCTTGCTTGGCTGGCAGCACACAGCCAGGATATGCTGCAGTGCTGGCTGAGCAGAAAACCCCATCAGCAGTAACCCCTCATACAGTGGAGGACACACCTCCAGCAGCTCTAGGGAGGTTCTCCTCCCACTCTGCTCTGCCCTGGTCAGACCACTCCTGCAATCCTGTACCCAGTTTGCAGCTCCCCAGTTGAAGAGAGACAGGGATCTGCTGGAGAGAGTCCAGTGGAGGCTAAAAGGATGATCAAAGGATTGGAACATCTCTGCTGTGAAGAAAGATTGAGAGCCCTGGGGCTGTTTAGTCTGGAGAGGAGAAGGCTTAGAGGCTACCTGAGCAATGTCTATAAATATCTGAGGGGAGGGTGCCAGGATGGAGGGGCCAGGCTCTGTCTGGTGGTGCCCAGTGACAGGACAAGGAACAACAGGCACAAGCTGGAACCCAGGAGGCTGCACCTCAACATGAGGAGAAACTCCTTTGGTGTGAGGCTGCTGGAGGCCTGGAGCAGGCTGCCCAGAGAGGTTGTGGAGTCTCCTTCTCAGCAGACATTCAAAATCCACCTGGATGTGTTCCTGTGTGACCTGCCCTGGGTGGTCCTGCTTCGGCAGGGGGCTTGGACTGGATGATCTCTGGAGACCCCTTCCAACCCCTGACGTTCTGGGAGTCTGTGATTCATGGCAGCCCCAGCTCTCAGCCTCAGCTCTCAGCCCTGCACCAGCACCCAAACAAGTATCTGTTTGTTTCACACGTCCCAGCCCTGGGCTTCCTTCCCTCTGCTCTCCTTGTTTGTTTAATGTCAAATAGTAAGCACTCGCAACAGATCCCTGCTTGCAGCCTCTGGTGCTGGTGACTGAGGCAGGGATGTCTTCCACTCTTCCTCACTAAGAACAGGATGGAACTTGCAAGCCTGAGGAAAACACTGCTGTGGTTTCCTTTGAATCCTGAGCATCGCTGGACTGGGGCCCTGAGACAAAAAAGCCCCCAAAGGATGAGGGTGGAGAAAAGATGAATACTGCAGAAAAGCACTGAAGGTAGAACAGTGCTGAGGAAGTAGCTGGAAAGGAAGGAAATGAGAGAAAGGTCAAGCTTGGGCAGGTTTGATGTGAAAAAGAAACGAAGAGGAAAATGAGAGGAAAGAAGGAACTTCCTACTTCCCCAGTGAGAACAAGCAGCAGATATGTTTAATGCCAGGGCAGAGGAGAAAGAAAAGAAGCTCTTGCATCAGTGTCTGGGCTTCAAACAAGGCCTTTTTTGTTATTGAGTTGCCCCTTCCTTTTTCGTTTCTTCTTTCCCCCCTGTGTGTTTCGTTCTTAAATGCACTTTCTGTCCAGGTTTGTTTAGCAGAGGAAGAATTCATCTGCAGTTATTGTTCATGGGGTTGGGGTTCTCTCCTTTGTGCCATGAAGGGCAATTAAATGCTATTAAACAAGCTGAGAAGATAGCACAGAGAGCAACAAATGAGAAACCTCCATGTCAGTGTTTTTCCAAACTTGAGACTCACTCAGCTGAAGGCTTTAGGCTTTCAAATTCTGAGTAGAACATTTCTTAGTTCCAGAATTCCTGGAAAACAGTGAGAGTAACTGAGAAAAAACCAAACCCGAACACCCAAGCCCTGGGAACAGCAGGAGCTCAACAAATAGCAACTGTAACTTAATTAAAGTGTATTTCATGTCATACTCAGATGCAGGAAGCACCTGCAATTCAAACAGACATTTTGCTCTCTCATTCAACTGTCAGGCTGAAATCATCTGTCAGCTTCTCTGCTTTGTTTGAACACAGGTCTGCTGGAGAGAGATTGAGGATCATTCACTCATTTCTCCAAAGCTTTAAACTGTTCTAAGGTGGGGAAAAAAACCAAAAACCAACAAACCCAAACCCAACAATTGTTCAGTCTTGAGAATGCACCAAAATGCAACACTGTGACTGTGGCTCCACCAAACCCCCAAACTTTGATCACTTCCCAATGAGTCTAACAGATTTGTATCAATGATAAAGAAGTTGAGCTGGACACTGCCTGCCTGCACTGTATTCAGGCTCAAGTATTGCAATGAGTGTTTATCTGCTCAGAAGCAGAGCTATGCTGCTTTGCTCTCTGACTTTGACTTTTTGACAGCTTCAGCCAGAAAGTGACTTTTTCAGGAGAAGAAACCATGCTTTGAAACTGCAGCTTGAAAGGATCTCTCCTAATGCATACAGACAAAGAAAATGCTTTGCAGTGATGCTGCTGCGCTGGGGCTGGGGGGTCTGCATTGTAGTCAGATGTTTCCTTTAATACAGCTACAAACAATATTGATTTCACCAGCTTTTACTACACTGTGTGCAGCCCCTCAGTGCAAGTCTTTCTCTCTAGCAATTCCCCAACTGATACTGAGATGTATTTTCTAGAGAGAGAAGCCAGGAACCCTGGAACAGATTCAGCAGCCCTGGAGCCAGCAGGAAAGAGGGCATGCTCGTTCAGGAGCTTGGAAGGGGAAGGATTTTCTCACTGGTTGGTTGTTACAAGTTCAGGGCAGGGATGAGAAAACAATGCTGGTGACTAGGACAGCAGTGGGGCAGACCCAGATAATCACAAAGTCAAGAGAGATGGCTGGACACAGAAAATGAGGTGCCAGTACCCTTGGCGGGGTATTGGACAGATGACTTTTCACACAGCACAGCTCGAGACTGCTGCAGGGACTTGGCACAGGTTTGCCTGAACAAAACCAAAATCCCCGGACAAGAGTGAGCATGGAAGCAGAGAATGAGCCCTAAGAGCAGTGGAGGGAAAGGGAACATGGGTAAGATAATAATACAAGAAGAGAAAACAACAGAGGCATCAAGGGAGCAGATGCTGGCAGGGCGCTGGGCAGCTAACACAGCAAGCAGGATGCTCCACAGGAATCACAGAAGCATAGAACTGCTTGAGTTGGAAGAGACCTCTAAGATCATTGAGTCCAACCACTGACCTAACACCACCTTGGCCATTAAACCATGTCCCATAAGACCTGTTCTCTCTCTCAGGAGAAAGGGTGGGAGAGAAGGATATCAGATTCCATAGAACCACAGCTTCACAGAATTGTTTTGGTTGGAGAAGACTTCTTTGAGTCCAACCATCAAGCTAACACCACCAGGGCCATTAAACCATGTCCCATAAGACCTGTTCTCTCTTCAGGAGAAAGGGTGGGGGAGAAAGGTCAGATTTCACAGAATCATAGAATTACAGAATCAAGGAACCAGAGAATCACAGAATTGTTTTGGTTAGAAAAGACCTCTCCGAGTCCAACCATCAACCCAACACCGCCATGGCCATGTGCAGTAACACCAGCCAGAAGAAGACAGGCATGGTGGGAGGCTGCCCTTAACAAGAGCTGCAAACCTGTCCTCTGACTGGATCTACAAATAAGAATGGAATATCAGCTGGATATAGGCAGCAGAGTCAGGTTTAGAAATGATTAAAGTCTTGCATTTAAGAGAGATGGCAATGGGCAAAGGCATGCCAGGGAGTGAAAAAGGGGAAAGAAATCAGAGTGCAGTAACAGAGAGGAGATCCTGTGCCTGACTCAGCAAGGGAAACAGAAGTGGTTAGAGAGTAACAAATAAGATGTTTGGGTACTAATATTTCAGGTCCAGAAAAGAGAAGGTGGAGTTTTAATTGCTGGTGCCGAATGTGAAGCAGGAAGAACAGAAAATGCAATCAGGAGTAGAACAGAACTGTGCTCAGGTAAAACCAGCAGGGAGAATGATGGAGAAGAGCTGAATGTGAATATCACCAGTGGCGATGTGCTAAGAAGGTCCATCATCAATAACACAAAATCCACTCTGCAGCAGACTCTCAGTTCCTTTGCAGCAGCTTTCTCTCATTTCCTCCCAGAGATATTTTTCCCTGGCACTCAAAGGCCACAGTCCCTGGTGGAAAACAAGGTTTTCGGCTCCGAGACACGGGCAGCAGAACAAATGGGTCTAATAACAGCAGGGACCCAGCCACTGCTGGATGTCAGATCCTATCCATTTCTCTACCAAATGCTGGCTAAACAAGAGGGGTGTGGGATTCTTAGGCATGATGTGGGGAGTAGCAAAGATACCTGGGACACAGCAAGATTAAGAAAATCGGGAGTTGCAAGCCTGCTACTGCTTTTCTTTAAACTGAACAGAGAGCTCAGCAAAATGCCTGTAATGAAAGTTCAGGACTTCAAAGGGGCAGGTTTGATAAACGCAGAAGAAATCAGCTCATGAAATAATCAGCTGGCCTGGGGAGACAGCAGCTAGGCAGAACTGGGGGAGCTTGTGGAGCACTGCTATGGAAATGCAGCTGGAAAAGCAAAACAAGAGGACTGAATGCAAAATTCCTGCTCTAAACTGCAAGCTCAGCATCTGGGAATGCCAAAGAAGACAACCCCCTGAAATTACACAGAGCCACCTTGATATGACCATGAAAGACAAAGATGCTGATGAAGTGGATGATAGGACCATCACGGCATGGCTCAACTTGGAAGGGACCTCAGAGATCACCTCCCCCAACCTGTCAACCAGACTCAGCTGCTCAAGGGAGAAGGCAGCCACAGCCTCCCTGGGCAGCCTGTGCCAGACTCTCACCACCCTCACAATGAAGAACTTCTTCCTCAGCTCCACTCTAACCCTGCTCTGCCACAGCTTCAAACCATTCCCCCTTGTTCTGTCTCTAAACACCCTCAGGAAAAGTCACTCTGTAGCTTTCCTGGAGGATTCCTCCAGCTATTGGAAAGCAGCTCTGAGGTCTCCCTGGAGCCTTCTCTTCTCCAGGCTGCACACCCCCAGCTCTCTCAGCCTGTGCTCACAGCAGAGCTGCTCCAGCCCTTGGAGCATCTTTGTGCTTCTGCTAGCTACAGACCACTGCATTGCCCTTGCTCTGCAAAGAGCTCACTTGGAGCACTGAGCAAAGGTCTTCATGGCCCATACTGAAGGAAACTGGTTTCAAACAGATGCAAAGCTGAGTTACTGGGTGGGTCAAGAGAAGAGACAAGCTCTCCTAGAGGAGAAGAGGACCTGAGGAGCTTGGCTTGGTTATCCTTGCCCAGGGAGGTTGTGGATGCCTTCTCCCTGGGGGTGTTCAAGGCCAGGCTGGATGAGGCCTTGAGCAGCTGAGCCTAGTTGAGAGGTGTCCATGGTGGGGAATTTGGAGGAGATGAGCTCTGAGGTCCCTTCCAGCCTGAGCCACTCTGTGGCCTTCAGTAGACACAGACTGAAAGGAGCTGCAAGATTTGTCTATAAATACATTGCAGAGGAAGTAAAAGAGCTGCCCAAGCAAAATGCCAAAGTTGCCTCCAGAACAAGTGGATATAAAAGAGGCCACAATGAAAGTCAGGCTGAAGCTAGAAGAAGGCTTCTAGCCTGACTGCACTGAGGCTTTGGAACATATTTTTAATGACAGTAGTGAAGACAAAGAACTTGAGTGGGTTTTTGATCACTGTACAAATGGCATAGCAGGAGGAGGTTGCCTGGAACACTGAGAGAACGAATGCTAGGTTCAGGAAATCTTTTCCATTGCTAACTGAAATGAAAGTCGGTTGGCTGGGGCTCGGCATCGCTGCGCCGATGCCGTCTCGTAGCGGCTCTCTTGGTTACTTCGTGAGCTGCACTTCAGAGGCTGCTGAGCAGTCAAACCTTGCTGCTGAAAGACAGCGTGGTGTTGTTATGATCTCCAAACAATGAGGATCCTGCAGCCCCAGCCAGACACTGAAAGCCCTTCAAGTAAGTCACAGCACATTCATTAGGAGCGGAGATAACCATAACAAAACAAGAAAGGGAGGAATTCCCGAAGCAGTTACCAGCTCAGGCACCAGCTCAGGCACCAGCTCAGGCACCAGCTCAGGCACGCTGCACTTAGGTATTCTGGTCAAATTCCCCAAAGCCAATTCCAGATTCCAAGGGAAAATTCAGTGCAAATAACCTGATACCTATTCTTCATGCCCACTGGAATCTGATGGACAGCTGTGCTGAGAAAGAACTCCTCTGGTTTCAGCACATGGATCTGTGTGCTAGGTGATCTGCAGAGCTGGAGTAAGCCCCTGGATTTGCAGGGAGGGGGGCAAGAATGATAGGGGAAAGGGGACTCAGATTTAATGCAGGGCTGCAGTCTCGCAGGAATTTAAAGAACTGTTTGGTCAGGTTTTCTGGGAAACACCAACTCTGATGGCTTTGAAGTACTACTTCTCCACAGGGAAAAGCAGTTCCTCTCCTCTTCTAGGGCTACAGAAGGATTAAAAAGTGAGCTCAAAGGAGACTTCAATCTCAGAAACTAAATTCCTGTGACTCTTGAAGTCAAATAGATACCAGACACTAAAAACCACTCACAGGCTGAAATCACAGAATTACAGAATCACAAAGAATCATGGAGTCATAGAATGGGAGGGGCTGGATGGGACCTCTGGAGATCATCCAGTCCAACCCCCTGCCAGGGCAGGTCACACAGGAACACATCCAGGTGGGTCTGGAAAGTCTGCAGAGAAGGAGACTCCACAGCCTCTCTGGGTAACCTGTGCAGAGGGAGCAGTGCCCTCAGCTCTGAGGCACCCCTGAAACGAGCCTGAAGCTTTGAAATCATTTCATTTAACTGATGATAGGAAAAACCTTCTGTAGTCAGGACACTGGACTAGGAGCTAATAGCTCAGTTCCTGAATCTGCCATAAACTTCAGGGAAAGCATTCATTTTCTTGCTGAATTTATTAGCTGCAAAACAATTCTCACTGCTGCCCTTGCCTTACACACCGAGGCTCCCACACTGGAGATGCTGACTGGCAAGAATCACAGAAATGTTTCAGTTGCAAAAGGCCTCTTAGGCCATTAATCTAACACCACCATGGACCTTAAAGATCACCTGGTTCCAGCCCCCTGCTATGGGCAGGGACACCTCCCACCAGCCCAGCTTGCTCAAAGCCTCACCCAGCCTAGCCTTGAGCACCTCCAGGGAGGGGACATCCACAGCCTCCCTGGGCAGCCTGTGCCAGTGTCTCACCACCCTCACTGCAAAGAATATCAACCATATCAGACCTGTTATCAACTTGAAAGATCAAATCTCCAGCTTATAAATTAACTATAAGCAAATGAAAGGCAATGGAGTTATAACCACACTTCACAGGAGCAGTCACAAACCTTAGCATTGATAAGCCCTTAGGTCTCGAGTTCAGAGGTCCAACTCACTTATGCTGGTTTTAAATAAAAATAAAATGTACATTTTAACTTAATATCCAATAGAACACACAGAGAACACACTCTGCAATTATATTTTAAGCTGTCTCTCTAAAAACATTAGTTTTATTTCACTTCAGTATCTCCCAACATAAGGGAACTGGGTAAAAAGCAAAGATCTCTGCTGAGTGTGAGCAGAAAACTCCTCACAAAACAAGAGAGAGTTGTCACATTTGCCCAAGAGTTGACTTGGTTTAGTCCATATTTTTTAATCAGAGGCCTTATTACAACCTGTAGGGCAACACAGAAACCCTTTTTACCTCCCACAGCTTCACAGATTGGCTTGGAAGGGACCCTCAAAGGTCATCTTGTCCAAGCCCCTGCAGGCAGCAGGGACACCTCCAGCTAGAGCAGGCTGCCCAGGAACACAGCAAGCCTTCAAGGACAGGACCTCAACCTCATCCCTGTGACTTGTTCCAGTGCCTCACCGTTGTGCAGAACTTCCTCCTGATGTCCAGCCTGAACCTCTCCCATGCTCCAGTTTGAAACCCATGCCTCTCATCCCAACAAACTTTCTTCTTCACTTAAACCCCACCCCCACTCTCCCCCAGCAGCTATGGACTAATAAGCACTGCTTAATATGAGACAGGATAACATTCTGGTCTGCAGACAGCACAGTTTTATTATCTTCTTCCTAAGTGCCAAGAAATTCGAGGAAGAGAAGCAGCAGAAGAGCAGACTGAGGAGCTCTTTTGAGAGCTCTGGAGGGCTGCCCACGCCGAGCAGCTTCCACACCACGGCATGTGTGCCTTAGCCTCTGCTCCTGCTGACCCACGCCGAGGAATCCCACGCAGAAAAGAAACAATCGATGTGGGAAGCTGTGCCAGCCAGAAGGCAGCAGCCACTCACAGTTAGCACTGCTGGGGGCTCTTTTACACGGCAGAGCCAGCCAGCCAAAAATTGCCCTTCTGTGGGTGAAGCTGGCTGGCGGTGCACTGCACAGCGACAAAAGGGAACGCTGGGAGGCTCTGAGCAGGGCTGTGTGTAAATGACACCAGCAGGCACCCTCAGGCGGCCCGGTGCCGCTGGTCCTTATCAGAAGGATTTGTCAGGCTAGAACAGTCTCATTTCATGGCTTTACAGAGCCAGTTCTAAAAGCAAAAAAGGCTCACTGGTCTCCTGAGCCCAGGAGGAGCCCTGGGGATTGAAGAGAGGAAGGCCAAAGAGAAAAGCTCTCAGCAGAGCTGGAATTAGTCTTTGGGCTTGAAGGTGATGTTTTTATTGCATGGCCAGTACAGAGTGCAGGCTGTTCGCTCCCCTGCAGGACAGCCAGGCTCGGGGAACCCGAGTGCATCAAACACACCTGAAGGGGAAGGCAGGTAAGAAGTTACAGCAGTCACAACCTCCAGATTTCAAGAAGCACAGTCTCAGATTAAGGGAGAGAAAAATCCACACCAAGATACAAACTCATGAGGAAAGGCTGAGGAGCTGGGATTGTTCAGCCTTCAGGAGAGAAGGCTTAAGGGGGACCTTATTGCCACAGTCCAGGGCATAAAGAGGGGCTCCCAGGAGGATGGAGATCCTCTTTGTACAAGGAGTCCCACAGAGAAGACAAGAGGTGATGGGGACAAGTGACTGCTGGGGAGCTCCCCACAGGACTCCAGAAGCAAATGTTCCCCATGAGCACAGTCAGGCACTGGAATCGTCTCCCAAGGGCGGTGGGCGAGCCCTCTCCATTGGGTAGCTCCAGGACTCAGCTGGACAGCATGCTGGGCCAGCTCATTTAACTCCACCATCAGCTAGAAAGGTTGGACCAGGGGATCCTTGGGGTCCCTTCCCACCTGGCATTCCGTGAAGCCCCCAGGCCCCAGCCAGCAGAAAGAGCACAAAGAGTACCTACTGCTATGGGCAGGACCTGTTCTTGCAGCAACCCCTTGGCCTCCCAGCCACTGAACTGAACAGGGAAAAGGCTGCTGAGACAGCTGGGCCTTGCTCTGCTTTCATATGCCCATCTGTAGACTATTTCTGTGTTCATGTTTTCCCAAGGCCTGCTCAAGCAAAGTAAAAACAACCTGGCCACCCAAAATGCTGTCCCAAAGAGTCAACAACCAGCCTGGGTTAGAAGAACTCAGCCATACTCTGGCCAAGGCTGCCAACCCCGAGCAGCTTGCACACCAGCATGACAAAACAAAAGAACAATCTGGCCATGGCAGGGCCAGGAGAGGAAGTTTACTTTGCAGATTTTTGACAGAGCAGCCAATTTGCCTGTCAAAGTTTGTTTCCAGAATGGGCAGGGGTCTGCCTGGCCACAAGCGAGAATGCTTTGCAGGATTGGAGGACCTTTGCGACAGGAAAATGAAACAAGGAGCTCTAAAAACTGCTACAAGTCAGAGCAGCACAGAACAAATTCCTCCTTTTTTCTCTCCCAGCACTCCTCAACATTATTTCATCTAATAAGCAAACTGAACCTGTTGATGAAACGGATGCAGAGCTCTCCCTCCTACATAAAACCCAGAGAGGAAGACAGTCAGGGCAGTGATTAATCTACCACAGCATCAGCTTTGTCTCCCTTTGCTTATAAGGCAGTAACAGCTGTCCCTGAAGAAGAGTCCTTTGATGTCCTTGATCCTGGGGAATCTCTGGAGCACCATGAGCATCCCACTTCAGCCTAGATCCCATGAACTACCAATTTCACAACCAAAGCCTCAGCTGTGAGCAGGACTCCAGGGGAGCTGCACCTGCCCTGCCTTGGCAGCAGGACTCTCAGTGGCACAGCTACTGCTAATTTATTTTTTTTTTTCCTAAGCTGTATGGCACCAGAGGTGGGACTGAGACCCAGAACATATCATAGAGGACAATCCTCTTCCCTTCTGCCCAGTTTCTGCACCCACCATGTGAATCTGAGATCCTTTGGGCCTACCCAGGAACTGAGAGAGGATACAGCTCACTCTTTGATATTCTCCCTGCCTTTACATAGTGATAAAAAAATCAATGGCCAGAGGAAAAGCCTGCATCTATCAGCATGTCCTGTACCTCCAGAAGAACAAAGGTCCTGAAAATCTCCCGTGCTAGGCAGAGCAGAGGCAAAGGCAGAAGAGCTTGCTGGTGACAGAGCATGCAGTGAATGTTTGCTTTTCCTTCCCCCTTGCAGGCAAAGTCTCAATTCAAGGAATTTGACTTTATTGCCAATTAACACAAAGTTTTAATTACTGATTCAGATCTTGAGAAGGGAAAAAAAAAACCCAACACCAAAACAAAACACAAACCCCAAAGATATGAACTTCTCCCTCTTCCCAGCCTCCATTTCCCTTGTTTTCCCCAAGAGCCATGCTTGATCTGTGGGAAGGACAGGCAGCTGGCGTCAGGCAGCTGTTCCTTCCCACTGTGCCTCTCTCATTCCTTCTCCTCCACATCTCTTGCTCTCCCCTGCCCCTCTGAAGGACCAGCAGCGGGTCCCCAGTGATGATCCCCTTCCAGATGTCTTCTCCTGCTCGCTGCTGGTGGCTGCTCTTCCCCAGCTCAAGCAGATCAGGCAGCCCAGGCTGCTGAGCGACCGGCAGCAGCCCCGCAGCCCTCTCTGCCCGAACCCCACAACTTACACCCCAGCCTCTCACTGCCAACAAAACCCAGGAGCCAGGGCTGCTCTCCTTTCAAAATTCACACTGTGAACCCTTTTTTGAACCAGGCAAAGGAGGAAAAGAAACAGCGAGGAGGCCGAAAGAGGCATCTCCTCCAGCTGCGGCAGCAGGGCTGCTACCAAGCCCAGGGCTGACATCAGCCGGGCTGGGATCTCGCGAGCAAATGCTTCTACTTTCAGGGCTTTCTCCTATTTATTTTTTTCCCCTTCCCCTCCAGACAAAATCAGTTTTTTAGCCACAAAATGCAGTGGCCCAGGTGGGTGTCTCTGGTTTTGTTTTTCCAGCAGGAGTTAAACCCACTGGCAGGGTTCGGGAAGGGGCAGGCGTTGTTGCATCTGCCGGGGTTGCAGCTGGCCCGGCCACACCGGCGGCAGTTGGGAAGTTTGTGCCAGTAAAGCTTTTTCAGGGTAAGGCTCCAGAAGTGAGAGCTGTAAATATTTATCTAGCTTTTCTTTTTCTTGTCTTTTTTTTTTTTCCCTCTTCTTTATTTTTCTCTGCTTAAAAAATCCTGACTGCACAGGACTGCTAGATGCTGGTGCATGCACTGGAGGGACGGGAGAAGGGGAGGAGATTGAAGGCCCACGAAGGTTGTCTGCTAAGCTCCTTCTAAGGTAAATTTTCTGTAGTCTGCTAGCAAGAAATCATCCGCTGGAGAGAGAAGCACGCACTGGCGTGTTTTGTTTTCTCAGAGAAGTGTGGAATTTGAAGCCAGATCCTTTGGCTTATCTGTTGTAAACCATGGCTGCTTCTAAGCGCCACACCACTCAGTATTTCCTAGAGAAGGGATTCTGAGAAAAAAGAAAGAGCCCCAGTTCCCTAGAAGCATTAAATTAACGCAAGGGATCTGTAAACGAAACAGCAGAGGTTTGAAAGCCTTACCCTTTACTGTTTCCTGCTTTCTTGGAAAAATCTCAGTATTAAAACAGATTGGATTACATTACAGGGCTAGTTGCTGCTGAAGAATTTATTTTGGGGTTATAAAACACAATGTTTGCTGGTTTTCTAATTCGATTTGGTTTTACCTTCGTTATGTCACACCGTTACCAAGGCTTCCTGTGAGAAAATGCAGGTTGTTATTGCCTGCAAACTGCCTCAATTATCATCCGCTCCGACTTCGCAAAGCAACTGCGAGCGGGGGGGGGGCGGGGGCGAAATAGTCTGGGGTAAAGTATAATGCTGACCTAAAGATGTGTGTCATCGTTTCAAATCCATTTACAGCTTTCACTTTGGGCTTATAAAAACAAATTACGGTTAGAAACTGTGTCCCAAAAGCAAAGCAAAAAGAGAAGGCAGTTTAAAAGGTTAGCACATCTCTGAATTAAAGCAAACACTGACCATAACACCACCAGCCAGCTTACGTCCTCTGAATTAGCAAATGTAAACAAGGCAGCTTGGAAACTTGACTGTCTTTTTTTATTATTACTTTTCTTCATGGGGCTTGTGCCTTTTGTAAGGGAAGTTTTCAGCCAGAACACCACCACCAAGCAGCCTCTCGTGGGCTCGGAATCATTGCACCACAAAAGGGCTGACTGCAACTCCAGCCCCTCAGTCCTGCCATAAGGAAGACTCACGTTCAACACAGTGGGAATTTTTATGCCTTTGTTTTGCTTTGCTTTTGGTTTTTTGTGGTGGTTTTTTTTCATTACCAGGTGACAGCCACAGGATCAAACTTCCTGGGGTAGGTTAAAGAGGGAAAAAAAAAATGAATCTAAAGCGAATTTTTCTCTTGACGGCTTAAATGCTTTTTAAGGAGGCAAAGTGAACATTTCTTTGTCGCTCCCAAATGACATCAAAAGACTGGGGGGGGGGGGGGAGTGGAAACAAACAAAAAGAACCCCATCCAAACCAACCCAGAAGATTCTTGGTAGCAATATATTTAGCACCTTTCTTGGAATGTAATTGTTACTGGAAACTTTCAGGGGGTGTATCCATATGCCTTAACCACTCTGGTACAGGCAACTCCGGTCTCTGAACTCATAAAAAGAAAGCATTACACAATATTCTAACTACCTCAGGAGGCCCTGAGAATAATCATAAAATCACAGCCTTCCACAACAATTCCAAAGATAAAGGGGGATAATTAATTTTCAGCTGGGAAGAAGGAACAAAATAACGAAGGCGAGAGGCTGCTGCACATGTTGCTGCCATTACAATCTCCCTGCCTGCTGCAGGGATGCTTTGCACGCAGCGTGGAAGGGCAGAATTAACAGAGAAGTGGCAGGCCCAGGCTAGCAGTGGGCTCTGCCCTGCCACATTTATAGATACATGTAAAAATGTGATTTAACTGTGGGTTGGTTTTAGGGGTTTTTTTCCTCAAGTGTTTATGGATTATGTGAAAAATGGGGGGGGGGAAGTTACTGTGAAAAGAAGTAATACAGGTCAGGATCAGGATTTTTTTCCTGTCATCTTTTAGTAGCTGCTTGGTTTAATCTTCCTACTGCCACCTGTATGCTAAAGCAGTGAAGTTTTAATGAAGAACATTTAATGCTTGTAATCAATATTCCTCCTTGAAATGGCCCAGCACAGCACTATAGGATTTGGGGCAAAAGGGAATCATGTGAATTAAAATCTACATCACTGCCCAGCCTGCTGAATTAAAATCTACAGCCACTGCCCAGCCTGCTGAATTAAAATCTACATCACTGCCCAGGCTGCTGAATTAAAATCTACATCACTGCCCAGGCTGCTGAATTAAAATCTACAGGCACTGCCCAGCCTGCTGAATTAAAATCTACATCACTGCCCAGCCTGCTGAATTAAAATCTACATCACTGCCCAGCCTGCTGAATTAAAATCTACATCACTGCCCAGCCTGCTGAATTAAAATCTACAGCCACTGCCCAGCCTGCTGAATTAAAATCTACAGCCACTGCCCAGCCTGTGTGAATTAAAATCCACAGCCACTGCCCAGCCTGGTGAATTAAAATCCACAGCCACTGCCCAGCCTGCTGAATTAAAATCTACAGCCACTGCCCAGGCTGCTGAATTAAAATCTACAGCCACTGCCCAGCCTGTGTGAATTAAAATCTATAGCCACTGCCCAGCCTGCTGAATTAAAATCTACAGCCACTGCCCAGGCTGCTGAATTAAAATCTACAGCCACTGCCCAGCCTGCTGAATTAAAATCTACAGCCACTGCCCAGCCTGCTGAATTAAAATCTACATCACTGCCCAGCCTGTGTGAATTAAAATCCACAGCCACTGCCCAGCCTGCCTGCTTGTCCCTGAGTGTCTGTAAGCAGTTTTGTTTCAAGGCAAGAAAGCAACAGGACAGCCCCTCAAAATCACCTCCTCTTCAGCAAATATTTTGACCACCACCTTTATGTTTAGGGAAGACAGCCATCAACCCACAAGGAGGCTGTGGAGATGTGTTTAAGCTGGGCATGGAAATGAAAATCACAAATGATCTGAGCTAATGAAAATGCCAGGAGAGCCCTGCAGCTTTCTCCAGTATTCACCCTGCTTCCTTTTTACCTGAGGTCGTTTCTACTACCACGAACAGGAAATACAGACATCATACTCCCAGAGTTATTACAATATTAAACAGAAGGTAAAATCCTCTGCATTTCAAACTGAAACACTGAGATTCTTTTATTATACCCCCCCCCAAAAAAAAAGAAGTTAAATACAAAAATAATGACTTAGACTTGCCTGAAATTTGCAGGTGACTTAAAATTACTTGAAAAATAAAAGAAGAAATTCAGCTACTATTCACCCAAATTAATGTCTTAGTTTTCAGTTCAAATAGCAGTGAGGCCAGTAGCTGAAATAATCTCTAGGATGTGATTTTTGTTTAAAGCTCAGGCCCAGAATTACAGCAATTTTGACAGCAGAAGGAATATAATTATGGCTCAGACAGAAGCCTTTCTGTCTCCCAGTTCACATCTATCTATTAAGTTAGCAAAAGTTATAAAGGTATTTGCTGAAGGAAAACCCAGCTATTTTAATTTTTGTTGTTCCATATGCAGTATTCTTGAGCTCTTAATGCTTTCAGAATGGTTTTCTTTTTACCTCATCTCCTCTGGAGCACATTTAACCATCAGATTTCTCTGAGTGCTGCCACTGCCGGCCTCGGGATAGGAGGGCTGCTCCTTATTGGAACAATTAAGCCCCAACTATGTAAATATTAATGGACTCAAAAAAATGTCCTTAGCTGTCACAACCAATAAATAGCCATTCCTGAGTGTTTTGAGAGGGAGTTCATGTTCGGTCTAGGTCCTCTTAATTCAGGCACAAACATACCCAAGGCAGTGCAAGTCAAGCAGAAAGGAAACAGTCTGAATTCTTCCCTCTCTTCTACCACACGATCCCTACCAACTTCCAGGAAACTTCACATTGCAGGAAAATTCAGCCCACTGCACACTGAATTTTTCTGGAAATGAAACCTTTAAACTCCTGGTAAGTTTCTCCATCCATTTTTTCTCTCTCTCTGGCTGGGTTATTTCCAGACATCCACATACATCCGACTCCCTCCAGAAGCTTCCCTATTGATCACACGTTGTGCGATAGCCATCGAGTGCTAAAGCTACCCACAGCCAACAGCAAGAACAAAACTCTTTGCAGAGCAGATTTTTTTCCTTAGGCTCTTGTAATGTTTGCAGAACATTTCATATTTATAACCACCACCAACAGAAAAAAAATTATCCTACCAGCAGATCTCTGCAAAAAATACCTAAGACTCGGTACAGGCCTGCAGAATGAATGTAATTAATGGCTCCAATATCAGCTATTCCATAGAAGTAGGCTCATTGGGAGACTATGATAACACTGTTTTAAAGAGGCTGTGCTAGCAAATAGGCTTTAAGAATATACAGAACATATTTATCATGAAAATGATATGCTTGGAGGAACATACTCCTGATTGCAGTGTGGAGGAGAGCACAACAAAACAAATATTTGCCTTGATGAGGGGGAGGGACAGAATTAGAAAAGCAAACTCACTCAGTTTGAAATATTTAAACAATTTGGTGAGCTTCCTACTCTAAATCCTACTCAATGGGGGAAAGGGGGGGGAAACAGCTACAAAAAAGCCACTACAGGTTGATAACAAAATCAGAGGCAGTGCTGTAAGTCGTAGCCTTGGGTGCAAAGGAATAAACTGCTTCACCTGGGACAAGTTCTTAGTTGATGGTCCACTGCTTTAGCTGCTTTCAGTGGGACTGTGACAATTTAAACCAGCTGAAGGACTACCCCACCATTTTTGTTGTTCAAACAATTCAATATGATCCCTGCTTCAGAAAGAAAATTAAAGCAAACACCCACCCCACAGCACACCCAAAAAAAGAGGGCAGGATTTCTACTCGGATGAATACCACCACCTGACTGGGTGTTTTCATTATTTCTCAACCAGGCAGAACTCTACAAGTCAATAATAATATCACATTGGAGATGTGGGACCAAAGTCAATAGGACCCAGTAAATGCAGTTATGGGAAACAGCTCTGAATGGTTTTAATTATATTTTCCTAGAAAGGCTTATAGAATGTTATTGATATTTGACCTGGATCGTTCTGTTTTCTATTACAAAGTACATAATATCAATACAGCACCATATATGTCTGCATTCAGCACTCCTTAACCCTTTGCAGCCTGAGAGGCAGGTGAACAGAGAGATTGGATTGGATTGGATTGGATTGGATTTCTAAGCTGAGAAAAGCAAGATGCCATCAAGCCTGTCACCTGCCAGAAAGCATTAAACCTCCAAGTGAGGGAAGCGATGCGATCTGAAGCACCACCACACTTCAGCAGGCTGGGGAAAGAGAGCAGGCTGTTCGTTTTGGGGGGGTTATTTGTATGTTAACTGCATTAGACATCTTTGCTTTTGCAGTTGCCTCCTCCTTTTTTTCTCCTCAAGCCTGCTGGTGTGCCTGGTCTCCCTTGGAAGCCTCTGCTGTCAATCACTTCCCAATGTGCACATTCCAGCTGATTGAATCTCTTATTGAATTAGATACCCTGGTGCTGAAAAACAGGGGGAAAAAAGGAAAGAAAAAAGGAGGGGGATGGGGGAGAAAGGCAGCCATAGACTATGAACAGTATGAACAGAGGAATCCAGTTTCTTGGAACTATAAATTTCAAATCCATCTGGCCTGGGAGGGGGGACAATAAAAATATACAGCAAGTGATTAAGAAATGCTCCACGATACCCACTGCAGCTAGTTACGGCAGGTCCTGTGGGTCCAGCAGCCCTCTGCTTTCAGACCACAGCTGAGCAGCTCCAGCAGATGCATAAATGCATATCATTGCCTCCAGTGAACAGAAGGGAAAGCAGAGCAGCAGCCACTTGTCCAAGGGCACTCTTCAAATTAGCACTAGAAGTGGGAATAGAATTCCCCAATCACTCTGCTCTCCTGGTTTGGGCACCGGTGAGAGGATTGCAGCCCAGCAGACCAAAGAGGCAGGCCCACAAAAAGCAGCAGTTTGGTGTCACAGGAAAAATTGTTTCAAGGCAGGAGCAGCGGGACAAGGCTGACAGCAGCTCAACAACATCCATTTGGCTGCCCTCAGAGCACCCACCTGAAGTGGGAGTGCTGCTGAGCCTCGAAGGGAAGCGGGGCGTTTTTGGGAGGCCTGGGCCTGATCAGCAAAGCAGCTCAGGGGAAGAAAGCAAAAGTGGAGGCTGTAACACAGTGCAGCCAACGGTAACCAGCCCACCACAAACACTCTGCATTTTGTACAGGGACTTGGAGATGCTGACCTGCAGGAGCCAGGATACAGCTCTCCATGCTGATCCAGCCAGGTTGGAAGTGGAAAGGAGCTGCACAGCACTCGAAGTGATGAGAGAAACAAGCAGGGATAGCGAGGTTCAGATGCATGCACTATTGGTAGGATGCAGAAAATTAGAGCTCCAGCTTGACAGCAAATAAAGGCTAGAAAGCCACAGGGGGGGATGATGGAAGGGGCCAGGGGAGCTGTTTCAATATCCTGGCATGCTGCTCAGAATGATGATCTTTGAAAGCCATTTAAAAGGAGAAGCTCCAGCAAAGAGGCAGCAAACATAAAAGATTAAAGAAGAAAACAAGCTCAGTGCTCTGCTGGGCTGTGCTCTGCTGGGCTGTGCTCTGCTGGGCTGTGCTCTGCACTGCCACAGCATCAAACTGAAACCAAGGGGGCACCAATGCACACAGCAAATTTTCTTCTTGTTTCCTCTTTTTGTTTGTTTTAAATGCCAAGCCCGAGTTTCCTTGTGCTCCACGACCTTCAATGCAGTCATTAACCCCAAGAGGGCAGGGAAGGAATTGTGGAGGGCAGAAGCCTTATGTGTAACTCAACAATATGGGAATGCCTTCATGTTTCTCAAGAAGCTCTGCAAGTAGGCAGCCTGATATTATTTGGATGGATGGCACATCTGGGAGTGGTTGGGAGAAGCCATCCACTGCTAATGTAAGCAAAAGGCTCTCAGGGTTGGGTTGTTTTGATGTTTGAGGAGGAAGTCTTTGGAGAGAACATAGACAGTGATCATAAGGGCAGGGAGTAAATCCAGCACTCTTAAAGGGGGAAGGGACCCTTACCACCCTCAAACTATGGCAGGATCAGGCTTTGGAAGTGTGAGATAAGGAACATCTGGGTGATGAAGAAAGGATGACAGACCTTGGGCTGCTTGGCCTGGAGAAGAGAAGGCTGAGAGGGGATCTGAGCAATGCTTACAAATATCTGAGGGGTGGGGGGGCAAGAAGCAGGGATCAGGCTCTTGTCACTGGTGCCCAGTGGTAGAACAAGGGGCAATGGACACAAACTGGAACCCAGGAAGTTCCACCCCAACATGAGGAGAAACCTTTTCCTTGTGAGGGTGCTGGAGCCCTGAAGGAGGCTGCCCAGAGAGGTTGTGGAATCTCCTCATAGGGAGACTTTCCAAACCCCTCTGGATGTGTTCCTGGGTGATCTGCCCTGGGTGATCCTTCTCTGGCAGGGGGGTTGGAGTGGATGCTATTCAGAAGCCCCTTCCAAGCCCTACCACTCTGTGCTTCTGTGATTACATGAACCTGGAGTGGGGATGGCTATCTAACTGCATTTTCTCTATCTCGAGTACACGTCATGCCTTCTTTTGAGTGACTGCCTTTTGCCTCTGCACCTGAGGTGATTCATTTCACTGTTCCAGACATGGCACACATGGCCTCCTCTGATGAGGGAACTGGGGTTGTTAAGTCTGGAGAAGAGGAGGCTGAGGGAGACCTCATTGCTCTCTACAGCTCCCTGAGAGGAGGTTGCAGCGAGGTGGGGTTGGTCTCTTCTCACTAGTCTCAGGTGATAGAAAGAGAGGAAATGGCCTGAAATTGTGCCAGGGGAGGGTGAGGCTGGAGAAGAGGAAAAATTTCTTTGCTGCAAGCGTGGTCAGGGACTGGCAGAGGCTGCCCAGGGAGGTGGTGGAGTCCCCATCCCTGGAGGCATTCCATAAACCTGCGGCCATGGCACCTGGGGCCATGGTGGGGTTGGCTTGGTGGTTGGACTGGATGATCTTTAAGGTCCCTTCCAACTCAAGCCATTCTGTGACTCCATGAGCCTACTTGGGCCAAAACCTCTGGTGGCCACTGCTTGACCTGTGTTGTGATTTTTTTTCCCTCATAGCCGAACAGAATCTCCCTTGCTACAGCTGGTGGCTGCCACTCCTTTGCCTTTTGCTGTGCACCTGTTGGAAGAGTCTTACTCTACCTTTTCTGAGTCAGCTTGGCCTTCTCCAAGAACAAACTCTACTCTCTCAGCCTTGTAGTGTACTTCATGTTAAGCTAAGCACTTCAGAGGTGCTCCACAACACTCTGGTTTCTCAGTCTCTCTTGTGCTGGTGGCATAAAGCTAGAGACAGTATTTTAAATACACCCTCCTAGCACCAAGCACAGCTTCCCTCAGCCTGCTGCCTTTGCTCTTGCTGCTGCAGTCCTGGGTGTGGTTAATCTTCACCAGGTTCTTTCTGTCTAGCAAGACATGCAGCTTGCTTTCTGCAGAGCTGCAACTGGTCAGTGCCCACCTTGTGCTCTTCTGCAGGAATTTTCTAGCCCAGCTGCAGGATTTACACTTACTTCTGCTGAACATCATGAGGTTCTTGCTGGCTGAGGTGGCTCTGAGAAGCAGTCCTGCTCTCCTGGGTCAAATGATTCCCAAGGTCTGTTCTCATCCTGCCTTCCTGCGTTACTTCAGATCTGAGAACACAAACTGACAAGTGTGCACAGTGAATTCACCTACAACCTTCCTCAAGATCCAGCCCCTCTCAGCACCCAGGTGACTAACAAAGAGCTTCAACAGGCTCCAGGTCCTTCTTGTGCTGGGGGCCCCAGCACTGGAGGCAGCACTCCAGGTGGGGTCTGAGGAGAGCAGGGGAGAGGGGGAGAATCCCCTGAGAGATGTCAGCAGCATAAGCACAGCTGCTTACTAAGGTGGCAAACAAAACCCAAAACAAATTGCAGGAGAAAAAAAAATTTAAATCTCAGGTTTCTCCCCAAAATAAAGCCAGACCCCCCCGAGAATGCTCTGCAGGCCTCGGGGGGTGGGTTGATTGTCCATGCTGTTAGCAGTGAGCGTGTGCACAAACCTCTAAGCCAGCCTGCACAGAGCTCTGCGGGCAGGCACCAAGCCAGGGCTGCAAATGTAGCACTCGACTTGCAGGGCAGATGGGAGTGTGGAAAAGACTTGGGGAAATTCGAGGATGCCTGTGGATCTCTCCAGAAACAGATTCCTATAGCCTCCAGGCACCGGGATGTGGCACAAGGGCATTCCTTCACCTCCAGGTCAAGCCAGTGTGGCCAAGGCTGCTAAGCCCATCCCTTTCCTTCAGACAATCGTGGGAGGAAACTCCTCCTTCTGCCACTGGACTGTACCAGAGAGGGGAGGGAAAGAGAAGAAAGAGGGGAAAAAAACAACAACAAAACCCCCCCACTGTCTTCTGTCCACCATTTTAGAGACAGAAGGAATTCCCCAGCTGCTCTCCTGTCTGACACCCAAGCGGGAAAGGCGAGAGACGAGGCTGTTTCCTCACTGCGTTAGACATGGGAGGCAGCAGGATAGGAAGAGGGCAGGAAGCAGCCAATAAAAGGTAAGAAGAGATGAAACTTCCCCATGTCCTAAAGCATTTGAATCCCCCCTCTTAGAAACCTCCAAGCCAGCTGTGGAAAAGGGACGTGGGGGAAGCTGTGGGGGAGGGCAGGATGGCTGCTGGCTCTCTCCATCTTTCGCTCTGTCCCGCATTCGCACGCTCCATCCCGAGCCTTACACAACACCAAGCTTTATATAGCTATATGACACAACACGCTCCCCACATGCCCGGGGAAGGGAGAAAGAACAACCCCAACCACACTGAAATATGTTCAAATCCAAAAAAAACCAACCAAAAAGACCCCCCAACCAAACTCTCCCAAGTCTCACAGGACCTTGATGCAGGCTGCTGACAAGGCACCATAACAACAACAGAACATCAGGCAGCAGGAAGTTGCCCTTGCCAAGACAACTCCATGCCCCAAACTCTCTCACACTTGCCAGGCAGCCACGGCTGCTGCAGGATTCCTTTGGCAGAGGCAAAGGCAAAGGCTGCCATCCCAGCCTCTTCTCTTTCTCAACCTTGGGGATTGCATCTGGGGTGGAGAAAGCAGCAGCACTACAAAGAGGTGCAGTACCAACGCTTCTACAAGCAAACCATTGGCTAGCAGCAGGGGCAGCAATCAAACCCTTGGGCAGAGCAATTCCCGAGTGGGGAGAGATGACAAAGGCATCTTGATAAACAAATGCTGCTGGAGCTTATAGATTGATTTTATTATTATTAGCTGGTGCAAAGAAATACTGGGTAGCAGTTAGCTGTTCCTAGAAAGAGTGGAACTCTGGTGCCAACAGCTGCAGTTTCTCCTAAGAATTCTAATACTCTACTGAAGATTTATGGGCCTGACAAAGGCAAAAACTTATTCAAACTGGGGCAGAAAGAAAGGGAATTTTTCTTTTTTTTCACACCAACAAAACAGATTATTTTTGTTAACTCTTCCTACAGCAGAAGTTTTGATCTGCAAAAGCAGGAACTGCAGCTGTGGTTGGTGTTTATAATGGTTTAAGTCTCGGGGTGGTGTCTATAATGATTTAAGTCTTGGGGTGGTGTTTATAATGGTCTAAGTCGTGCAGTGCCCCTCTGCAGAGTGTTTTTATCACACAGAATCACAGAAGGCCATGCTGGAAGGGACCCCAGGATGACCTGGTCCAACCTTTCTAGGTGCTGGTGTAGTTAAATGAGCTGGCCCAGCACCCTGTCACTCTGTCACTTTGAAATCAGTCAAGCTCAGAACTATTTACCTCCCAAAGCACAAGACTTTACATTCCCTTCTTGAGATTCTGGACTTTACAATGATGCTTTGCCTACCTTAAGAAAAGGTTTCCTCAGAGCTGTGGCCATCTGACAAATAAGAGAGGAGAAAGGTGACTCCAGGCAAAAGGAATGTCCTGTGCATAAAGTGAGCAAGCAAGGGGAAGGAATCCTGTAGAATCATAGAACTGGGTCAGCTGGAAGAGACCTTTAAGGTCAAGTCCAACCTTCAAATCAAGACCACCATGGCCATTAAACCATGTCCCACACATTTCTTGAACACCTCCAGGGATGGTGACTCCACCTTGGATATCTTCTGCAATTCTACAGATGCAGGTGGCCCTACCTGCCTGCACATCACTCTCCTGCTTCCTTGTGCTCTGCAGGATTAGGGCCTTCTGTGTTCCATGGAACTACAGCAGAGAACTTCTCTTTTTAAGACAGCAATAAAACTCAGGATATCACAGGTCTTAAAGTTCATTTGCTTGCAAGCAGGGCTGATTCTGGGGCCAATTTATTGTTACACTCTAAGCTGCTCCATGACCATTTCACCCAGTTACACAACCTGGGGATCAATAAATCCATGGCCCACAGGCTCCTGGTGAGTCAGTGGCAGTCTCTCATTTAGGCCTGACTTTGGCTTCCATTTCAAAGCTGTTCCATGCAACAGATGATATTGACACTGCACAACCAAAAAGGGTTTTATTTCTGTCCTGAAGTGCTGTTTGGTTGGTTCTGTTGGCCTGGGTTCTTTTTGTTTTGTTGGGACTTTGGTTGGTTTGGGATTTTCTGGGTTTGGCTTTTTTACTAAGGGAAGCAAATAAATGAAATGCTTAAGAATCATAGTGGTGATTTCTTTTTGTTCTCTTTGACTGGGAACCAACAAACTCAGCTGAAGCAAGGCTAGGAAGCTTATCTCTTTGAAGAACATGCACCATAGAACTGTTGAGGTTGGACCCTTGGGATCACCAAGACCAGCCTCTCAGCCCCACTGGTACAGAGGCCAGGGGCACTCTCCCCTCTCCAGATATTCACCTTTGTGCCCCATAGAGACTGTGACCATTTGCTCTCAGCTTTCCCTTCCCAAATCAGACACAAAGCTTTGCCTCATCCTTCTTCTTGGAAGGCACATCCAAGCCAGTCTGATTTCCTTTCCTCCTGGTCCTTTCCCTGCTCTTGGCACCGCAGCGTGGGGGAGCTTCCTGGCGCCTTGCGCTGTCCCAATTCCCACCAAACCGAGCTGAGTTTGTGCTGTTTGTGCACGAGCTCTCGAGGAGGACCATCACCCAAAGGCCTGCACAGAAAAACCCCTGTGCATGTGCCACAGTTTCTGACATTCAGAGGGAAAAAGCCCTAACAGTCTGCTTTTACTGAGCTTACAAAGCCAGTGAGAAGTGAAAGGCTATAAAATACAATCATCATGGATTCACAGGATGGGTTGGGTTGGAAGGGACCTTAAAGATCATCCAGTTCAAATCCCCTGCCATGGGCAGGGACACCTCCCACCAGCCCAGGCTGCTCAAGGCCTCATCCAGCCTGGCCCTGAACCCCTCCAGGGAAGCTTCAAGGAAAACTTGCAGGCAGAAGACTTCCACAAGTATGGATGATTCAAAGGGGGGAAAAAGAAAGCAAGACTTTAAAATCTGAGGCCATGCTATTGACCTACATTCAGAGAGTTTCAAGGTGTAAACAAAGGCAGTGTGCAAGTGGCAGCCTTTCTGCACTCCAACTGGACTCCTTCAAGGACGCTGTCACAGCCGAATCATCGCCTGCTTCCAGAGAGGCAGAAGTGAAGCTCCCTAGCATGGCACTGAAGAACACATTTCACTGAAAGTGTGCTTATGGGTTTCTTGGTGCCAATGGCTTTTTCCATGCTTAGGGCCAAGAACATGCTGGAGCACTCTGCTGAGACAAAAGCCTGCAAGTTTCTTGTTTAGAATGCAAAGTGAGGCTCTTCATCCCAACCCACATCTCCTTGCATGTAAGCAGCACAGATGATGCTGCTTACAGTTTCCAGTTCATTCCAGGGTGCACTCAGCATTTATTAGGGCACAGATGGTGCTCTCTGCCTTTGGCACCTAAAGAACATCCCTAAATATTCAAACAGACTTGGCTATCTGCCTCTTGATCCTGCTCTTAGGCTCTGTATCGCCACAGCAAGAACGACAGTAACCTTTGATCTCATCTGGAAGCCTTCCCTAAGCTGCAGCCAAACTTTGGCAATAGGATTATCAAGCCCAGTGGAAGCCAGAGGACCTGACCTGAGTAAACCCAACCTGTCAGTCACGAGCCATGGAGAAACAGACAAAGCCAGCCCCAGAAGGAGCCAGAGAACAACAATGGGAAACCATTTTTCTAGTAAGAGACCACTTGCTCCTGAGTGTGTGAGAGGGTTCTGTGTGGGGGCAGTTTCTGCAACTGGGAGGATGATTCAACAGCTCAACCAGCAATTAGCAAACAAACAGGCTGATTTGAAAAGCAAATAAAGAGACTTAGCATGCCAGGATATGTCATAACAGCAAGCAAGGTCTCCTCCAGCACGCTCGGTGCAGCAAGTCTGCATTGTGCTGAAGGCTTGCAGTGTTTTCCTCTCTCCGGGCAGCACAGGACATTGAGTTCCTGAATTCTGAAAGTTGGGCACCCATTTTGGAGCAAGCACAAAGCAATGGCCACAGACACACAACAGAAAGACAAGCTGTCCCTCACATTCCGTTCAAAATCTCCTCAGGTAAGATAATGTCAGGTTTGTACAGCAGATCTTGACAAAGCATTCTTGAGTGAGCAGCAAACTGGGACAGGGAGCACAGGATGGTCACAGGCTGCATCAGGTTGGAAGGGAGCCTCAAAGATCAACTGGTTTTAATCAGCCATCTCCATAGGCTTTCAGCCTCATGCAAAGCCAAAGCACACTGACACTGGAAAACTCACACCCCAGAATCACAGACTGCATCAGGTTGGAAGGGGGCCCTCAAAGATCATCTTGTCCAACCCCCCTGCACTCAACAAGGACACCTCCAGGCTGCCCAGGGCCACATCAAGTCTGATCTTGAATGTCTCCAGGGATGGGGCCTCAACCACATCCCTGGGCAGCCTGTTCCAGTATTTCCCCACCCTCACTGTGCAGAACTGCCTCCTGATGTCCAACCTGAATCTGCCCTGCTCCAGTTTCAAACCACTGCCCCTGGTCCTGTCCCCACAGCCCCTTCTGAACAGTCCCTCCTCAGCCTGCCTCTAGCTCCTCTTCATATACTGAAATGCAGCTCTGAGGTCTCCCCAGAGCCTTCTCTTCTCCAGGCTGAACAGCCCCAATTCCCTCAGCCCTGTCCTTGTAGGAGAGGTTCTCCACCCCTCTTTGTGGCCTCCTCTGGACCCTCTCCATCAGGTCCATGTCTCTCTTGCACTGGGGGCTCCTTAGCCAGACACAGCCCCGCAGGTGAGGTCTCCCCAGAGCAGAGCAGAGGGGCAGGATCCCTGCTCTCCATCTCTGGCAATGGGCACTGGCAGCCCATTGCTGGCTCCTGTCCAGCTGCTAAGATGACCAAGCTTAAATGGAGGGGAGGAAAGGGGAGAGGAGGGCTTGGAGAAAGGTTAATCAAACTGCTCGGAAACAATGTTCCTAAGTGAGGACTTGCTGGCAACAGGAGGTCAGCAGCCAGGGCACGCTGCCAGGATGTAAGGCCAAAAATGATAGAAACATAGAATGTTGGGCTTGGAAGGGACTTGGAAAGGTCATCTAGTCCAAGCCTCCTGTAGCCAGCAGAGACATCTGCAACTTGAGCAGGTTGCTCAGAGCCCCAAGCAACCTGACCCTGTCGTGCTGGCTTCAAAACTGCCCGACAACTGCGTGGACACATTGGTACAGAAACCACTTCTGCAGGAGCACCAAGTCCAGAAAGCTCACTTGAAAAGCACACTGAAATGTCAGAAAGCCAAAGGCTTGAGTAGATAAGATTACAAAACATCCTTTCAATCAGTCAGCTCCTACATTTGTTTTAGGACTAGGCAAGGGCTGTTCATTTTGGTGTTTGCACTCCCATAAACAGAACAAGCACCATAAATCTGCATCAGCACGTGCCGCTGAATGAAAATGAGATCCAACCCCAAATAAAAGTCAATAAATGCAAGCTCTGTCCATACAAACAGTCCAGAAGCACCTGGAAAAGACCTCTGAGACCATCAAGTCCAGCCTGGGAAACAAAGCCCTCTGAAACACACACGAGCTAAGCGATGACGAGCTGTGGATGGTGAGGAGACACCTGCTGCTGCTGCTGCTTAAAACTGCTTTTTATAGTCCATTCCCTTTGAGGTAACAGAGCCCAGGTCCTCCTACAGCCCAGCCTCTCCCAAGACAGCTTCTGCTCTCTCCTGGGGCTCAACCCTGCTCATTCCCAAAACTTTGCAACACTTCCTAGCTTCAAGGAAATTCAGCCTGTCCCCTTTTCTTGGCCTCATGCTCAGTATCTGCATGGTGCATAACCTGAAATTCCTGGCATCTCCAACACTTTCAAAATCACAGCTTCAGAACAAGCTTCAAAGTATCAGCAGCCCCAACCCTGGCCTTACCTGCAGGATCCTGCACTGTCATTTCCTTACGCTTCACCACCAGCTTGTCTTTAACCCATGGGAACTCCTGCAGGGAGTCCAGGAACACATCAAAAGCCTTGGGTCCTCTGGTGGGGAGAATATCGAGGAGCATCATGGTTCGCCTCTGGGTGGTGGTCTGGGCTTTTATTTCTTGAACATGACTGTCTGTGAGAATCCCTTCTTGGTAGAGATACTGAATCACAACTCCATCCACCAGCACCTCCGTGCAGAGCTCCAGGCGCATCGAGCGCAAGAGCTGCTTGTCTCTGGCATCCATCCGGCAATCCGCAGCACGACAAAAGGAGTAGGGACAGGTCTGAAGATGGAAAGACTTCAACCTTTACCAGCCAGAAGTGGTGTTGGAACAGCCAGAAGTGACTTTAGACCAGCCAGAAGTGGTGTTGGAACAGCCAGAAGGGATGCTTGATCCTTGGCAACCTTTGGAAAGAAAACCAACCTCAATCACCAGCCTGGGTGGGAAAGCTGTTACCGACCCCCACCATCTTCTTTCCACTCTCTGCTCTGTCCCTGTCTCAAGAGTTAAAATGCAGGCATTTCCAGGAAACATCAGACAGGAAGAAAACCTTTGGCTCTGCTCAGCCCAGTCCTTTGCTAGAATAAAAGCCAAGCCACACAATCCTGCTCACTAACCAGTCAAGGTTCATCCCAGGCAGCTAGAGCATTTGCCAGCACTTGAGAGACTCTGTCCCTAAAAAGCTACAGAGAAGTCACAGCTGAGCTCTCTCACTGATGCCTCTGTGCAGTACCACAAAAGCTGCAGCAGAACTGATGAGTCACAGAATCATGGAATTGTTTGGGTTGGAAAAGCCCTCTAAGATCACCCAGTCCAACCACCAACCCAACCCCACCATGGCCACCAAACCGTGGCCCCAAGTGCCATGGCCACAGGGTTCTGGAACACCTCCAGGGGTGGGGACTCCAGCACCTCCCTGGGCAGCCTCTGCCAGTCCCTGACCACTCTGGCACCAAAGACATTTTTCCTCATTTCCAACCCAACCTTCCCCTGGCACAACTTCAGGCCATTTCCTCTCCTTCTACACCTGACACTAGGGAGCAGAGCCCAACCCCCACCTCACTGCAACCTTGTCTCAGGGAGCTGTAGTGAGCACTGAGGTCTCTCCTCAGCCTCCTCTTCTCCAGACTAAACAACATCAGGTCCCTGCAGGCAGCAGCAGCAGGGAAAGACTCAGCAGGTAGCTTTGGCCCACACGTGATGCACTTTAATTTGAGGAGGGGTACAAATGTACCTTCTGAACCAGGTCATCCTCCCCTCTGACTCATCCTGGAAGGCTGCTCTGGAACTTGACTGATCTGATGGGGAGAAACTTTCTCTGGATTTCTATCTCATATGTATCCACCTTCTATTAATAGCTATTTGTTCTGAAGCTTAAGTAGCTCTTCTCCCTCCCTGGTATTTACCCTTCTAATGTGTTCACAGGATGCCCTCTGCTAGCTTCCATTTCACTTGATGAACACTCTGAGCAGGGGAAAAAAAAAAAGCTAGAAAAGCATTTTATAGCCACTCTACAGAAGAGAAATCAAAGTGGAGAGAGATCAAGCAACTCATTCAAGATCATGCTGGGAGTCTGTGGCAGACCTACAAAGAGAATTGAGATGTCTAGTCTAGTACTTAGTGACAAACATCTCCCTAGGCCCATTAATGGCTCTTGAGAAGGGAAAAAATGTCAGAGTAATACAATTAAATGCTTTCTGGTGACAAAATAATGAAGTCAGAAAAACTGCAGCAGGTGTTGAGTGTGATTGCCAAGAGAGTTGCTGATAATTAAAGGAGATGCTGCTGTTCCAACAGCCAGAGCATGCAGAAACTGCAGGACATGGGGAGAGGCAGAGAATGTCAAAGTTTTGTAAGAAACCTCCTAAAGTCTTTGTAGCATGAGATGACTCTCCAGGCCCCATCCAAGGTTGGTTGGCCTGGCTGTTAAATCCAGGGCAGGCAACCCACAGAACACCTGGGCATGCAAAGGGCATCCTGGATAGAGCACAAAGAGCCTAGGACCACGAGGGAGTCTGGGAACCACCTGTGACACTCTCCAGTACAGCCATGTTCCCGTGTGCTGGGAGCATTGCTGGAGGGCAGGCACCCCCCAGCAGGGCTCCATCTTTCCTGGGTTCTTCAATATCTCTCTCCTATACCAAAGTGAATTTTCACCCTTCTGTCTGACCCTTGGTTGGGGATCAAACCACAGCAGTCGTGGCACAGGTCCTTCAAGAGGCTGGTTTGCTAAGCACAGCTCAAACATCTAACTCCACCAAGGAGTGTGATGAGAGCACAAGCAAGGAGATGGATAAAAGGCAACCAAGCCAGAGGGCTGGACTTCCCCATTTGCTGTTGGGATGCTCCTTCTGGCCAGGTGAAGCTGCAGAGCCAGGCCTCTGACACACACTGCCTTTACACTACTGGGAGCAACTACTGGGCTGAAGCTAAGCCAGGTAAAATTTATGCAGCAGGATTCCCTGACAGCCCCTGAGGGCTTGCAGAGTTCAAGAGAGTCACCCAGCAGCAGCCCTGAGGGCTTTATCTCAACCAAGGCAGAGAACTCTTTCAGATGATAGGAAGCTCTACTTGTGCTTCCATTCCGCACTGACCACCGAGAGTGCCTGTCCAGGAGCTTCCTCTCCCGTGTGCCAGGTGAGGAACCATCAACACCTCCAGCCGCTGTGCAGCACTTGATGGGTTCCCCTTCTTCCTGACCAACGTGGACACCACTTTTCAGGCCTTTCCAAATCACCCAACTTTGCACCTTTGTGGACTGAACAATGCCTTCCAAGCCATGACTCTGAAGAGGATACTTCTGCTGAAAAAGGGTTTTTGCTCACTGAGAGCAAGAGTGAGAAATTCTTTCCAGTGAGGGTGGGGAGAGACTGGCACAGGTTGCCCAAGGAGGCTGTGGATGGTTCCTCCCTGGAGGTGTTCAAGGCCAGGCTGGATGAGGCCTTGAGCAAGCTGGGCTGGTGGGAGGTGTCCCTGCCCGTGGCAGGGAGGTTGGAACTGGATGAGCTTTAGGGTCCCTTCCAACCCAACCCATTCTAGGATTCCCTGAACAACTCAGATTTTAGGGTCACCAACAGCAAGGCCACCAGCCCAGTAAACTTCCAGGATGGAGGGCAGTGGTTTTTAAGGTCTTCTTCAAAAATTAAGTATTTCTCTGTGTGTCTGGGAAGGAAATGTCCAAGTCAGGAACTAAGCAGTTAGATATGGAAATGTGTCCGCACTGTGGTGCCTAACAGCGTGGGGATGGAGCTTACTGCACCATAATATGAATTTAAGTTAATTTTAATCACAGCCTCTATCTAGGGATCCAAAGTAAACACCACAATAAACTCCCTGAAAGGAGGTTGCAGTGAGGTGGGGGTTGGGATCTGCTCCCTAGTCTCAGATGGTAAGATGAGAGGAAATGGCCTGAAGTTGCGCCAGGGGAAGGCTAGGTTGGAGATGAGGGAAAATGTCTTTGCTGCAAGAGTGGTCAGGGACTGGCAGAGGCTGCCCAGGGAGGTGGTGGAGTCCCCATCCCTGGAGGTGCTCATGAAACCTGTGGCCATGGCACCTGGGGCCACAGTTTGGTGTCCAAGGTGGGGTTGGGTTGAAGGTTGGACTGGATGATCTTAGGTCTTCTCCAGCCAAAGCAGTTCTGTGATTCCATGAGCATGGCTCACTGAAATGTTTACATGGCTCACACCTTCCACACCCAGCTCTAAAAATGCATCACTTGCACTGCAGAGCCACAATTCAAGAAACATCCCCCCAGGCCCTGCTTTATCCCCACACCAACACCAGCAGGTTTGCATCGTTCCTGCATCTGACACATCATTTATCCATGACTGGGGATAAGACTTTTGAAAGCCTGGACTCTAAAAGACTCCTCCTGATCCTAAAAAGCACATTCACTTAGCTCTTGACTAGCTGCCCTTTGGCCTCTTCCCAAACACCAGCTGCACTGTGCTGCTCATGGCTCCCAGAACATTCCCATGTGCCTGCTGAGCTAAGAGTAAGGCATCCCCTGCCCAACCCCTGAGTGAGCCTGGCTCCTCACAGCATCCCTACAAACTGCCCCCACTCCTCAAAACCCCCAAGTTTAGTTTTTAACTTCTTCCCTACAGCCTAGCGCTGGAATCTGCTGCTCCTGCCGCAGCCCGGGGCCGGCTACGCGCCCTGCTGGCCCCCGAGCCGGGAACCTCCCGCCCAGACGAGGCTCCAGCAGCAGCACCTCGGCTCTGCCCCCGGGCACGGCTGCCACTCTGCCACGGCGGACCCGCCGCCCCGGCCCGCCCCGCCGAAGCCCTTCCCCTGTCCCCGCTTCAGCCGCGCTGGGGGCTGCCGCCGCCGGGCCCCGCAGGCAGCGCTCGGGCTTCAGTCCTGCTTCTGCTTCAGCCGCGCCGGGGGCAGCGGCCGAGCCGAGCCGCTGGTGCCGCACCGCGGAGACAGCGAGAGGAGAGGTCGGGGCGGTGAAAGCTACGAGGGGAGAAGCCCCTGGGCCCGTACTTACACCAGGGAGCTGGGGGATTAACCGGCGCGCCCCGGCGACCGCGGAGCCTGCGCGGGCACCGCCATCTTTGTTGAAGGCAAGAAGGCTTCGCCGGAAGCCGCCGCAGCGCCCTGCCGCGGGCCGGCCGAGGAAGGGCCCCGCGGAGGGGAGAGGGAGCCGCGGCCGCCATGCCAGCTGTGGGCAGCGCCGCAGGACTGCCCCTCGGGTCGGGACGCCGCAGGGAAGGTGGGCCCGGGGCGGGGGCGCTGGGGCGGTGCAGGGGTTTGCTCAGGGAGCCCCCGGCCGTGGCGGGGCTGGCGGGAGAGCCCTGCCGCCCCAGGCTTCGCCAGTGGGCAAAGGGCAACAAAGCCGGGGAGGGCCGGCGGCAGCGCCGGGACAGCCCCGCGCCAGGCTTGGGGCAGCCCGCGGGAGAGAGAGGCTGCGGAGAGGCCACAGCTGAACGCTGCTGGGGGGGCAGCGGCTAGGAGTGGGGATCCCCACGGAGGAGGGGTCCCCACGGGGAGGGTCCCTCCCGGGGGTTTGGAGGACACGCTGCGTTCTGGGCAGCTGGGGGGTGGGAAGGGTGGGGGTTCTTTAGCGGAGCGAAGGAGCTGTGTCTGAAATCGGGTTGGAAATGGCAAAAACGGTGGTGTAGAATCATAGGCACTTGTTTCGCTCGGAAGAGAGCTTGAAGATGATCTTCCTTGGAAAGCGCCGAGCTCGTTGCTTTCTAGGGATAGTGGCTCCTGCTTGCAAGGATATGCCCCGGCAAACGCCGTCCAGCTGCTGCTGTCACAGCGTATCAAACACGCAGTAATGCTCCGTTGAATACCAGATATGTTCAGCTTTATTACTTTCATCTGAGCAGCTTAAAGATGAAGAAACTTTCATAGATGAAAACCATTTAATAAAGTAAGATCCAGCCTGTGCCTACCACAGCGCTAGGCATGTTCTCCTCGGTTTATTCATCTGTCGAATACAAAACCATCTCTCTCACCTCGTTTTGTCCAACTATTTGGAGCCAAAGTACGGCAGAAGAGAGAAAATTCATAGAGCTGCATAAAACCAGAGCAGTGTCATTTCCTAGCGTATCATCAAAGAACTTTTTCCCATCTTTACATCGGTGTGAGGTGGTTGGAGCAGTGTCAGCCTTTTGGTTTTGTTCATGTCAGGAATAGTGATTGGGGGGGGGGGGAAGGAGAAAGAAAAAGATCCTGCAGAGCTGGAAGGTGCAACCTTGAAGCTGCAGGCAGCCGCAGGTTGCTGGCTGTGGTCTGCTCCCTTGCTGCTGCCCGCCCTCTGGACAAGCAGTGAAGGTGGTTGCCGCAGCTGCTGCTAGCAATGTTGCTACTGTGTGGATCCCATCGGTACAGTCGGGTTAGACTCCTTGTGCAGATTTAAGGGCGTTTGGAAGATGTAAAAGGCGTTTGGAAGAATTAATTAAAGGCATTTGGAAGTCAGTTATGGAAATCTTGGGGTGCCTTTCCTAGGTAATGTCCCCAGGAAACGATGTGGGAAAACAGGAACTGAAAAATGTTATTGGTAGAGCTCAAATGCTTCAGATGTTGAGCTGCAGGATTTTGCTTGGAGATGCACACTCAGTCATGCTCAGAAAGCTTAGATCCTTTTGATGTTTCGTTTTGACAGCAAAGCTGAGAATTTATGTGGACACAGAATGTGACACCACAGCCTTAAAGGCACAGTTTTGTGTGCTGGGTTTAAGAAATGTTTATATATAGATATATAACACATCTATTATGTGCCCAGCTTCTGCAGTGCTGCTGCTTATTTGCTGCTTTTAAAGCAGGATTTTAATTGACATAATGCTTTTATTTACAGACAATACATTTGATGCAAGGGATTCCTGTTAAATAATTGATAATTAATATTTTATTTCCATGCTCTTACTAAGCCAAGGAAAGTATTTTTGTCTCAGGCACTCCTGGGAACAGAGACAAAACATCCCATGGGTTGTTTCGGAGGGATGCACTAAGACATTTACTGTGACCTTGAGGACACTGGAAGCTACCCAAGCAAGTCACAGATTGCACTGGGGTGGAAGGGACCCTCAAAGGTCATCTTGTCCAACAACCCTGCAGGCAGCAGGGACACCTCCAGCTAGAGCAGGCTGCCCAGGGACACATCAGGTCTGATCTTGAATGTCTTCAGGGATGGGGCCTCAAACACATCCCTGGGCAGCCTGTGCCAGTGTCTCACCACTCTCACTGTGCGGGGGCTTCCTCCTGATGTCCAACCTAACTCTGCCCTGCTCCAGTTCCAAACCATTGCCTCTCATCCTATCCCACAGACCCTTCTGAACAGTCCCTCCCTAGCCTGCCTATAGGTCCCCTTCAGGTACTGGAAGGCTGCTCTAAGGTCTCCCTGGAGCCTTCTCATCTCCAGGCTGAGCATCCCCAACTCTCCCAGCCTGTCCTCCAAGGAGAGGCAGTAACTAATACAAGGAGCACACTGCTGTTGTAGCCAAAGTACAGCTGCAGTGCTGTTAAATGTCCCTGTCACAGGTAGTTTGCAGTACAGACTGTGAGAAAACAACATTTGTAAACAACCCAAACCAGCATCAGGGAGCAGAGGACACCACAAAGCACCTCGGTGATCCTCAGCACGGCACTGTGCAGCTACTGGAAGCTTCCTTTCTTGGCTTCTATTTCTGATTGTTAGCTTTTTGCTCTGTTTTTGTTGTTCCTCCTCCTTTTCTTCCCTTTTTCCTTTCAGTCCTGATCTGAGGAAGTGCATTCTATCTGGAACTAAAGTGACCAGGCTTGGAGACTTAAAATATCACATCATTGTCATCCTGACAGCTGCGTTTAATTGCAGATAATGTGCCTGCATTTTAAAATAGAAACCCAAGACAAGCAGTTACATCACTTGCATTTGCTGGATCTTCTTCTCTTGCCAGATGAGACAATGAGGATCATTTATTTTATACTGTCCAAGAACATCTTAGAAAGTTAGCAAAACATATGGATATGCACAGGGCAACTCCAGATCCCACTGGAGCGAATGGGAGCTGTCCCACAGCCAGCTTCAGTCACGTCTTTGCTTCCAGTCTAAACAGAGATGCAAAGAAGGAAGGCAGAGAGAGGAAACAGATAAGGCTAGGAAGGAACAGGTTGACAGCAGAGGTCCAAGCCTGATTAAAGGCAAAATCAGTAGTTCCTTTTTCCTTCCACTAATTCATGACTACTGCTGCAGATTCACATGCAGAAGCTGAATGTGCTGCTGGTGTTTTGGGCTCATCTTCAGTGACACTCCCCAGGTGTTGGTTGTACTTTGCAGCTGCAGGGTGAGGATGTGCACAGGGAACATTTTTAAGTCGGAGAGAAGCCTTTAAAGTTTTCATTTCAGTTCTGTTTGGGTTCAGCCCTGACTGAAGTTCTGCCAGTGCACGTTCAGCCGATGTTTAGGAGGATGGTTCAGTCCTACTCCAGTTTTAGGGACAGATATATAAACTATAGCTATAGATTAGTTATAGATATAGCTGAGCCAGTTTGGGTTCAGCTCAGCTCCCCACTGGCTGCTCAAATCTCAAAGCTGACCTCGTCAGATTAAATAATGTTTCCTAGACTTTGTAGGTAAGAGCCCACCACCAATCCCACACATCACTCATCACCTTTGGACTTCAGACCTTGTTCTCTCTGGCCCTGAGGACTGGGAAATCACCAGTGCTTGCCAGGCCACACTTCTGAGGGCTGCTGAATCCGGGGGAGCAAGCTGAAGCCTGGGGGAACCAAGCTAAGCAGCATCTCTTTCGACAGCGCTCTTCTCTCTACATGTGAGTTCTGCCAGCTCTGAATACTAATTTTTAGATTTACCATAGACCTTTGTTTGTTTTCCTTTAAAGCTCACTTCAAAGTCCCAACTCTTTTTAGAGACTTGGTGCATGCATAATGAGAGTCTAAAAGGAGAAGGAAAAAAGGCTTTTGAGAGGATGCTTTGTGTTGGAGTCATCGTTACGTACTAGCAGTTTCTTTTGCTTCTACGGAGTAATTTGTTTCTGCTGATAACAAGAGCCCAAACGTGGCTTTAAAAGTAGTGCAGGCAGATTTAATCTATTAGGACTATGCTGTTTTCAATTGTCTGGAGGACAGCATTCCAACTTTAAGGACAAAAGCAAAGAAATATGAGCCTCTAGATCTGTTTATTGAAAACACATCTAATTGGTTGAATCTGTCACAAAACCTCTGAAATGAAGATTGGGGGGGAGGAAAGAAACATCTCTTCTGAGCCTGGCTATCAGTTTTAGAAAGGAGAGCACAGAAAACATTTCTGAATGTGATGTATCTCAAAAACTCTCTTAAAATATCTCAGGGAGGGCAAACTTGGTGGCCTGAAAACCAGACTGAAGTTCTGCAAGCTATTGTGACCCGCTGCCATCCCTTCCCTTCCTCCCTCAGCTCTTCTTGCTCACCCTAGTCTCCACTGCATTCCCCCTGGCAAGAGGGTGACCCTCCCTGATGCTAATATCATTGGAGGTGTTCAGGAGGAGACTTGATGGGGTACTGGGTGCCATGATCTAGTTGTTTAGGTGGGTTGGATTGGTTGATAGGTTGGACACAATGATCTTGAAGGTCTCTTCCAACCTGGATTTATTGTATTGTGTTATCCAGGTCTCCTGTGCCAGCCATCAAATCCCAAGGAAGGGAAAAATCACCCAGTGTAAGTTGGGTGGTGTGCTGGTAGGGTCTGAGGTTACTGGGGGATGTCACTCTTCAGGCAGTGACTCTTCTGCTACACCCAAACTGATTCCTTATTGCTGCTGAGGAAAAAAAAACCAGATGGTGAGGATGGAAGTGCATCACTGAAAGGGATCACCCCTGGGCTGCTGCTGAGGTGGTTCTGATACTTCACAACTTCCCTTTCATTGAAATAAGAAAGTCTTTAATTTATAAAGCAGCTCAAAGAGAGCAATGAGTAGGAAAATGTAGGTGGCACATCAGGAATGTCCTTAAGAGTAGCCTTTTATGTATTTATTTAGCATGCAGGGAGACTGTAGCACAGAGAGCTTCAAACCATCCTAAACCAGGGGGCTTGAGGTGACTCTGGGTGGCTACTCATGGGTGTCTATAAGAAGAAGTGTGTATTAGCAATTAGTGAAGTCTTAATGCTCCCCACTGTGATGCAAATGCTCTCCAGAATAGAAGTAGAATGCAGAACAGTTCCTGGAAGCAGGCATCAAATGTGAAACTTCTCTACTTGCTCCAGAAAACAAAAGAAAATAGAACCGGGGGGGGGGGGGGGGGGGGGGGGGGGAATGAAAGCAAGAAAAAGGGAAAAGGTGAAATAAAGGGAATTTTTTTTTAATGGAGAAAAATAGGAAAAGGGGGGAAAAGGAAAATAAGGGAGAAGGGGGTTAGGAGGAAATGACAAAAGGAAAAAATGGAAAGGGAAAAAAGAAAAAAGGAGAAAGGGAAAACAAGGGAAAAGGGAGAAGAGAAAAGAAAAGGAAAAGGGGAGAAAAGGGAAAAGGAGAAAAGGGAAAAGGGGGAAAGAAAGGGAAAAAAAGAATCTCTGCAATGAATTTGCAAAATGTGATTCTGTATTTCTCTGAATTTTTAGTCCTTCAAATATGTGAATGAATTCAGTTCTGCTTTCAAAGCTTAATTGAGAGATGCTTAGAGGAGAGAGATGAAGTACTGCAAACTCCCTACATATTTATTCCAGACTCAGGAAACCTTTTTTCCTTTCCTTGTGTTTTTTTAAATGCAAAGCAGCTATTTTTTATAACCTGAGAACAAAGCAAATTCACAAATTAGCCTGGAAAAAAAAAATCATCAAACATTGACAAAGAAAGAAAAGGAATTTAAGTTTCGAGCCTGCACCCTTTCCCCCACGGTACCTTCAGTCTGCAAATGGCAGCCTCTGAACCCTGTGTCTGGATCCAGGACTGGAAGCTTTGGTTTGCTTAGGAGGAGAAGAATTCCTGCTTTTTGGCATCTGTTTCTGGACAGACAGATTTAGTACCTGGATCTTTTAAGGTTCTTACTTTCAGTTTGATCTTTTGGGGGAGTTAGTTGATGATGCAGGGCAGGTTTTTACAGGTAGCCCAGTAAGAGGTTTGCCACTGCTTAGACGTTTTCCATATGCCCAGCTTCAGTTCCCAGCACTGTTAATTGCAATGGAAGTTGATAGATGACAAAGTGTTGAGTCCTGCCCCCGTTACAGATGGGTAAATTGCAGCTAATGCAGGCTCAGTCTTATTTAATATTGCTCTTTAGAAGAAATTAAACTGGCTTTAAAAAATGCCATAAAAAATAAACAGCTGATCCACATCTCCTGCTGCCCTCTGGACTGTGTCCAGCAGCACAGGAGGTAAGGAGACAGCACAATGTAAGGTGTGTGCAATGCAGGTGTCCAGAGCAAACCCCACAGTTCAGGTTCATAGATTCATAGAATCATGGAATCCTTCAGGTTGGAAAAGACCCTTGAGACCACGAGGTCCAACCATTAACCCTTCTCTGCTGAGTTCACCACTGAACCATATCGCTGAGCACCGCATGGAAACAACCTTTAATCACCTCCGGGGATGGTGACTCCAGCACCTCCCCAGGCAGCTTGTTCCAATGCTTGGCTGCTCTTTCAGTGAAAAAAAAAATCACGTTCCAAATCCCCAACCCTACCCTGGTGCAGGGTTGAGGCCATTCTTTTGTAGCAGTGCAATCTCAGGGAGGTGCTTGGAGAGGAGCAGTAAATGGGTTTGTTTGGTAGGCCCCTGAAAATCATCTAGGTCCAACCCCTGTCCCTGGGCAGGGACACCTCCCACTAAACCCTGAGACGCACCGAGCCCGGACGCCGAGACTGGCCCGAGCACATCCTGCTTCGAGGGGGAAGACCTTGAGAGATGCAATTATATTGTAACAGAGCCTTTTGGAAAGGTGTTGCCCAGTTTTCTCCTGCCAGTCTTGCAACTGTTTCTGATGTAACGCTTGTTAGCAAACCTGACCCAAATAACCCCAGTTCGCGCCGGGCCTGGAGTCTTGCCCACGTCGAACGTGCATCTGCATTTCCTATTTGCTCACCAAATGGCAATCCTCAGCTGGCAAACGGCAATCATGGAACAATTTGACTGAAAAGAAAAGGATTGACTTACATAAACCCTGCCTGCCCCCGAAAGGAAAATGAAGGCAGGAACATGGAATTCAAGGCTCTTGAAATGCATTTTATTCTTTGCAGCACTCAGCACTGAACTTTTCCTGGGTATTAGCTGTTTGAACCTTTTCCCATCAAATGCCAGCTCATTCTTTATGCTAATAGAAATAGGTTTTGCTCCTGCATTTTATTCCTCCTTAGTAGCACAGAAAGTTATTAATATTTCATCTTTCAGTTCCTGAGGAATTAATGGCTCCTGCTCTGGAGGAAAACAAAACAAAACACAGGTGCAATGGTGTTTAAGCAGGATGAGGGCCATGGTTTACCACACACCATGATTATGGTGATAATGTTTTAACATTTCCCTACATTTCCTGAGGCACTGGCAGATGACCTGATTAATGAACCCCACCCTTGACAGCCCTGGGACCAGGACAGGCTGATTTTGCTATAATTTTCTTTCCAGACTTTCTTTGTATGTGGTTTCAAACTGCTGATCCTAGTTAATTTCCTGGACCTTTGAGCTCTAGTCATGGACCTTTCAGCTTTGTGCTAGTCCTGATGGTTAGGTGTTGGGCACACTTTGTGAGAAGTGCCACCTCTCACAGGAGCTGCTGGCTTTGCCATGTTCTTTCCCTGCAGTCCCTACTCAGACACCAAAAGCCAGAGAGGTAACCCCCTCCTCTGCTTTCCTGGCAGCTGTGTTTTCCCTAGCTCATAGCATGCCCTCTGTGTAGGACAGCAGATAAGGACCAGCAATGGTCAGCACCAATGCCCTCCATAGCAGCACCAACCCTGCCTCCAAGTTTCTATGACTGGTCTTCAGCCTGTTGCAGAAATTACCCCAGTTCAGCTACAGTGTGGCAAACCACCAGGCTGTGAGGCAAGCTCAGACCTTGGCGATTTGAGGTTATGTATCAATGGAATGTTGGTTCCAGGCATTTTCAGTCAATACTGAGACCTGCTGAAGCTAAAGAAGTGGTTTTCAGGAGCTACCAAAGGAGCTTCTCGTCCCTGCTTCCTTTGTGTACACAGCACTAAGCAGCTGAGACCTTTCTGGTAATTTCTGGTTATTCTATTTGGAAATGTTATAGTTTATGCACTGAAAGCTTCCTTTACAGTTTAGGTACTAAAAGTTTCTTGTATAACTTTTATCAAAAATAAAATCCAACAGAAAAGTTTCTTGCTGAGAATCAGTAAAGGAAGTGTTTGGAATCTCTCAAGCCACTGCTTCCTCTAAGGGTCAAGAGGATGCTTGGAATGATCTTACTGACAGCAAAGTCAGCAGAAGTTTCCTTTCACTTGATCTGTTCACTTGATCTTCACTGTTAAGACACAACACCCACGTGTGAAGGTAGCTCACCCCACTTCCACCATGTGTTTTGGCTTAAGGCAAACAAAGCCCTCCCACCACTTGACCTAACTTTCTGCTAGATCCTAGGGACAGAGCTATAGGAATTTTGTCAGGAATACAAGAAGAGGCTCTTGAATAGGGTGTGTAGGTAAATGAAGTTCTCCTATGATATTTAACAAGGTGATTTACTTCCAGGAACACTTTGCTAGCACCCAAGAGGTGACTGAGGCACAGAAACTCAGGCAACTGCAGAACTCCTTACCTGATGTGGATTCTGTTTCCCTAAGGAAGGAAGACTTTAAGAGAGTCTCAGATGCCAAGGCCCACAGTTTGTAGTGAGGAGCAAGTTCTGGATTGTTTTCAGATACCAAAGCTAAACCACTCTTTCCCCATCTTCTAGTGAACAATTTTTCCTTCTTGCTCATAATTATATCTTGTTTACCTAGAATGTGGTTACATAAAATATAATGAGAACAAGGCTGAGGAGATCAGATTAAAATGGAATTACTCTTAATGCAATGGCTACAGCTGCCTGGTTACATTCCCACTCTACCCACCCATGCTGTACTTAAAATATTCTGTCTCTGGTGATGACACCAGCAGCAGGGTAATGCCCATAGAGCTAAAGATGGAGCCAGAGTTCATATTCTTGCTGGGTTTAGTGCTAGACTCTGTACAGCCACCAATCCCATGTGATACCTGCAGTTATTTTTGTTATAGTTCCCCCCCCCCAAGTATCACCTTTAGTATTGTAAGATTCTCAGCTTTCCTTTAATTAAAATGAAGGCTTTCAGCAACGAATATTCCAGGAATAAGCTGGGGAAAAAAAACCTGAAACTTCCAAACTGAAAACTGAAAACCAAAACAAACATGTGGGATGAAAAAAAAATCAGTAATAAAGGCTTAGGATTAAAAGACCTTATCAGGATGTTTGGTTGACTCACGGGCACTGAACCTGTGAAACTGGCTTCGCTGAACAGCCTGTACCAGCAATCCAAGATGACATGTATCAGCTAGAAGTCATTCAGTGGAATCTGAGGGGCTGGCAGTTAAAGCAAGCAAGCCACAGCAACATCCAGAGAGTAAAACAATGAAATAAAATAAGGTAAAGTAAAATAACATAAATAAACAAAAGTAAAAATAAAAAATAAAATAGCACTGGGACTTTAAGAGGAAAAAAATGAAAGTTTGGACAATGTCATCATGCCTGAAAATTGACAGGGTCTGCATGCAAGGGCTCTGCAGCACTGTAATCTAACCAAGTACTATCCTTGGGACTTTGGGTAGCAGAAGTCACTCCTCCGTGCTGCATCAGAACGCAGCCCAGCTTTCAGCGAGCTCTAGTGTGGTTTAGTTTTACTGGAGCAAGGCATCAGCCCTAGGGCTGGCATCCTAATGAGGACAAGAGCTGTGCTTTCATACAAAGAGGACTAGTTCCCCCTCCAGTCTGTTCAAAATACTGTTCACTGCTTCAAGCACACGGAGCTGCAGCCCCTACCTCTTGCCGCAGCAGCCAGGACACATGGCAGGGTGTTGGGTCAGCACAGTCAGTGTTTGGTGACTTCATTCCTCACCACAGCAGCTGCTTGGGAGCACTTGCAGCAATCACTTTTCACTTCACTAGCACTCCTTGTTTTCAGCCTGTCATTTGCCCCTGCACTTTGGAGAACCACCAACAAAAAGACCAAAAAGACCACCAGCAGAAAGAGCTGTGCTCTAGCTGCCCTGTCTTGTTCCTCAGAGCTTGACTCTGCCCTGAGGTTTATTTGGCCTCCAACAGTAGGCTGCCAGCAACGAGTCATAAATAATTTCTTGTGAGTACCACACAATTGTCCCATTGCACCCCAAAGCTCTCATCCTCTCATTGGTATTTGTGATTTTACATCCCTAGAACAGGGGCTAGCTTTAAAGGACCTTGGTGTAGCATGTTTGCCACCAAGACCCCGAGTGGATCACAGCTAAATAGTGGCTGGCTGTGTCTAAAAATGCCCAGCAGCAGCAGATTGGAGCTTTTTTACTGCATCAGAAGCTGTGCCATACAGCAGCTCTCTCACCTCAAGGTAGAGCTAAGCAACAACTGTGAGAGAACATTGATGAGAATGGGTCCACAGCTTTCACAGGCGCTGCTCACTGGGAAAGGTCCCCAGCGCCAGGGTGGCAGATCCTAGCAAGACAGGTGACAAGCACCGACGAACGGTGTGATTGCAGCGGGTACCTGGAACACAAGAGTGCTCCTGGCCTGGGAGCTGGAGCATGGTCACTGTGTTATGTGAGAAGCTTCAACACCCTGCTACACGTTGTTAAGGCGTGGGGACAAAGTTTACATCACAAAAGCTTTCGTTTGGTTTTTCAGCAGAAAAATCCTTCCATTGCTCTACTAAAGCTTGCATCACAAATGGGGAGGAAGAATTGAAGCCGTGGAGGAGGTGGAAGAAAAGCCACCTTTGGCACAGAGACCACAACAACTTATCAGATGTTTGCCATTCCAAGGGACCATCTCCTCTGCCTTGGGTTCTTGGTGTCCTCCTTATCTCAACAAATGGGCTCCTCAGTTTTGCACTGGGAGTTTAAATCCAACAAAACACGCCAGTCAGTGTCCCACAGTTTGGGAGAAGGGACAGAACATCTTCACACTGCTACGGAGCAGGTCACAAGGAACACAAGAAGAAAATTGTACATTGTTTTTGTTTCAGCCTGGGCAGGGCTGGATTGCAGCAAGTCTTGACACTTCTTGTTCAAACGTTGGTCTCTTTGCTTTCATGCAAAAGCAGCTAGGGAAGGAGTTAAATCTCTGAGATTGTTGACTGAGGATGTATCTATGTCCTCATTTCTGTCTTCTCTGCTCTCCTGTTACTCTCCATCCCGAATATTTCTTCTGTCAAATACTTTATATTTAGTCTGAGGAACAAGTACTGAGGGTCTTAGTCCCTTCTTGCCATTCAGAGGACTGCTGTAAGAGGAAAAACAATGCCCTAGTAATGCCCAACTCCAGGAATCAGCAGGCACCCTCTAAATCACCAATCTGAACACAATCCAGATATACCTTTGAGCAGCACCACAAAGGCAAAGCCTCACAAAGGGTGTTCATCCTCACTGATGCACCTGCATTTACTTGAGTATTAGCTGGGAAATGATCTCTGATTCCTGAACAGCAGCAAATCCATACATACAACTGGCAGATTGTTGTGCAATTTGACTTACTTTATTGAGTAATAGTCTGAGAGCTACAATGGTGAATTAGAGGAAAAGAAAACCAAAAACCTTCCACAAACAAACACCCCAAAACAAAACCAAAGAAACAAAAACCCCAAATGAAACAAAAATCCACCAAACCCCAGACAAAACCCAAAGTGAAACAAAACAACAAAAGCCAAAATAAGACAAAGCAACCAAACAAAAAGCCAAAATAAGACAAAGCAACCAAACAAAAAGCCAAAATAAGACAAAGCAACCAAAATGAAACAAAACAACAAAATCAAAACCCAAAATGAAACAAAACAACCAAAATGAAACAAAAGAACAAAAACAATCAAAACCCAAAATGAAACAAAACAACCAAAACCCCTCAAATTATATTTCCCCACATGTTGGGAAAGAGGCTGAAGAAAAACATTCTACACTGTAGAAGACAGCTGTTAACTGCTGATATCCATGTTTTGACATTGGAAATGCCTGCAGAGTAACAGCCCTAAAAGCCTCAAGCAAAAGAGGCTTAAATAGTAATAACATGGATATATCACCACTGGGAAGATGTGAAGGTGTTAAAGACTCTGGGATACCAGTCTGGGTTGTGGCATTTCTCCTTAAGGTCAGCTTGTAGAGAACTTGGGGAGGGGGGGAGGAATGAAAAAGAAAACCAAAAAGTGTTTTCAACTGATTGCTTACAGTACTCCTTTGCTTGCAGAAAAGCACAAGAATTAGACTTCAATAAAAAATGACTACATGTTTGCCTTTTTTTTTGACTGGATTTGATTAGTTGCATAACTTTGGCAAGATTATCACAGTGTGATCCAGTTAAGCTTTCAGGAACACCAGCACCACGTTAATCTTGGAATCAGACAGTTGAGAAACACCTCTGAGCAGTTCTGCAGTCCCTCCCAGCCCCACCAGTTAGCATTTGATAGTTAGTGCAGGATTTGATGCCACTGACAAAGCAACACAGTCTGGACAGCTTCCTGGCTTCTTCTTTCTCCTTGAAGAATAAGAATGCCACCTTGTTGAACCCCAAGGATGCAAGCTGGGATTATTCTACATAAAGTCTGCCTTTGTAGCATCTGAAATAAGAAAAACTTTGCCCCAGAACCGCCACTGTTTTGATAGTGAATTCCATGCTGAGTTGTACAACTCAGTTCTTTGGCCAGTTTTAAGAATTGCATTTAAATGCTGCTCTTCATCAAAGTCTTTGAGAAAAGCCATTTACACCTGGTACTGGTACTCTCTCAAGTACTCTTTTAGTCTTGTAGGTAAGGGCAGCTCCCAGATCTGGTTGGTACATTTGTTGATGGTTATTCTGCAGCGGTGTTGCAGAGATGGAGCAGATGTGTAAAGAGGTTTGTTCAAGTAAAGGTGAACTGTGCCGTTTGAAGGTGTTTCAGTTCGGTCCTTGCACATGAGAACATAGTACTCGATCAAATGCACGACGCTGTTGAATTGTTTAAGTCTAGATCTGACACAAGTGATAGAGTCCAGCCTAAACTTGCCATCCTGGTATTCTATCCGTAGGTTGGTCGGCCCTGCTGATGTTTTTACCGAAATAGTCAGCAGATACTCTGAATGTGAACTATCCCTAACCAAGAAGGTCCCTTCGGGGGCATTCTGTAATCTCTCTTTGGCTTCAGCAACAGTCATGCTGCCCCAGTACCATCCTGTTAAAAGAGGAGACAAAGATGTGGGGGTTGTTTATTCCCATTTGTTGGCTTGTTTAAAAAGCTACTCTTTGGCCGATAGATTTGTAATTAGCCTTTTCCTTTGTAATTTGAAAGCTGAAGTCCTGCAAGCAGTGTAAATTATTATTTCCTATTTAAATTCATTTGCTTTACCATGCGGCTCGTTCTGTCAGAGCCTTGCAGGGCACTCTTTGCATTCACATCCACGCAGACACACGCAGGATATTTCCTGCAGAGCCCTGCGGGGCTGGCGCCGAAGGCAGCGAGCCCACGGGACGCGTCCCGCGGCTCCGCGCCTCGCACACTGCGTGGCCGGGGCTGCGTCCGCAAGGCGCAGCTCCCAGTCGCTTTCGGCAAGTCTCTCGTAGGCTGCTGCGAAGGGAGCCTTGCCCTAGCAATCGGAAGGAAAGCAACTTCGACAGCGTGGCTACGGTGCCAACGGGAAGGCGAAGGAAGACAAAAGCCGTTCCCTCCGCCGGCGAGCGGAGCGCAGGTACGCGGGGCCGTGAGGGATGCGGCGCCGCGGACGCCTCGACCGGCGGCAGCGCCCGGCCGGCGATCCCGGCCTGCCACCGGGGCGCGGCGCTGCCGGCGCGGGCGGTGCTTTCGCTTCGGCCGCCGCCGTCCCCCGCCGCCGCGACCCCGCAGCGCCGGGCGGCGACAGCAAGTGTCGCCCGCTCACCCTTCCAGGACTCCGGCCCGGCGGGTGGCGGCGAGCCGGGCACCCTGGCGAGTGCCGTCACCCCGGGCGCTCCCCGCTTCCCGACCGGCCGCCCGGGCTTACCTGCCCGCCGCAGCTCCTCCATGGCCTCGGCCAGAGGCGCCGCCTCACGGGACTCCTCGGCAGCAGGCGGCGCTGCCCCGGGGTGCCCCCAGCGCTCCCGGGAGCCCTCCGCGCTTTCCAGGGACCCGGCGGAGCGCAGGGTCATGGAGGGCGGCGGCGGGCGCGGCCCCGTTCGCACGCAGGTCGGGGGCTGCCCACTGGGAGAGGTCTCCGCTTCGCCGCCGCCGCCGCGGTACTCAGCACCGCACCGGGTGCATGGCCTCGGCCCCCGGCCCAAGCGTAGCCTACGAGGGGAGAGAGAGAGTGGTTAGCGGCGAGCCCCGGGAGAGGCACTCCCGGCGCAGCCCCGTGCGGTTCTAGCGCTCCCGCTTCGGAACTTCCCGGCATCCAGAGGAGAGACCAGAGGCGAGAGATCACCTCCCGGCGGAGACAGGGAGGGAGGGACATCACCTCCCGGCGGAGAGAGAGAGGGAGGGAGGGACATCTCCTCCCCCCGCCGCCCAGCCCTTCCCCGGCTCCTCTCCGCCGGGGGCGAAGCAGAGGCAGCGCTCCGCCAAGGTGATCTCGCTTTATCGCAAGGGCAAGCCCGCAGATGCGCCGTTCCCTCGGCCGGGCTAGCCAAACCCTACCCGACAGCGCTGGGGAGAGTGCATTTGGGAAGGGGCAGGTCGTGGGGGGCGAGCCTAACACGTAAAGGTATAGGGTGGTGGGGCTGTAACCAAGGAGCGGGGTAGGTCCCGGGCCGCACGCTGCAGCGCGCACGAACGGCACGGCACGGCACGCACGCCTTGCCTTTCAGTAAGGTCATACGCTAAGTCGTACCTCTAGGAACGGGAGCCCGGCCCACGGCAGGCTCTCGGAGTGGGAACGAACCTCCCCTGGGCAGCGGCGTGACCGAGCGGCTGCGGGGAGGGTGCGCAGGCAGCGCCGGCTCCCGGGGCTCGCTGGCCTCTTGGGTACGGAAAGGGGCAGCGCCGTGAAGGGCGCGATATATTTAGCGCGGGGCAGGAAATGTGCGTTTCCCGTTCCATTAAATGCTGATATTGTTGAAAAAAAAAAAAAAAAAAAAAGGAAAAAGAATCTTTCCGCTCGGCTGAAACGAACAGGAAAGACAAAAAGAGCCTCTCGCTGTCACGCCGGGAGCGACACGAAGCAGGGCAGCACCAGAGAGGGGAAGCCCAGACGGCTGGGCGCGGGGCGAGGGAGGTTCTCATAGGGAAGATATGGACCGACCCCCCCCAGCCTGTGCTGGCGAACCGGGCAGAGTCCAGGTGCGCGTTGTGCAGAGGCGGCTCCTCCCGTCGCAAGTTACGCGGTGGAGTCGGAAACTTTCCCAAATTAAACTTTAGCGGCAGCTGATAGGTTGCTCTGCCTGGTTTCTGTCGCAACACAGGCGGCTACCCCCCAGCAAAGCCCAGCCCCGCGCCTCTCTCGCTGCCGGCTCGGGGGCCGGGCGCAGGTGCGCCTGCCCGCGGAGCGGCTGCGGGCGCGGGGCCGCCGACCGCCAAGCCCCGAGCGCAGGTGGAATCCGCCGGCCGCGGCTGCCCGGGCGCGACCCCTTGTGAAGAAGGGGAAACACCGACAGCGCCTGGCCGCCGAGTGCTGCCGCCCGCGGGAGCTTGGCGGGGGACGGGAGGGTTTGCGAGGCGGTGGCAGTTGTTAGCTGCGGCGGAGACGGGGAGCGCCCCAGCAGCCTGCCGCCCGCTTCGGGGGAACCTTCATCCCGCCTAGCAGCAGCTCTGTCCCGGGAGCAGGGAGGCTGGCTCCCCGCTCTCGAGGAGCCGCAGGGCAGCGGGCGCGGGGGAGGGAGGGACAACGACAACGGGACTCACCCAGGCTCGGCGTAACGCGGCGAGGGGCCGCCGCTGCCGCCGCCTGAGGGTGGGGGCAGTCAGGTTGTTCGCGCTCCTGGCGGCGTGGAGGGGCCGGGAGGGCCACAGCAGCAGCCGCCGCCGGGGAGAAGCGCCGGTGCCGCGCGCGGGCAGGCAGGCTGCCGCTGCCGGAGGAGGATGGTGCTCCTGGGAAACAACACCCTCCGCTCCCTCCCTCTCCCCGGCGCGGGCGGTCTGTTCGCCTTTGATTGCGAGGCGAGGGCATCCTGCCCCCACCGCTCCCCCTTCCCGAGATGGCTACATACAAAGGCTGCTTTCCAGGAACTTTCCAGGAACCGCATCATGTGACAGGACCCGCTCCGGCGCCTCCACCGCGATCGCGGCCAGCCGGGGCCGCCGCACCGAGCCGCCGCCCCTGTCACGCCGGGGCAGCGCTCGCCTAACCCTTCCCCCCGCCGGGCCCACCCGCCCTTCCTCCTCCTCCTCCTCCCCCTCCCGCGCCCGCCGAGCCGCGGGGGACGCGCGGCCAGCAGCAGGTCAGTGGCCGAGGCCGCTGAGGGACCAGCGCGCGGGCGGCCGCTGGAGCGCGCCGCCCCGCGAGGCACGGCCCCGCCGGCAGAGGCTCCAACGGCCGCCCGCGCGCGGGCCGCGCGGCACCTCCCTGAGGTAAGCGCGGGAGCGCGAGCCCCCCCCCTTCTCCCCCCGACCTCCTCCTCCTCCGCCGCCGCAGGATGAGGGCAGAGGGGGTGCTCGGCCTGTCCGGCGCCGGCGGCCGCGGGCACCTGAATGCGGCAAGGGAGTGCGCCCTCCGGGCCGGGAGCGCGTCAGGGGCCGGTGCCAGGAGCTCTGGTGCCAGGGACTTTGCGGCGGACTGAAGCTCCTGGGACACCCCACCCTGGTCTCCACCCCCCCCACCCCCCTTCCCCATTTCACCCTCGGGCACCAAATACCTCGTTGCTACCAACAGCCATTCCCCGCCGCTGCGCGCGCCGATCCGCCCCCCCGCCTCCCCCCGGCCCTCCAATTATTTTTTTAGGGATTTTGATTTTTTATTATTTTATTTTATTATTTATTTATTTATTTACAATAATCCCGAAGCCGTTTTTCCAACGTAAAGATTGATCGCGCCGCGGGTGCCTCTCGGTAACCGACAACCTTCCGACGCTACTCGGGGTCGGCCTCTGCCGACTTGAGAACGAAAGAAAAGGAAAGGGGAGGAAAAAAAAAAAGAGAGAGAGAGAGAGAGAAACAAAGGAAAAGTCTCCCGATTAGCCTCACCCCTCCTCTTGTCTGCAGGTCAGGTCCCCCCTGCATATTCCACAGCAGTATTAGGGAGGGAATATTTCTCGCCCTTGACAGCAGAAGGGTTCAGAGGTGTCTTAAGACCTCAGGACAAAAAAAATATATTAAATAAATAGAAAATAATACCAAATAATCTCTTTAAAAAATCGGGCCGGGCTGGGGGGAGCCTTTGTTATCGAAGAGAGGAATGAATATTTATTAGGCTGGACGGTTTGGCTGCTCCCTGGCTCAGACACCCTCCTGCCTTAGGTCCTGCTCTCCAGAAACTCCCCAAATTCAACGTTTCTTTAAGAAAAAATAATTTTATATATATATTTAAAGATAGTTCCTGAAAGCTTTTGTAATAGGTAGTATTTATAATTTTTATACATCGGGGGTAAGTGGAGAGTATTACAACTAATAGTTCCCTTTAAATACCACATTTATATATTTTTTTTTAGTTAATTAAGCAGATTCATCTGAGGGAAAAAAAAAGAATTACTTTGCTAAGTGAATTGGTCAGTCTGGTTTAATCTGCTTGCAATGCTTGAGTGCTTTTGAATTTCTTCAGTTTATGAACAAGGGTGGCTTTAATCACTGACAGCACTGCAGATTTAAAATGAGGTCTGAGGGGGGAAAAAAAGAAAAGGGAAAAGAAACCCCAAAACAACAAAAAACCCCAACCTTGGGCTTGCTTACTTAAGCATTCTCAGAAATGCATTAGAACAATTTGGATCTTGAAGGTCATTAATGTTCCTGTTTTCGTCGGTGCAGCTCAAGTAGTCTCAGACCCAGCCCTCGGTGACTTCTGTGCAATCCCTACTGATTTTTCGTTGGGTAGATGGGGAGGGGGGGGAGAATCTGTCTGTGTGCTTTGAAACTCAGTGAACAGCTCTACCAACGATGCAAGGTCTTGCATAAAATTTAATTTACTTTTCCAGTACTGCACGGGCTTTGCTGTGCTCAGAAGAACAGCAGCAGCAGCAAAGAAAAAGAAAGGAAAGACAGGTCTACTTTTGTTACTAAAATACCTTTATGTATGCACATGCAGACACAGAGCTTTTCCTCAAAAAGAGATTATTTTGATATGATAGTGTTCAAATTATGGCTGTTCCTTTAAACTTCCCCAATTCGTCTTGGAGAAATGGAATGCATCTTACCCGGCTGCAGAGCTGCTTTTTTACAGCTTTGCTCTAGAGTTCTCCTTCCCCACGTTATTTATTAATGGCATTTTTATGTGGATAGTATCTCAAGACTTCCTTTGCTTCTGCTCTTTATTCATCACTTGAAGTCATAATAATTTGTTTCTAAAACCACAGCTAGCTGCTCTAAAAGCAGAGAGAGGAAGACCCTGATTTATGTGGTGAACAAGAAACAGGAGCAGAAGAATGTAATAAATGTTTCTTGCTTATAACTTGATATTGTTGTGAAAGAGGTAGCATAAAAAATTAAATAGGCAGTATAGCAGCAGGATCTTAACTAACCAGAGTTTATTTATTTATGAGAAGTTGATGTCTTTTAAAAACGGCCCTAAAGATCTGATAAATTTACAAGAGTAATGAAAATCAAACTTAAAAACTGCAAATCAATCTTTAAATGCTGCTTTTGGCACCTCACACGAGTGCTTGGGTTTACAGCTACCTTTATTCTCTGGCAGGAGGCTTCCGTAAGCACGATAGGGCTCGGTGGCACGAGTTAGCATTTCACCCTTTCTTTCAGCAGTGTTAGTGAGCTGGGTTCCTGCTCTGGCTGGGTGAGCCTTTCACAAAGTCACAGGGAGAAAAGGAAAAAATTAGGAGTGAGAAAAGGTGATTAAATTAAATTACTTTTGGGATTATGGGTCACACGTGGTGCATGAAACTACTTTAAGCTACTTTTTTAGCTGCTCTAGCATTAGGATGTTTAATAGCTGTACTCTGCCTTAAGTTTGGTTGTTTTAGTGTGGGTTGTTTTGTGTGTATTTTTTTTACTGTATAAAAATTGTAATGGACTAGGAGAGAGATATGAAATGGAGCAAGAGAAAAGAAGGCTGATAGCTTAGCTTTCCATTGTGTGGGCAAATTCAGGTTCTTTAATTTGCCACGTAACAGACAGCAATTCTAGAGAGAGTGGCTAAAATGAAGAGGAAAACTAATTAATCAAATGGGGATTTAAAATTTGTAAATGCAGCTGAAACCAAGTCCTTGCTTGATTGAAGCCTGTCTATTTTGGGGACAAATAGTATCTGTGTATACAGCCATGAGTGCTTCTGAGCCAGTGTTTGAGACGTATCATCCGACTGGAGATGAAAGGCACAAACTCGAGGAATCCCTTGATTTCTTTTCCAGACTCTTTATGCTGTGAGTGAGGGCTCTGCTTTGGGCAGTATATCATCCATACAGTCAACGTTTTAAATTGAGATTTATCTTAGTACTGAAAACCTCAACATTAGGAGCTGTTGAAAATCACAAGCAGGATCTATTCTCTGCCTGAGCTGTTCTCAAGACAGATAGGTGCTTAAAAAAAGGAGAAAGGGAGGGATGATTTATTTACATTTTGGTTTTCATTTAGCCAAAAATCCCTTTTGTGACCAAGGAAGGAGGTAACAAGATTTTGACAACAGCGTGAAGTGCCTGCTGCTAGAAGTTATTTTCACTTTGTTCCTGCAAAGTATTGCCAAATTTACTGGAGAGCTACCAGGCTGATTTATTTATATAGCAGGACAGGAGTCGGGGGAGGGGGGGGATGCAATTTTGGCCCAGCTGATTTTGCTCAATTTGCTTTGTTTTGCTGCAAAGATTTATTGATTTATTTAGCTAGACTTATCCAGCTACCTGGAAGGCTACAAGGGGCCCTCCCTCGCTCTCCCTGTCCTTACTTCCTGAAGGTGCAGCAGAGATGATCCATTATCCGTGACATCCCGTTGGGTCAGATAAAATCCACTTCAGTTGAAAGGCCAGCTATTGCTTAGCACATATCTCTGTTTATTCAGCATATTTTGACAGCTGTTTACCTGACCTGATAGAAATTACAGCCTGTAAGTGCCACGGTTCCTCCCTGTCCTGTGATCATCACAGTGCTTCTCAAGCAGAGAAAGGAGAACGCTGAGCCTTTACCTCAAGCAAATGTAGAACCCATTACTCGTAGCTCCACACCACCACCGAGGTGAGCCCTTAGAGGATTTCTCACTCAGCAGTCAGGAGGAAGGTTTGCTTATTTCACAAAGAGTTCCTAAGACATAATTAATGCAGCAGAAAGAAAGCAGCTATCTTCATAAATGGAATCACTCTGCTCTTTCCAGCTGCCTGAGGAACAGAATGTTTTGATGAAGTAAATTAGGTTGTATACCAAAAAATTTGACTCTTAACCAGCTGCCACCTTATTTCCTGCTGGTTCTATCTATTCAGATGTGAATGCTTTGTCTTTCTTGAGAATATATGTGTGCTAAAGGAGAATAACCAGAAACTCAGGGAATCATTCAGTGGTGTTCTGAAAGAAAACCAGCACTTCAAATTTGAAAGCAAATGATCAAGAGGTAGCACTAAGAGAGTAGTACTTTGAAATAACACCCAGATTATTTTCTTTCAGACAGTCAAGAAAAAGAAGGATCCTTCCCTTTAGTTCAGTGGACAGACAGTCACTAGCCAGCATGAAACTCTGACCATAAAAAGGTGGCATTTAAATCCTTATCTCATGTGCTTTATATCTATGATATTTATGACTTAATAACTTAGTCTCAGAATCACCAAGGTTGGAAGAGACAACATCTATAGGCCTTGGCTGCATTAAATATCTTTAATGAACAACTTCTATAATCTCTCTAATTCACAATTTAAAGTACATCTAAAATTCAAATAATATGCCTGGACATGGTGAGGAAAAGGGTACCAAACATATATGAAAAAAAAATGGAACCTACACAATGCAGTTTTTGCCTTATACTGTGTTGGGCTCCTTTGCAGACAGCAGAATTCTGGTCTGTCTCTTTATTATTCTGTGACTTATCCAGTTTCAGTCTGTCTAGAACTAGCTAAATATTGCTGAATGTTACCTGAGAATGCTTTGTAAATATTTGTGCTTTGACAGGGCTCTTTTTCCTGTCATGCTTTCCTTTTTGTGAACAGGATAGGAAAAAGAAAGACTCATGGCATGAACCACTTTGGTAGCAGTAATTTGAAACAGTTACTGGGAGGATACTTGCTCTGGAGTTCAGCATTCAGATTGCAACGTAAGATGCTGCCACCGTAACGTTTATTTACTTGTGTTTCTTTTTTTAAGCAGGGAGAGTGTCTGTGTATCTGAGCAAAAGTGTGTGTGTGTATACACCCAGACACCTCCACGTGTCTGCAGGCAGGCTTCTGGAAGGCCTGCAGTCGTGGAGAAATGGACACTCTTGTCTCTGTGTGTTAGAAAAATCCTAGAGATAGCACAGCTGAGAGCACTGTGAAATCTTACATTCTTGTCCCAGATGCTGCCAGGAAAAACAAGCCTTTTAGGCTTGAGGAGGCTTGAGATGTTTTCTTGCCAGTTGTGAGTCCTACTTCTCAAAGTAAAAGAGAGCAAGTAATGTCTGTGAAAAAAAAGTTTCCCTGACAGACGCTTGTAGGCAGCTCTCCTCCCTCTGCCAATCCATAAGTAATTAAAGTTCTTTTGTTGGCCGAGAGTCAGCTCTGAAAGGAGGAAGGAAGATTAAAACAGGTGATGTAGTGGCTGTCTCCAAAGGAGAGAGTTTTCAGTGCAAAGTGAAAGGAAGATGAAGAAAAAAGCCCTGGGTTATGTCTCTGAATAAATGGTCTCCATCAGAAGAAGATTAATTTTAAGTCACTGTTCTACTTCTTGCATTAAATATGGTTAAATTCACCCAGAGCTATTTGGCCTTGAGGATGAATTCCTACAATTAAGTGTTTATGATTGAAAGTGCTGCCATGGAAAGCAGACAGATGAATATCATTTCAGGAGTACTGAAACTCATTAAATGAGTTTTAGAACCTTTTCCTGGGCATAAGCCACTTTTACATTTCAGACTAAGGCTCTGTCAGATTGCAGCATGAGGCCTGGTGTGCTGCTGGCTGTAGGAGTTTGAGTAACAGGATAATCCACACATACCTACCTCTGTGTAATTTCAAACTTACAGCCCGTGGTATGTGTGTATGCTGCTTTTCAACTGCACTTTTCCAGATGAGTGTGTTAATTGTTAGTGGCAGGTAATGAACTTAACCTGCTCCTGAGGTGCTGCCTGCTTGTGGCTCAAGAGCGACTTGGCTGCTTTTCCTGTCTTCAGCATAAGGAGAGGCTAAACGTGAAATGCCACACAAATCGGAGCAGTGCTAGCTGCCAGCTACCTTCCCTCTCTTTCTTTGTGCCTGGTTTTGTCAGGAAGGCCCAAGGCAGCATCCTGTGCCTGGCTGCCACCTCGGGAGGACGTCAACTGAAAAACAGGACAGACAGACTGGCATTTTGGGGGCTCAACAGAGGAAATAGACACAGGGCTACTCTTCCTGCTTAAGGAAAGAGCATTGGTCCACAGCTCACCTTTTCTTGGCACCGCCTGCCCATTCCCAGGATTGCTTTCCCCTTCTGGGAGAAGTTTTGCCAGCTATGTGGGAACTAAAGCTCACACAGTGGTAGGTAAAACGGGACAGGCTTCTTGAGACAGTTACTATCTCCTCTTGTACTGTACCTGAGCCATCCTTCCCCGCCTCTGACAGGCTGCTGCCAGCAGAAGGGATGATAAATTAACACACATTTCCTAAACAACCTCTCTTTTCTGCTGTGTGTGTGAAGATCGACCCCAGCTCCAGCTGTGGCTCAAAGCTGCAGTCGCTCAGGAGCAGCTTCTTGAGCTGTTTTGTCATGAGGTGGCAAATTCTGTCACAGGGTGGGGTGAATGGTTGGGGATGAGAGTAGTAACTCCCTCAGCCATCTGATTTTAATCCCTTACCATATGACTTGAAGTCCTTAGATGCCCTCTACTGCCGTATACCAGAATTAACAGATGGCTCTTTGTAACCGGCTTCAGATTTGCTGAAGTTTATTATCTCTCTGCCTTTGTCACTGGGTGGAGGAGGGGAGATGATACCCATAATTACTGCAAAACATGCCAAGTCTCTTCCAAAGTGTGAGTTTGGGCTAGACACCATTGCTGCCTCGCAGTGCTGTTGCCCTGTGTTTCAACATTTGAAGGGTGCTATTTTTAGCCTTCTTTTCAGAGCCCACGTCGCAGAGAAATTATCCCTCTGGGAAAAAATCTGATCCAGAAGGATGCCTCAGGCACAGCCGAGTTTCCCCCGGCTTTCAGCCCCCATCATGCAATGGAAAGAAGCTGCAAAAGCTGCTGCTGTAGATCAGTCTCTGTTCTGGAAAGGAATTAAAGGATGCCATCAGATCTGTCATTTGCCTGAGACAGATCAGCAGGCAAGAGTCAGTCTCTAAAATGGAACAAGAGTGAAATTTCTGTCCCTGGTTTGTCTGTGTTATGACAGGTCTTTTGTGCTGGCAGGCACAAAGCAATCTCAAGTCAAACAGTTAATCCTTCAGGGAGTCACTACAGGCTCTAGGAATCAAGTGTTGCAGTTGTGCTTGAATTTGAGCTGTGTTGGTTTTCTCAACTCCTTTTCCCAACACAACAATCCCACCTTTAATTCCCCAGCCCAGGTTCCTAGCACGCCTTTGACTGAGTGGGTTTGCTCCAAATGAAATGAGTGGCCACATTCTCTGTGTTTCGAAACACGCCTAACCTTTTCTGAGGACACTCTACAACTGTTCCTTTTACCCTAGGTGGCTGCCAGGGGTGTGACAGAGAAACAGGCAGGGCAGGAGGGAGGGGAGCTTGCCAGTGGAACATGTGACGGCCAGATCTGCTGCAGGTAAGTGAAGGGGACACGTGCAGGGGACAGGGAGAAGGGTCTCTGCCAGGCTAGTAGAGAGATGCAGCCTGGGCTCATGGGAGGGATGAACTTTCACACTGTGATTGCTTTCCCCCAGCACAGTCCTCTGCTCTCAGGGACACTGCTCTAGAATATGCTAATCAGATTTTCCAGGAGCTTTTGTAATTCTTCCAAAGAGGACAGAAGTCCACAGTGAAATCTTGTTGTGAATGAGGGGCTTTGTTCTGCCGGTTTCTGGAAACAACCTGGCTCTTTGTTTAACCACTGCACAAAAAGGCTGAAACATGAATTGTTCTTGTGCTTTTGTTTTCAGAGCCTTCATTCCTTCAGGCCTCTCCTGTCTCTTTCCTCCAAGACTGCAGGAAGCTGCAAAGTCCTCCGGCAGGGGCACTGCGTGGCTTGGTGGCAAACCTGTGAAGCCATAGCAGTGCCTATCACCTGGCAGCTGGGCCATTGCACTGCTGCTCACTAGAGCCCTATTTCCCCAATTTCTTCTTGTTCTTTCAAGGGCATTCCCCCCCATCCAGCAGGGAGTGGAATCCTCTGTCCAGAGATGTAAATAGCAGCTGTTTCCACTCCATTTGCATTTCTATTCTTAACACTTCAAAATAGATTCTTTCTAGCAGCTTTCACAATCTAGTCAAAATTCCTCCTTAGTCAGAAGTACTAGGGAGATGTTAATGAAATGCCTTTAGGCTGCCTGATGGAAAAGAGGCAGCAACAATGAAATTCCCCAAACGGCTGAGCTCTTGTGCTTCTGACAGCAACAAACTGAAGCACATCTTGGGCTGAGAGTACACCAGGTAAGGAGATGAACTGTTAAAAATGTCTGTGCTGGCCTGGTGGAGTATTTCTAGCAAAATGAATTTGTCATAGGAGTGCAGCTGAAAGGGGGAAAAAAGCAACCCAAAGCAACACCTGGCAAGCTGTATGAAGTGAGAAGCTTGTTTGCTAGTGGCATTTGTTTTTAAATGAAGCTCTTGTGTCCTGACAAAAACTGAAGCCAGCTCCTTGGGTTTTCACACCACTGGTTTCATCTTGTGGCACTTCCTAGTCCTGAAATGGAAACACAGCATTTTGTTAGTGATGCCTAAAGGACGATGTGGAGAATGATGTCCTCTATTGGTGGGCTTGCTGGTGGTTTCTTCCCTCCAGAAAAACTTTGAAAGCTTTCACTCATCATTTGCTAAATGACTCAACTTCTGAGATTCTTTGATCCTCTGAAGGCTGAGAATTCACAGTATCACAGTATCACAGTATAACCAAGGTGGAAGAGACCCCAAGGATCCATCAAGTCAACCTGTCCTAACAGACCTCACAACTAGACCATGGCACAAGTGCCATGTCCAATCCCCTTGAACACCTCCAGGGACGGCGACTCACCACCTCCTGGGCAGCCCCATTCCAATGACGAATGACTCGCTCAGTGAAGAACTTCCTCCTCACCTCGAGTCTAAACCTCCCCTGGCACAGCCTGAGACTGTGTCCTCCTGTTCTGGTGCTGGTTGCCTGGGAGAAGAGACGAACCCCCTCCTGTCTACAACCACCTTTCAGGTAGTTGTAGAGAGCAATGAGGTCACCTCTGATCCTTCTCTTCTCCAGGCTAAACAATCCAGCTCCCTCAGCCTCTCCTCATAGGGCCTGTGCTCAAGGGCCTCTCACCAGCCTTGTTGCCCCCCCCTGGACACGCTCAAGTAGCTCGATGTCCTTCTTAAACTGAGGGGGCAGAATGGAACAGTACTCAAGGTGTGGCCTAACCAATGCAGAGTACAGGGGCAGAATGACCTCCCTGCTCCTGCTGGCCACACTATTCCCAATACAGGCCAGGATGCCATTGGCCTTCTTGGCCACCTGGGCACACTGTTGGCTCATGTTAGGGGGTGGTGTCAATCAGCACCCCCAGGTCCCTCTCTGTTTGGCAGCTCTCCAGCCACTCTGACCCCAGCCTGTAGCTCTGCATGGGGTTGCCGTGGCCAAAGTGCAGCACACGGCACTTGGATTATTAAATGCCATCCAATTGGACTCTGCCCATCTGTCCAGTCGGTCGAGGTCCCTTGCAGAGCCTTTCTACCCTCTAACTGACTAACATCTGTTCCCAACTTGGTGTCATCTGCAAACTTGCTGAGGAATACTCAACCCCTCATCCAGATCATCAATGAAGATGTTAAAGAGGATGGGGCCCAGCACGACCCTGGGGGAGCCGTGGTGACTGGCCGCCAGCCGGACGCGGCACCATTCACCACCACTCTTGGGCTCGGCCCTTCCAGCCAGTTCCTAACCCAGCACAGAGTGTTGCGGTCCAAACCACGAGCTGACAGCTTAGCCAGCAGTTTACTGTGGGGGGACGGTGTCAAAGGCCTTGCTGAAGTCCAGATAGACTAATCCACAGGCCTCCCCACGTCCACAGACGGGTCACTGATCATAGAAGGAGATCAGTTGTTGGAGAGGCAGGACCTGCCCTTCCTAAATCCATGTTGGCTGGACCTGAGCCCTTGGCCATCCTTCAGGTGCGCAGTTATTGCCTCCAGGATAATCTGTTCCATCACTTTCCCTGGCACTGAGGTCAGGCTGACTGGCCTGTAGTTTCCGGGCTCTCCATCGTCCTTCTTGTGGGATGGGATCACATTGGCCGTTCCAGTCATCTGGGACCTCTCCAGTGAGCCAGGACTGGAGGAAAATGATGGAGAGCGGCTTGGCAGCTCATCTCCAGCTTCTCAGCCCCCTAGGATGGATCCCATCCGGTCCCATGGACTTGGGGG